>CALZFC010000248.1:7367500-7682500 GCA_945643635.1 Allodiplogaster sudhausi
CAAGCTTAAATGGGCGTAGGAAATTTGCGCGAGAAATCTTTCAGCATTATTTTGAGATACATGTGATAGAACTTCTAATAGTCGGATCAATCTCTACTGCTCTCTTCCTCTCTCTCTATCTCTATCTCTCTCTCTCTCTTTGCCTCTCTCCATCTCTCTCCTTCCTGACCAGTGTCTTTGACGCAGTCAGCAATGGCCTTGCTTGCCACCTTTTCAGTGAACGCGATGCACGCGGTCCGGTTGGGGAAGATGATTGGCACGGAACGGGCATTTCTGAGAAGTCGATTACAGTATTTCTACTCAATTCTACAGTAAGCCATCTCAGTATACAGTGATCCTTATTTATATAGAATTTCTTATAGAAACAATTCCGGCTACAGTAGTTCCACTACTCTATTCAACAGTGTTCCAGATGAGTAACTTTTGAAACTCAAAGGAAAATTCCCTCAGATCATTCGTAAATACATTATTTCTCTTGTTTATTATTGAAAAAAACGAAGCTGAAAATGAACACTCACGCAAGGAACTCCAAGCATCCAATGAAGAAAATTGTGAAGCCAAGCATCATCTTCCTGTTGCTGGAAGACAGCCAGACTATTCCTACGGCTCAGTGCTCTCCTTTTATAGGATAGCTCTTTCTATTCAAGAAAATGGCCAATGCCCTTGTTATGACGACCGTCAATTCTTATTCCTTTCTCCGTGGTAGCTTCTGTTTGTCATTATTCTATGTCTTTCACTTTTTACTTCTTTTCATGACTCGTCGTTGGCCATTTCTTTGTTAGATCAATCATCTTTTTTTTTTAACATAAGAGATGGGAACATAGGATATCTTGTTATATCTCCATATAAACGACAATAATGAAAACAAATTTAAAAACTATTAAAAAAACTATGTAAAAAAAACTTGCAAGACAACCGAGATAATATTCATTTGAGTCGAGCTAGTGTTGATATCGTTTAGAGTCTAGTCACGTATCCCCGTGAAAAAAAAAAATCTTTATGGACGAGGCCGCGCCGCGTTATCTGTGCTACTAGAATTGATGAATTTCTTGTATAGTTCGACACCATTGGTAGATGTTATGCATTCAGCTGTTTATACGAAGTGGTCAGTTTTTTGCAAGCTCCTTTAGCCTTCAAGCGATTGATTGCTGCAACTTTTATTCGAACTAAAACAAGTTATAATGTTGAGTACAAGGAGGAACTGCCTCATTCTTGGTTCATTTTCATTTTTCTCTCCATCTTAGTTGAGCCTGAAACCTTTGCTCACCACTTTCGCTTTCTCATCCTGATCGAACAGTGAGAATAGTACGTAGCGAACAATTCTTTCAGAATTCCACTGTCAGCGTGACTCCTTCTCCTTCGTTAAATTTAGCGGCAATCTCCTTCTTTTAAAATGAACGAAAAAAGTTTAACTGGAAAGGAAGAACGAGAGCGGGAGAGAGAAAGACAGATAGAGAGAAACGAGATAGATAGAGAGAGAGGCGTGGAGAGAATAAGTTGGAATAATCACCTTGGACTTCTTCTTTGATGCACTTGAGAAGGAGCTGACGACTCGTGGCTTTCATGTCACGTGCATGTTTTTTCGACATTGTGGCGCATTTGTCATCGTTCTTTTCGATTGGAGTGGGCGGCACAGAACGAGTCGATCTATCAGGAAAAAGATGCAATTTTAGCCTCTATTTTCGTGTTCCAGATTAGACTTTTACTTTTTATTAATTAAATAGTTAAATTTTCTAGCATCATTTTGCAGAATCTGCTGCTGAAATAAGTAATTTTGTATTGCAAGGCTGACATGAGTGGCGCGTATGCAATGAGGCACAGTGCGGCGATAAAGAGCATCCTTGCCATTTCTCGCCCTTCTTCAATTACTCTCTCCGAAATTTATACAATCCAACGGTAAGGGACGTCGCTAATGACAATATTTATGTAATTCTCTATCACCCAAATGACACTGGTTGCCTTCTGTCGGAAGCTCTCGTCGCTTCGCTGGCCTTTCTCCGTATTCAAGCTCTCGTTTCTCCTGCCGATCTCCTCGTGCTGCAGAGGTCTTAAAGCCTTCACGATTCGCTTCCGCTTCATCGGAAGCGAACATTTGGCAATAAAACTAAGAAACGCATTTTAGTGCTCGTATTGTTCGACTGGCCCAGTATTTGCTTGCATTTTTCGTTCTGAATTTAGCAGCCACCTTACTTTGTGTTACATTTTCTCGCGCTGTATATACAGGTAATTGAAAATATATTTTGCTTAACTTCCAAGTCTAAAGAACACATGGAATTAACAGAATACCATTCGGATTCACTGCTTGTAAAAAATTGTCAACATCATCAGTTTCACAAGCAATAATTTGAATGTTAGCAGTTTTGTGCCCAAACGAAAGGGAAAGGCTGCTAGAGGCGACATTGAGAGCAAATGCACTTATCTACGATGCAAGAACCCAAGAAGAGCGCCGCTTCGTGTCGGCGCAAGCAGAGTCTGGTTCGGGTGGAAGTCTGCTACTCGGCTTATCGATATGCAGTTACGCGTAGGATCCACTCCTCGCGCCAGCCCCCTCTCTGTCAGTAAAGTAGCGAGTGCTTACGACGGTTCTTTTTCTCCCACACACGATGCTTATATTTGATATAGGGCTTCATTCTGTATCTTTAATTTTTTCGGTAGCCAGCATAAATATGATTTTAAAATATTTGCTGGCATCCTGTTGCCTTCATTATATGCTTTCACACCGTTGGTTAACAAATGATTAACATGGTTTCATAAAACTTCTTATCACAATGGTAACTCTTCATTCCCTCTTGCAGGTAATCACCACTCAGACCACTTCTTTTAGAATCTGTCCAGTAAATTCAGGGCAAACGCAGAGGCAAAGGAAGGAGCTGGCCCCGGTAGTCTTCTTAAAAATGCCTTCTAGCAGTTACTGGCCAAGGTGTGGTCGACATAACAGAACAAGATAAGCAACTTCTTAGGAATGTTTTATTCACAATTTCAAAAAGAATGTTTCAAATTAATAACAGATCATTGCAAATCATATTCTTGTATTAATTGAAGGAAATTAGTACAGCACTTCAAAGCACACGAAAGACCTGATTCAAGCAATGACCAGTGCTCAGCTGGATCGACTTCTCCCTCTCTCTCTCTCGCGATTTCATTTTCTTTCGAATCAGGAAGAAGGTCGCAGGCAATGACCCGATCAAACGTATCGACTGCTTCTATTATAGCGACGAAGTTGCAGCACTCTCAACACAGCAACTTGTTTGCATAAGATGCTGCTTTGGTAAGGACAACAGGCGGGAATGTCAGGTTTCGTCACTTCGTGAACTCTTCATGCTTTTAGACTATTTTCGTTGATTTCTTCAGCACCTTTATAAGTGCGCAAGCGATATGCGGAAAGTCGATTTCAGAGTCGAGTCAGTGCCGTGTTGATGGCTTCATGGCATCAACATCAGTTTTTTGTTTTAATTTTGCAATCTCTTTTAGCCTTCAAGCGATTGATTGCTGCAACTTTTATTCGAACTAAAACAAGTGGCAATGTTGAGTACACGGACGAATTGCCTCTATCTTGGCTTAAATGTGACTCTCTGTCCCTCTTATTTAAATCAAAATAGTTCCGACAAAAAAATTTATAAATAGTTTGTTTAGACTTTTCTTTGCTCTCCCCATTCACTTTCTCAGTCCTTCGTCAGGATCATCCATATTTGCCATAAGAAGTTAGTGTACAATTTCCATTGTTCATTGTGAATTCCACTTCCACGGTGTCTAGTTCTCCTTCCTTAACGATGGCGACCATCCTTCCATTTTTACGGGGAGCTCTTGTGCATCCTTTGAGAGTGAAAAAATATATATATATATATGTGTGTGTATGTATACAAAGGATAGAATGGAATTCAGTTGATTGATATCGAAGGTGCCCGAGATGGAAAAATATAAGAACATTTGAAAATTTCGGTTATTGATTCCTTTTAAAATGACAGAGATAGAAAGTTTGACTAGAAAGGAAAGGAGTGTGAGCGAGAGAGACTTAGCGATAGAGAGAGAGCTAGAGAGAGAGAGTGGGGAGAGGGAGAGCGCGAGAGAGACTAAATAGTCAGTATCACCTTGGACTAATCTTGATCTGAATAAATTATAAATTCAGTTTTCCTACTGTTTACTGTAAATCTCTTACTCCCCCCCCCTTTCCCTCTTCCATATTTTAAGATCCTGCAACGACACATCATAATTTTCTTTTCAACTGTTTCTCTCCTTTCACCTGCCTTAACTTATTTTGCCATATTCACTCCACATGTTGTCACATCATTAGTTGATGTATGAATAAATAAATAAAAAACTTCTTCTTTGATGCACTTGAGAATGAGCTCACTAGTTGTCCTTCATGCCGGGCGCAAGTTCGGTGAGCATTGTGGGGCAATTGTCTCCGAATGGACGGCGAGGAGGCAGACGGAAAACCTGAAGAAGGCATCGTTGTGAGAATGTCTATAATAAAGCCTTGATTCGAAATTCTTTCTTATTCTTGTCGAGAAATGGAATAATACAGAAAACATCACACCTTAAGAGAGGAATTAGTGCAGCCATGATTGAAGTTTGCAGTGTATCCGATTTCCTCGGATAGCGATAACCTCATCGAAAAGCCACCACCCATGTTTCTGGACGCAAGCTTAAAAAGTAGAAATTGAAATCTCGTCCTTTCTCGCTTGCTCAATATCTCTTTCTCTCCAACTGACTGTAGTTCTTCAAGCATTCAACAGCGTGCCGAATGGCCTGCTTCATTGTCGCGTTGCTCGCGGGGTTAGAAGTGAGCGACTCGAGGCTCGCTGCGCATGGCGCAAGGTCAATTCCATGTGGAAACATTGGCGGGGAACGAGGCGATCTATCGGGGGAAAAGATGCAATTTTAGCCTCCTTTCTTCGTATTTAAGGTCTAGATCAAGCAAATAAAAGATTATTGAAATTAACTGCAATATTTAACTACAGAGCAAATTATTTCGGTTTTGACGTTTTCTTTTTGCCTTAACTAATGCTGAAATAAGTAATTTTGTATAGCAAGGCTGACAAGAGAGTCGCGCATGCGAGACACAGCGCGGCGATGAAGAGCATCTTAGCCATTTCTCGCCCTTCTTCCATTCCCCCCCCCCTCCGCTATTTATGCAATCGAAAGGTAATAAACACCGCTCATCCACAAAACGCCGCTATCGACAGTGTCTATGCAATTCTCTCTCACTCGAAAGACCACAGCCGACTTCTGTCTGAGGCTCGTCGCTTCGCTGGCCCCCAGCTCTTGTTTCTCCTGCCAATCTCCTCTTGCTGCGGAGGTCATAAAGCCTTCATGATTCGCTACCGTTTCATCGGAAGCGAACGGTTGGCAATAAAAGGAAGAAACGCATTTTAGTGCTGCTCGACTGACCCATTTCTAGTCAAACAATTCACTGTTGGCGAATGTCGAAAGAGCCTCAAACAAAACACCTTAACAATCCATAGGCCCTATTTGCTTCAGTTTTTCCCTCTGAATTTGGTAGCCACTTTTCTTTTTGTTACATGTTCTCGCGCGGTATGTATTTACAGGTAATTGAGCAAAAATATTAAATTCTATTTATTTGCTAGACTTCCAAGTCAAAATAACGAATGGAGTGAACAGAACACCGGCACACTTCCCCTCAACATCGTCAGCGTCACAAGCAATAATGTGAATGATGGTTGTTTTGATGACAAAGAAAGGGAAACGCTGCTCGCGACGACAACGAGAGCAAACACATTTACTTACGATGTAAGAATATAGGAAGAGCGCCGATTCGTTGTCAAGAAATGCTTCCTTCATCTGCCTTTTCTCAAGCCAAAATATTTTTCTAGGTTTCTTTCCAAATTGAATGTCCGCGTCTGTTTATTTTGTGCTGTACTAAATAGAAAATGTGGCTAATGAAGACGGAAACATTTCTATTTTGAAAATTTTTGTCGGTGATACATATGTAGAGTCGTGTCCGCGCGTGGTACGCTCGCGGTGCTCGCCTTCGTAGTCAGTCCTTTGGACGGTAGCGTCATGTATGTAGAGTAACCGCCCAGGATCTTGGTACTAAATAGGGTTCGGAAGCCTCGGATTGTTCCAAATGCATCCTCGCTAATAACTATTGTTCTAAGAAAGAGTAAAATATTTTAAATGGTACATTAGTTTATATATAGTGAGCGAATGATACTGCTAAATAAACGATAATTTCTAATCAGTTGATAAGAAGTTATCAGTTTTTGCTTATAAAAAAAATTAATTTTCAGTATTTTTCAAAACATTTTCTCCTGTTTCATTATTTTATGTCCACATACACAGAAAAATTTTATTTTCAGTATTTTTCAAAACAATTTCTTCATTATTTTATGTCTACCCACATCCCCGAATAATAAAATAAGAGGTTTTATGATTGATAAGGGAAATCACCAAATCAGACCTTATCACGCAAGTTCTTTTGCTGACAAGATTCGCCTTTCGATGCTGAATGCAACTATGTAAACAGTTTTCGAAATAAAACGTCCGTTGACAATGAACTTTGCATGACCTTCTTCATATTTCCACATTGTCTTAATCTTTGTCATTATCTTAGCCCGGTATGTTTTTACAGAATCTAGTGTGCTGTCTCTGCATTATTGCCTGACGATTTCTTTCCGGTTTAGTTACCCAAGTTTGGGTACGGGCGTGGGGGAGCGGAGAGCGGAGGGCTCCTATTGCGCAATCCTACGCAATTGGTTTTTGCTGTCGGGTTGCATTCAGCATCGTAAGGCGAATCTTGTCAGCAAAAGAACTTGCGTGATAAGGTCTGATTTGGTGATTTCCTTTATCAATGAAAAAATCTCTTATTTTATTATTTGGGAATGTGAGCAGAGACAAAATAATGGGACGATAGCGTCATGTATGTATTTGCGAGAGCGACGCTGGAAAAGAACGACCATTCGATTCTTCCGCATGGCGCGTGTGTTCCTTCTTTATACATTTGTTAATGAAAGCTTGCACAATCAGTCCCAATGAGCCTATGGAATATTTTACTTGCTTTTCTGATATGTAGAATGTTTGCTAAGGAGAATTGTCCGTTTTTGCAAACGGCTGAACTGTTCTGCAATCTCTTCCGTGTGCGTTGTCAAGTCGAACGCGTTTTGGAGGTTTGCAAAAGTTGAAATTGAAGTTATCTGGCATGGGCCGCTCTGGAAAGAGAATATTCCATGATGAAAGGTTGTATTGTCTAAAGCTGACTGACTCTTCAAATCCATCAATATCTCCGGAAAATGGACTAGTCCCTGCTTTCTAGACTCAATACGGCTCAAACTGGCGTAAGGAGTATACGAATCATCGTTGGCATTGGAGTACATCAAGCCAGAACAGCCATGTGGTCGGAACCATCTCATATTTATTTATTTATTGTACATGAAATCAATATTTCGATGTGACAGCATAAAATATAGGAAGGAATGTTTGCATAAATGCGAATAATGTAATATATTGAAGAGGAATTGGGGATAGGGATAGACGCACACGAAACAATTTTTTACTCATCCGTATTTTCATGTTGTTACGCTATAGACGAGTGGATTTAATATTCGTATTAAATAACCCAATATTTGAAAAATATAAGACTCTGCTCCTCCCTAATTCAATACCTATGTATGTATGTATGTACGTCTTTCGGGCACTTATGTATATGCTAAAGACACCAACGCAAGACATGCATTCCATGAAAAATATTACCGATGGTGTTAGGTAGATCATGTATTATCTACATGTTGTTTGATCTTTGACTCTGTGAGTCAGTGTGTTTGGTAGCTAGCAATTGGTGTTGCCTCTCCCTCGTAACCGCTGGCAGAGATCATCCCGGCAGAGGCCACTCGCTCCCCTTGTTACTCATTGCTCTACCACCTATCCCTCGCTAGCAAGAGGTATATATAGCGACTCGCTAAGAGAGTCGCCAAGTCATTGTTCGTTCGTTTCTCTCTTCTCGTGTTCTTCGGCGGTCATCTCTCTCTCTCGTAATAAACCTCTCTTCCGCCTCGCCTCTCGTCTCCCACACAACACCGTTCCCTGTCCCCCAACAGAGGACACAACAACTGGCGATCAGGGCTTCAAGAACTCGTGCGGCGGACGGTCTCCATCTGTGGCTGACTCTCTCTCGCTTCTTCGAAGAAAACCTTCGGGTTATGCCAACGGGCTGAAGAAAACTTCGGTTTTCTGTTGTGAACCTTGTGTGCCAGAGTGCCCAAGGACTCCTGCTTGGCAGGAGGACCCGCTTTTAAGCGGAACCTCCCTTATCTTCGGAGGTCACCCGATCACTGGCGCGAGAGCGCGTGATTGTGGTGTCAGATAACCTTTTTGTAAAGGGTAATCTATCGCCGATTTTTCATTTGGACGAGTGAGATGGCCGAGATGCAAGCATTCCTGCATGCTCTGAAGTCGCAACAAGAGCAAAATGCGGCAATGGTGAAGGAACTACAGGAGCAGAATGCAAAGGCAGCTGAACAGAATGCGAGGCAGCTGAACAGCATGCGATGACAGTCGAGATGCTGCTGGAGAGGCTAAGTACGACCGAGAATGGAAGCACTCAGAGGCAGAGTGATGCAGCAAGGGCAGGGCCCTCAATCGATGCACTCGAAAGGACGATTCAAGTATTTGAATACGAGCCAGAGGACGGCTGCACCTTCAATGCTTGGTACAACAAGTACGAAGATCTCTTCGAGAGAGAAGCTGCTCATATATCGGAAGTACAGAAGGTACTCATGCTGATGAGGAAGCTAAGTGTCAAGGTCGACGTGCAGTACCGGAACTCAATCGCACCTAAGAACGTGGCGGACTTCACTCTCGCAGAGACAGTCGAGAATTTGACGAAGTTGTTCGGTGACTACAAGACAGAATTCGAGAAGAGACTGTACTTGCTGAATCTGAGGATGAGCACGGCCAGGATCAATGACTTCAGAGTCCTCTCAGCAGAAGTGAACAAGGCTGTCGAAGAAGCCAAGATGGCTGAGCTCTCAAATGACCAACTGAAGACGATGTTCTTCATAGCGGCGATCGACACGCCGCGCCATGCGGACACGGTATTTCACTTGCTGGCTCAGCTGAAGAAGAATGCGGCCGTGACCATGGAAGAGTTGGTACAAGAATGCGATCGAATCGCGATTCTGAGGAACGAGAGCAGTGCAGTGCAGATGCAAGGCAAAAGTGCATCCGTACACTTTGTGTCGAAGCAGAAGCATGCCAAGCCGGGAGCGGGAAAAGGCAACGAGAAGACGTTTTCCCGTAGTAATGTCACACACGCGCAGAAGGACGGAAGATTCAAGGAAGGAAAATCATGCTTTCGTTGCGGTGGTGGACACGCACAAGAGAACTGCAGATTCAAGGACGAGAAGTGCCACGCATGTGAAAGGATTGGACACATCAGCAAGGCCTGTCCTGTGAAGCACTCTCGCAACAAGTTCTCACAGAAGCACAGTAACCGGAAGGAAAGGTTGAACACAATCTGTGTGAACACTGTGCAGAGCAAGTCGATCAAGGTGGACCTGCTGATCGGAGTGAAGACCACGATGCAGGTAAACATGACCTGGCCACTGATGACACCCCCACTTATGAAAACCATAAAGAAGTCTCGACCGGACGACATGGTTTCGCAGCCTAAATTGTTGAGAGCGTCTTGGGCTTTAATTCCAAATAACTTATCTTTTTATATGGGGCATTTAATGAGGAAGAGGGAGATGGAATGAATGGGATTAAAGGAGGGCGATCACCGAAAAATATTTAATGCATGTTCGAATTGCCGCGTCAGCCCTGTGATTACTCACTCTCATTCTCGCATGCTGTTAAATAGAACGCACGAATGAGAGTGCGAAGGGACGTGGCAATTTGAAAAATCACGTAGTTTCGACCTCCTTTAAATCAAACCTGGACCCTGACGCGACTTAAGGCATTCGACTGCGGCGGCCTTCGTGTCCTCCTTGACGTCCTTGAGTCCTCTAACCAGGTCGATACACTGCGCTTGGGTCTGCTCCTTTGTCTTGGCGTCTATAATCTAAAAAGAATGTCGACAGCTAGAGAAAATAATGCTTCCTGCTCTTTTTTGCACTGGCCATGGTTCTATTTTTCTCATGAAAGCAAAGTGATAGAGTATGCCCTTTGCACTTTGCTCTGCACTTTTTGTGCACTTTGCTTCCTGACTTGAACTTTGATTTAAGTGCACGCGCAGTTGAGCGTGGCGCGGAAAATGAACGGCTCGTTCGGGACGCGTCCCCTCAGCAAGAAGTCGTCGTTGCCACGGCACATGAAGGGATAGAAGCAATCTTAAATGGGCGTAAAAAAATTTGCGCGAAATGAGAAGAAACCATAGCTTTTCTAACTTCACGTTGTACGTACTATCTCTACCGTTGTCTTCATCTTTCTCTTCCTCACTCTCTCTCTCTTTTCTCTCTCTCTCTCTTTTTTCTCTCTCTCTCTCTCTCTCTCTCTCTCTTTCACTTCGACTCTCTCCATCTCTCTCCTACCTGATGAAATGCCTTTGGCGCAGTCAACAATGGCCTTGCTTGCCCCGGGTGATGCGAACTTCTTCGCCGCTCTCTCCTCGGCTGCATACTTTTCAGTCAACGCGATGAACGCGGTCTCGTTGATCGTTAGGAAAGGCTCGGAATAGGCATCTCTGATACGGCAATTACAGAATTTCAACTCTATTCTACAGTAAGCCAAATGATGGATTTCAGGATACAGTGCTCCTTACCGTATTTTCTCTATTAGTGCCCCCGGGGCACTATTTTTCAATGCCCTTGCGAGAGGGGGGCACTATTAGAGGGAGGGGTACTATTTTTCAATGCTATTGCCTAAAAGTTTGTTAACAACACTTTGTTCTTAAAAAATGATATTTGTAGCTCGGTTTCCATGGAATCATCACTGGAATATCCGTTTTGCGAAAGATTTTGAATGAATTTGCAATAAGTTCATCAGGAAGAGCATCCCATGCCTCAAGGATTCATTCTAGGTACGTCTCGAGCCTAGGTATTAGACTTTTAGGGGGGGGGCACTATTGGAGGGGGGGGGGGGTTCTATTAGAGGGAGGGGCACTATTTTTCAATGCCCTTGCGAGAGGGGGGCACTATTAGAGGGGGGGGGGGGTTCTAATAGAGGGAGGGGCACTAATAGAGAAAATACGGTATTTAAATGGTATTTTTATAGTAAAGAAGTTACGACTACAGTGTTTATACTGCATTCTACATTATTCCTGATGAGCAACTTTTGAAACTCCAAGGACAATTAGTTTTTTTCTTCATTATTGAAAAAAAGAAACTAAAATTGAACACTTACGCAAGGAACTCCAAGCATCCAATGAAGAAAATTGTGAAACCTAGCATCATCTTCCTGTTGCAGGAAGGCAGCCAGACAATTCCTACTTCTCGACTTTCTCCTTTTATATGATGCCCTTTCAATTCGAGATTCCCATATTGTTCAGCCAGACGGCAGTCATTTCTTCAGTTCTTCTCCACGGAAGCTTTCTGTTATTATTCTTCTTTCATGATTCTTCGTTGGCCATTTCTTTGCTAAACCGATTATCTCTTTTGAACGTGGCAGGACTGGAACAAAATTTTCTTTTTATATATGTACATATCTCCATACACACGACAACATGGAAAACAAAGGCAAAACAATACACAAAAAAAAGTTGTAAGACTATGCCGAGAAATGAAATTCATTTGAGTCGACTAAGCTTTTTTTATTAGCGTCAGCGCGCGCAGCGCGCTGACGCTATTTGGGTTTCGGCTTGGGCACTTAGTACAGGATTTTCCTCGTTTACCTAAAAGTCAACCCCCGGAGTGCCGTATCGTTTTGCTCCGTGGACCCTAAGTTGCGATTAACAGCTCTAAGTCCGCCTCGCATCGAGCTGAGTCCAACGCACTATCGTTTGGGTCTGTACGACCCCTGGGGGCCGAGATAGACACCCCCCCCTATTTGTGTCCAGGTTCTTACAGGGGAGAAGTGCACTCTAGGGCCCTCCTAGCACCCAGAGACCCTAGATGAATGTTGCTCAGTACCCTTTAGGGCACCCAATTACCCACCTAATTTGCATACATTTACATATTTGGGGACTTGCTCAGGAAAGTCTGGAGAAGAAATTTTTCAACCTAATTTGCATAAATTTGCATATGACTGGGACTTGCTTAGGAAACTCTGAGGAAGATTTTCGTCAACCTAACGTGCATATTTGGTGGACTTGTAGAGGAGAGTCTGGAGAAGAATTTTGTCAACCTTATTTGCCTAAATTTGCATATTTGGGGACTTACTCAGGAAATCAAAAGTTAGTATTAGGGCCCTCTATGGCCTCAGGGTTAAAGTCAAAAATTTAGTATTAAGGCCCTCTATGGCCCCAAGGTTAGTCAAAAATTTAATATTAGGTTTTTTTTTTTACAAATGGACCCTATGTTGCGATCAACAGCTCTAAGTCCGCCTCGCGTCGAGCTGAGTTCAACGCACTATCGGTTCTGTCTGTGCGACCCCTGGGGAACGAGATACAGACCCCTGAATGTCCACAATTTCGTCGTCCGGGCCCTTGCAAGAGAGAAGTGTCCTCTAGGGCCCTTCTAGCCCCTAGGGTCCCTAGATCAAAGTTGTTCCTCATCCATTGGGTCACCCAATTACCCACTTAATTTGTATAAATTTGCATATATGGGGGACTTGCTCAGGAGAGTCCGGAGAACAATTTTGTCGATCTAATTTGCATACATTTGCATATTTGGGAGGAGAGTCTGGGGAAGAATTTTGTCAACCTTATTTGCCTAAATTTGCATATTTGGGGACTTACTCAGGAAATCAAAAGTTAGTATTAGGGCCCTCTAAGGCCCCAGGGTTAAAGTCAAAAATTTAGTATTAGGGACCTCTATGGCCCCAGGGTTAAAGTCAAAAATTTAGTATTAGGTTTTTTTTTACAAATCTCATAAAAACCTGTTTATTGCGCAAGCCTAACTTAAAGAAATAAAGTGTAGCACCGTGTAATGTATAGCATTATTGTAGGCGTAGAAATTTTTTTTATGACTTTTTCAAAGTCTAATAAAACTTATGAAACCCTCGTTTTCCGGGGGTTTAGTAATGATCTTTTCTTTTCAAAGCGCGAAGAAAAGATCATTACTAAACCCCCGGAAAACGAGGGTATTATTTAGGTTCGAGTCTAATTTTTTTTTGGTATTCTTTTTGATCGACTCGATTGTTCTCGAGTAAAATTGATGTTTTTGGAAGAATTTGTCGATCAAATGCAATTCAGGCGTGTATTCTTAGGCTGCCAGACTTGACGAATTGCATTATAGTTCCACTCGATTCCCACGGTTTATGTTCAGTTGTTTGTATGTAGTGGTGAGCGATTCCATTTAAACTTTATTCGAAGTAATACAAATGATAGTGTTGAATACAAGGAGGACAACTAAAAAAATTATAAATGTTTTTTATTGGCATTTTGTTTCCTCTCCCCATGTCATTCCTTCTTCAGACTCGACCGAGAAATAATAATTGACGAACAATTCTTTTTGACTTCCACTGTCACCGTCGATCCTTCTTCTTCGCTTATGACGGCAGCAATTCTACCGTCGGGACGGACAGTTCTTGTGCATCCTTTGAGAGAAAAACAACATAATGTATAGAGAGAATAGAATAGAATGGAGTTGATTGAGATCGTGCCCGGTGCCCGAGATGGGAAAAATATATAACTTTGAAAGTAACTTGCAGTATTTCGGCTATTGACTCCTTGCTAGAAAGGAAAAGAGAGCAGAAGAGATAGAGATAATGAGAGAAAAAGAGAAATAGAGAGAGAAAGAGAGAAAGGAAGAGAGAGGGGAGGGAGAGAATAAATTCTCAAAATAACCTTTCACTTCTTCTTTGATGATTTATATCTGTTGAACATTACGGCGCATCTGTCCATGTTCTTTTCGATTAGAGGGGGCGGCACGGAACGGGCCGATCTATGAGGAAGAAGACCTATCATGCTATTTTAGCCTCTTTTCTTCACTGTCTAGATCAGCATTAAAAATTATGAAAATAATTGGAATACCGTAAATTCATTTCGGGATAGACTCATTAATTAAGTAGTTAAAAAGCACAATTTTCTGGCCTGATTTTTGCGTGTCGATACTCAATAAGTAATTTTTAATATAGAAAGGCTGACCCGAGTAGCGCGCATGCAATGAGGAACAGCGCGGCGATGAAGAGCATCCTTGCCATTTCTCTTCCTTCTTCCTCTTCCACCTCCGTTATTTATGCAATCGAGCGGCAAGGAACACCGCTTCATCCACAAAACGTCGCTAATGACAGTATTTATGCAATTATCTATCACCCAAACGACAACGACCGCCTTCTATCTGAGGCTATCCTTGCTTTCGCTGTTCTTTCTCCGTGTTCAAGCGCTCGTTTCTCCTGCCTTTCTCCTCTTGCTGCGGAAGTCTTCAAGCTTTCACTATTCGCTTCCGTTTCATCGGAGGCGAACGCTTGGCAATGAAAGGAAGAAACGTATTTTTAGTGCTCTTATTGTCCGTAAACGCCGCTTGAGGCGACAACGAGAGCTAACGCATTTAATTACGATATATAAGAACAGAAGAAGAGTGCCGCTTCATTGTCAAACCTTCATCTGCCATCTCTATAGCCAAAATATGCTTCTACATTCTTATAAATAAGCATGAATGTCTAAAATGTTGTCGCGTACGCTTATTTTGTTACGTTGGGCCAGAAAGATGAGGCTAATGTGAAACGGTATTTTTCACAATAATCAGGAACATGGTCGTGTCCGCGCGTGGTCTGCTCGTGGTGCTCGCCTTCGTTGTCATTCCTCCGGGAATTAGCATCTTGATTGCGAAAGCGAAGCTGGACCTGAACGGCCTGCCAGCTGTGCCGCTGCTGCTTGGTGCGCTGCCACCCGCGCCTGTGCAACCACCGAAACCGTACGTGCACATTCGCAAGGGAATTTGTGTTGTTTGAGGCGTGTCGTTTCTTTTTCTTTTTTTATCTGATGAGTCAAGTTGACCAGAGAAATTTTTTTTAGTTTGCATCGTCATATACATACATATGTATGCATGTAAGACATAACTTGCAGATCTAGAGATAAAAATATTTTCATTTCCGCCCTCTTCCCCCTGTCGCCGCCGTGGCGCCTGCGGAGCCTGCAACAGTGCCACCGCCGGCGACTCTGCCTCCGCTGCCAGCCGTCTTATCCGACGTGCGCGCCCGCTGCGCCGACGAACTGGCGCCCTACGGCAAGGACCACGGCGCTCTCTTAGACGCGGTCTCCGCGTGCGTCAAGGACGATGGTTCGAATTCAACACTTTCTCTATATTAATTAAAATGTGCTTTCAATTAATTGCCGAACTAATTAGTGTCAAATGTTTTCATTTCTACGTAGTTAACTGCACGAAACTTCTTTTCCTCTCTCTCTCTCTCCCTCTCGCCGTCTCCATCTCTTTCTTTTCCAGCATGCTGGAATGGTCGAGTGATCACGAAGGACAGTAGGATTGAGCTGCGCGGTGCCGTCCCTTCCAAGCCACTCGTCTTCGCCTTCCAATTCCACGCCAATTGCACCGATGTCGACCTATTTGTTCGATGTTTTTTTTTGTTTCACCACCCCCCCCCCCCACTTATAATGCTAAACTTCTAAGGCTATTGCTATTTATCTGAAGCATTATTTTTGGACATGATATTCATATTAAGCAGTATCATTGCATATTGAGCAAGAGTGAGAGTGAGAGATAAGAAGAGATAGAAAGAGGGAGAGAATAGGAGAGAGTGCGAAGAATGACACATCGATGCATGCATCATTGTCTACCCCTCCTTTTCCTCTCTCGTTCTCTCCTTTTAACGCCTTTGCAGGAATACAAAGAGAAAGACCTCAAGACCGAGTGCTACAACCTCGTGCTCGCCGACAAGCGAATCGACACCGCTGAGAAGATGGCCGCTCTCACGTGCATTGTCGACTCGGGTTACTTTATTTTTGTGCATTCCCCTTCACTTTGTTCTTATGCTTTTCTTTCTTCCTCCCATTCGTCTCTTTTTCAGAGAGAAACATGTTGATGTATAATATCTTACAATTAGGCAAAATTTTATTAACTTATAAATAATAATAACAATAATAGGAATAATAATAATAATATTAGTAACAATAATAATAATGATAATAATAATCATAATAGTAGTAGTTATAATAATGAAGATAATAATAAAGAATTTTAAACATGATGGCAGACTGCTGGCGTACCGTGCCCAAGCTCGACGACGGCACCGCGGTCTACACGAAGAAGCAGCAGACAAAGAGTGTCCGGCTCACCTTCTTCCGCTTCTGCCAAGTGCTCGACGTGGCTGTCTACTGAAGAATTGTTCTTCACTTGAACATTTACAAAATAAATGCCTTTTTTTCGAAATCAACTAACAATAGTAATAATTCTGTGAACTACACACCATATTTCTTACAAACTCAAGACAAATAAAATTATTTTTGACAAATCATGCATCCAAAATAGTCTGACGGACGGTAATATCGTTCGTAAGCATGAACAAATTGAAGTAAAAAGTTTAGAAGTTCCTCCATTACTAGACAACTGTTGTTCATCTAGTTGGGATTCCGATATTACCATCGATGTTATTTTTCATGGAATGCATGTCTTGCTTTGGTGTCTTTAGCATATACATACATAAGTGCTCATGGGTATTGAATTAGGGAAGGGCAGAGTATATATATTATTGACAATATTAATACGAATATGAAATCCACTCGTCTATTGCGTAAGAACATGAAAATACTGATGAGTCAAAATTGTTTTTGGCGTGTTAGATTAAAGTGAGTCCTTGGTTACAGAGCTTATGGAAACGCATCCCTTTCATATGCCCCCGGCTTGGTGCGTGTGCGTCGATCCCTATCCCCCCAATATGTTTCATTATTCGCATTTATGCAAACATATGCTGTCACAGCGAAATATTAATTTCAAGCACGATGAATAAATAAATATGAGATGATTCCGACCACATGGCTGTTCTGGCTTGATGTACTCCAATGCCAAGGATGATTCGGAGAGTCCTTACGCCAGTTTGAACCGTAATGAGTCTAGAAAGTAGAGACTAGTCCATTTTCCGGAGATATTGATGGATTTGAAGAGTCAGTCAGCTTTAGACATTCCAACTTTTCATCATAGAATCTTCTCTTTCCAGAGCGGCCCATGCCTGATAACTTCAAGTTCAACCCAAACCTCGAAATAGCGTTCGAATTGGCAACGCACAAGCAAGAGATGGCCGTGCAGTTCACGGACAATTCTCCTTAGCAAACGAACACTATCAGAAAAGCAAGTGAAATATTTCCATAGGCTCATTGGGATTGATTGTGTAAGCTTTCATGAACAACAGTATAAAGGATGAACACACGCGGAAGAATCGAGTGGCCGTTATTTTACAGATTACATTTACTATTTAGTAAAACACAAAATAAACAGACGCGGACATTCATGCTTATTTGGAAAGAAATCTAGAAAAGTATTTTGGCTTGAGAAAAGGCAGATGAAGGAAGCATTTCTTGACAACGAATCGGCGCTCTTCCTATATTCTTACATCGTAAGTAAATGTGTTTGCTCTCGTTGTCGTCGCGAGCAGCGTTTCCCTTTCTTTGTCATCAAAACAACCATCATTCACATTATTGCTTGTGACGCTGACGATGTTGAGGGGAAGTGTGCCGGTGTTCTGTTCACTCCATTCGTTATTTTGACTTGGAAGTCTAGCAAATAAATAGAATTTAATATTTTTGCTCAATTACCTGTAAATACATACCGCGCGAGAACATGTAACAAAAAGAAAAGTGGCTACCAAATTCAGAGGGAAAAACTGAAGCAAATAGGGCCTATGGATTGTTAAGGTGTTTTGTTTGAGGCTCTTTCGACATTCGCCAACAGTGAATTGTTTGACTAGAAATGGGTCAGTCGAGCAGCACTAAAATGCGTTTCTTCCTTTTATTGCCAACCGTTCGCTTCCGATGAAACGGTAGCGAATCATGAAGGCTTTATGACCTCCGCAGCAAGAGGAGATTGGCAGGAGAAACAAGAGCTGGGGGCCAGCGAAGCGACGAGCCTCAGACAGAAGTCGGCTGTGGTCTTTCGAGTGAGAGAGAATTGCATAGACACTGTCGATAGCGGCGTTTTGTGGATGAGCGGTGTTTATTACCTTTCGATTGCATAAATAGCGGAGGGGGGGGGGAATGGAAGAAGGGCGAGAAATGGCTAAGATGCTCTTCATCGCCGCGCTGTGTCTCGCATGCGCGACTCTCTTGTCAGCCTTGCTATACAAAATTACTTCTTTCAGCAGTAGTTAATGCAAAAAGAAAACGTCTATGCCGATAATAATTTGCTCTGTAGTTTAATATTCCAGTTCCTTTCAATAATCTTTTTTTTCCCTTTTAAGAAGCGTCAATATCACAAATTTCTTATGTAGATTTTTAAATGCTTGCGTTGATAATCCTGCATTAAGAAATCACATACATTTTGATGTTTCTTCTTGTGCAAAATATTGTGCTAATTTGTACATTGGCCGCGGCAGCTGAGGTTGTTCAGTTGGCCGGCCGGGATGCCGCGGCCTTCAACATGCCGCAGCATTGAGAACTCGATCTTGCCCAACAGACATTTGGCGTATTTTTCGACTGTGGAATTGGAAAGGCGGGGAAAGGGGGGAGGCTTTGGTGAGGAGAGTTGCGGCGGGGTAGGGACGGGGACATCCAGAGAGCGGCGACGTCTCTTTTTCTCTGCCCTGCGACGAGCCAAAGCTGCACCAGAGCAGCTTTTGCACAACCTTCATATCCATCGTTGCGTAGTCTCTCCACTTTCTCGCTTGTTCTGACCATGTGACCACTTCAGAAGTTCGAACGAAGCAGGAAGTGGACACAAGCGAATAAATGATCACAAGCTAGATACATGTTCGGAACACATGTGTATTAAGATAGGCGGGCAAATTCCCAATTCTTCTATTGCGAACATGCTTCAAACTATAGGCACATTGAAGGCGCAGCAGGAGGTCTCGAAAAAGCTTAACGCGATTTTCACAAGAATAAAAAAAAAAACAGGATAAGAGTCAAAACCAAAGGGTTCTACCGTAATATGTTACCATTTACATATATACATCTCTCCACTGGCGAGACCGTCTTCCCTGACCACTCTCTCACACATGCATTCGACTTTCGGCCATACATACATATGTATGTGTTCATCGATCCAACCATTAATTGGATAAATTCGATTAACCATGGTACCATGGGGACAGAGTGCCTAATGTGCCCTGGCAAAAAGCGTGTAACAAATTAAGTAGTGAGGAGGTGAAGCCAAAGTATCTTGAATTTTCTAATGGTAAGTTGAAAGTTGATCGTTTTAGCGTTAACCAATTTTTGAACACAAAATTGTTTCTTGTGGCTAAATGGTCCTTGAGGACTAACACACCTCTGACATGTCATCCACGGAATTCTGGATGCTCCATTGTTGACTTCTGTCGTGGAACGCGGCCTCTCGGATTTGAATTAGTACATCAAGAAGGACCGCTCGAACTCAACGACTTACAAACAACTTGGTAACCGCATGAGGATGAGAGAAAACAGCTTCACACTACCATCATATGAATTCCGGAAGGATATTGCCAGTTGGAAGGAAATCATAAAGTTACTCGGTAAGGGGACAAGAAAGAAATTTAAAGGACACACTCATCAACAATGTTTCCCCCTGCCATGTAAAAAGTGGAGAAAAAAGACGCATACAACTACCTAAATTAGTTTTATTATAAAAAAATCAACAATATTCTATTCTTCCGGCCTGTTTACCCTTCACTTAAAAAAGTGCCTTTTAAGACTTTAGATACTCTTCACATTCACATCTTTATTCCCTTCATGTTCTTTCTACTGTGCTCATTGTGAGAGAATACCATGATGCTGTACCATGTCGCTTCTAGAATAAAAATGCCATGTCGTTGTTTCAGCCTGCATCACCCTTCCTTTAATAGAAAAAAACGGCCCCCTTAAGAATTTAGTTGTTCTCTTCATCCTTATTCCCTTCATGTTCTTTCTAAACCATGTCGCAGCGAAGTGAATTTATTGTACTCATTTTATCGAATAAAACAAAAGAGTTTATAAAAGAGAAAAAATAAAGGATGTAACATTATAAAACAACATAGAGAACTTAGCAAGTAGTAATAAGCAGTGGATTCACGTCGGAGGATCGGGGACACGTCCAAAGATTGCTTGATCCGTCAATCATCGTGCGGCTCTCGAATGTCATGTTTACAACATTACCTGGAAGTCCTAAATATCGTCCTCTGGCAAACAATGAAGCGGCGGCGGTCTTCTAGACGAAATTCCGAAGTTTCCGCACCATACAACAGCACAGGCTCGATGCTGGCTTGGTAAACTCGACATTTGAGGCAAACGTCAACATTCCGTTGGTCAGGAAGTCGTAGAAGAAAAAAAAATTAATGCTGCCCAGCCTGCGTGACTCTCTTGTTTAATTCGCGGCCGGATTGGACTTCAATGTTACTAATTGTCTAGGTTCGACCTGACCTGAAAAATGGAGAAGTACATACGCGGCGACGATTGGTCATGGCCTGGGTTTTGGTGGTGCAAATGGAAGACCAACAGCTTCGCTCGCGGCTGAGGACTCAATGAGCATCGCCGTTGCTTCCCTCGCGGAGTGGGCAAACAGGACACTGTTATCGGCAATACGAGGATGTGTAGGCGATTGCGGTTAATGTTTATGCCAGATCAACTTCGTCCACAACAGCAGAGAAAAGGGATGAATTGATGACATAACCGTTCCTAACAGTGCATACTTTGTTTTAACAAAGTCAGTTATGATAAGGCGGAAGAGATTAAAGAACCGCAAATTAGGTTAATGTACATATAAGACAGTGTCAATTAAAAAAAAATTGTTTTTTTTTCTTCAGTTTTCGGATAAGCCATTATTTTTGGCGAGGAATTAGAATACTCCACTGTTTGCCATTCCTGACGAACGGAAAAATTGTCAAGTCAGCGTTTTGGCAATTTTTTCTATCATCAGAAGTGGAAAACTGTGGAATATTCTTTCCTCGCCAAAAATAATGGCCTATCCGAAAACTGAAGAAAAAAACCAAACTTTTTAATTGACACTGTCTTATATGCAGCTGCTTAATCGACAACATATACATATGTACATATACTTATTCATGTTAAAAAAAAAATTTAGAAAAAAGTGGAGCCTGTAAATCGAAGTGAAGAACATTCCCTTTGCATGCTATTTAGGCTCTGTTTGAACAATACTTTCGTGGCCAAAATTCCCTAGGATTTCCTGTTGTGATCTCGATGTTTTGAAAAGGGATTCACATTTGCAGCTGTTTGCACAGAGTTGGTCGTCCACGAAGGGAATAATGAAAGTAAAGTCTAGAAAAGAGAACAACGACAAAAAAAAACCTTTTTTTCAGTCGGAACGTCTAAGCGGCGTTTTCAGTTAGCTCAGCCGCATGTTGAACAGCGAGTGCCCACCTTTCATCCCAAGCATAAATAGCCTGCTCGGAGATTGCTCAGCACCTCATTCCAAGGCCGGATAATTTGAAGAACTGAACAACGCGAGGTTGGCCTTTCAATTATACTACTTTTCTTTTATTTTCTTATTAAGACAACCGATAAACGACCAGAAGAATAGTTAAATATATATGCAGTAATTTAACAGTTAGACGACGTTGACATGATACTTTTCAGAATGAGACTTCTTCTGCTGACCCTCTTTTCCGCAGCTTCGGTGCTCGCTGCACCGAGCGCCCGCGAACTTCTCGAAAAGGCCCCTTTTACTTACACCAATGAAATCGAAGAGAATAGCCAGCCTTTGATGTTAAAAAACAGTTAGATTTTAGGAGTTGGCGAAGCACCTGGATCTCCAAGAGTTGGCGGTTGACAAGCAGATTCTTTCTGCGCGTGTCGCTGAAGAGGCGACTGAGACTGCCGAAGAGACCAAGGAGCTGCTAAGCGTAGGAAATTGAAATTGAACAAATAACTTAGCTATTATTAAAGTGGTATATTATTCGTGTAAATGTTTATATTGAGATTAGCTTCGTCACACTTTTTCGTATGCTGAATGTTTAGCACATTGCTCCACTCCCCACTGACGTCGCCGACGCCGAACAAGCTTCTGAGGCTGGCAACGCCGAGATCGAGAAGGATATGTTTGAGGGCGATATGATCCTGACGACGTTCGTCCCGAAAACAAAATCTAATATATCGCGGGTGTCTCGAACCCAGGCATTTAGACTCTACCAACTCAGCTACAAAACTTGACAGGGAACTTTTAGTGATCAGCTCGAGACGATAGTCGGCCCAGTCAACGGCACTGACCGCTCGCGTCGTCAGGCGTTCACTCCGCCCAGTCGCTACCCGGCCAACATCTGGGGCACCAAGACCATTCCATTCTCGTTAGCTCCAGTCCGTACTATTAGTTACGAATTGTTTGAAGGTTAAGGCAACAAATAAATTAGTCAGTGTACATAAAAGATGCATACCTTTGAGGTGAGGAAGTGAAGCGTCTCTTCCGTGCGGCCACTCGCTTCTGGAGCACGCACACATGCGTTAACTTCGGCGAAAACGCTCCGGGCAACGATCGGTGCGTTACTTTAAAAAATAAGTGGCATAACCTTTTTGAATAATCAAACAATTCAAAGTGAATGACGAAATAAGATCTCCTCCTGCAGCATCGAAGTCTTCAGCGGTGGCGCCTGCTACTCTAGCGTCGGCCGAATCGGCGGCAAGCAGGTGCTGTCGCTCAACAACACCGGATGCAACTGGGTCAGTAGATTCCATTTATATTAAGACTTTCAACAGCCTGGATTCACCTTGAATTTTCTTCGGAATATATGAATTTAAGAAATTCATTTATATGACCTCAGGGGATGGATCACATTTCCCCATTATTCCATTGTCTCTAGTTCGCCATCGCCTCTCACGAACTCGAGCACGCGCTCGGAGTCTTCCACGAGCAAGCGCGCGCCGACCGCAACGACTATGTCGACATCAACTTCGACAATATCCGTGTATTTCTCTTTTGCAATTTATATCCATTCAGTTAATTTTTAGTTAACTTATAAAAAAAATCTTCATCCAAAACAAAAAATCTTCATATTGGTTAAAGCTCTCTAACTTTCAAACGTTCCCCCTTCGTCAGTCGGGTGCGGGCAACAACTTCGCCAAACATTCGACCGTCGATACGTCCTCATTCAACATTCCCTACGAGTTTGGATCCAACATGCACTACACACCAAACAGGTCTGATTTTGACATTTTGTTTATTACTTTGTTACCTTAATATTGTAGCTCAAGAAGCGAAGCACAATGCTATATATTTGATTGGATAAAGACAGAGTCAAAAGTGAGAGAATAATATCTTCTCAAATGCACCTGATCCTCGATAGAATGTAATTGTAAACATCAAATGTGTTGAGCTTCGCCGTCGACTTCCGCTTCCCGACTATCGTCGCTAAGCCGGCGTACAAGCATTATCAGGTGTGCCAGAGCTAAGACTTTCGTCTTCTCGATAACCTCACCTTGACAGAGCTCAATGCGCGGCCACATGCCATCCTTCCTCGACGTTCTTCTTGTCAACCGGTTCTACGGCTGCGACCGTTCGTTTTCTTCTTCTGAGAAGTTTTTTGGACAGCTATTACTGATTTGTAGGACACTGAACCATTTCCTTACTGGCCAAAGGCCTTCAGAACAGTGCAAGTCGAAGACGAACTTCTGCAAGAATGGTGGCTACTTGGACGTGCGAACCTGCAGCAAGTGCGTGTGCCCCGAGGGATGGGGAGGCCGCGACTGCACCGGAAAGGTGGGCGTGGGATGATTGAATGGCATTTGGAGGCAGATGATGCGATGCTTCAATCTCTGAGGAACCTCGAATGTTGTTGTCGCTTTCCAGCCGGACGGCTGCCTCGTCGAGCTGACCGCGTCGACTTCGTTCCAGAAGAGAACTATCACCATCGGCGACAACCGCGCTCACGACGACTTCCAGACGTGCGCCTATCTGATCACTGTCTGTTTTATTCTTCATCTACTCCCCTTACAGTATCCTTCACTATTGTATCATCTCCATCTTGTCCAGGCTCCTCCCGGAACGCACATCCAACTCGCATTCGATTCTGTCCAGGGCTTCGCGAAGCAAGGCTGCTACAACAACGGCATTGAAGTGAAGCCCAGCAACGACCTCCGGCCGCGCGGAATTCGGTTAGTCTGGTTTTTTTTTTAAGTTTACTAAATAGAACACGCTTATTACAATGGATTGCACATGTACTGCAAAGCCGGAATCAACATACGACCATAAGAAAAGGTTTGGGGAGGGGGACTTGGCCAGTGCGTCTAAGGGGTCATAGTTTGCTACACGTTGCGTCTCATCTACACAGTAACTGCGGAGTCGAACCGAAGCCTGAAGACATTGTCTCGCAGTCGAATCGTCTTCCGATTCTCGCGTTCGCCCGTGCCGGACAGATCCGTGCCGATGTTCAGTACAGATATTGTAAGCACAATCTAACAGTATCTCAATTCAAGTGCATGGTACTCACATTCATGATCTCAGTCTCTTGCAGATTAGCCAACCAACGACAGACGATAAGCGAATTGGTGGTAATGTAAAAAGCGAGCATGTTTTTTTATATGTTCAAATGTGCGAAATAAAGACTTCACTATCTGTCTTAACGAAAATATCCTATCCAAATACGTGAGTCGATTGAAGCTTAATACACCTGCTGAGGTTACCACATCTCGTTCTTCCTATTTCTTTTCTTTAAAGAAGATCTAAGGCGAATGAACAGTGTCTTGTTTTTTCGCCTTATTTGGTCAGGTTGAGCTAGAAACTTGCAAGGGTCCCGAAGTCACAAAAGTCTCTCTCCTGAGGAAATTAACACTCTGAATTCGCGAATATTTTATTTTCCCGCCATTTTCCAAAAAAATTAGGCAGAGCTACACCGTGGCCGATGAGGCCATTCGACATAGGCTCACGTCCAGGTGCAAACCACATCTTTCTGTGGAGAGAGGCGAGAGGCAGTAACACCATTTCTGTGGATTGCTTACACCGTACTTTTTAGTTATCGGGCTTTATATAGTTTTTTTTAGTTATTTTTAGTTATTTTTAGTTATTGGAGGAGAGATAGATAAAGAGAGAGAGAGAGATAGAGAGATAGAAGAGACCTTACCCAGCATAAGAGGTCGTTCTCTATGGCAAAAGGCCTCACCATAGCCGGCCCCGACCTCTCTGCTCTGCTACGCTTCCTCTGCGTTCATTCTATGCTTCAGCCGGTTCATCGGATTGAGCGTTTGGATGTTTCTCTTATTCCATACCAGAGTTTTTCCGTAATATTTTAATATATCAATCATGTTAATGGATTCATATTATTTTCGCTCGATTAATTAAACAATTGCAGTACTGATCTTGATATTGAAAATGTACACACACACATGTATGTATATTTTGTGTTTGTTTGTTCATAAATATCTATATTCCTTCTAAAATGTCCAACTCGAAAAGCTGCAGTTGCGACGACTGCGAAATGGAAGTCATCGTCAAACCTGGCTCGGATTTAAACGAGCCAATCGATTCTCGTTTCGTTTCCAACGTCAGACAAGAAGATCACTTCTTAAATCGAAATATTTTTTATTCTTTAAAATAATAAACAAAAAATAATTCAATAAAAATTTCGACACTTAATTTAATCTTTAGGAGCATGAAACACCGAGACCGTCGAAGTGGATTATGGCGGTAAAGAAGATGCTCCACTTCATTCTCACGTTCGAGTTCGTGCCGACGGTGACTTCATGGCTCGTTAGCCTTCGCAACACTGGGAATCGTGGAATTTGATGCCTCGCAAGAAGACCGCGACGCTTGACAAAACCGCGACGCATTTCATGAACGCGACTTGTCAATTCCTGCGTGTCTCCGCCGTGATCATCTACTCCGTCCTGCTCTTCTACGTTGTTCTGCTTTCCGTACCGCTTTCCGTCCCCATTTCCTTCTATCGGGCGACAGGTACAATTTATATAAAAACAAATATAGGTTAATTGTTAGGTAGTTAACTAAAATGAATATTTACTGCACTATTTATTTCACCATACACATTAATTCTTAATTAAACTGTTTATTCATTTATTAGGTAGTAATCATTTAAGTTAACTGCTCAGACTCCGGCAAAGTCGTCTTCGAGTCTCTGCCTTCTCCAGTCAGCCACGAAGAGAGCATCGTTCCGTCGGCAGAGGAGGAGGAGGCACTTCGGAAGCTCCGCCCCCACGCGGCTCTCACTCTTGACACGGCAACACGCAACGCTGAACGCGCCGCCGATGAGAATTTCACATTTAAGGTAAGTGAATTTCGGAAGAAATTTTTTTATTTTTTTGACTTAAATGTTAAAAAAGAATATTCATAATTTTGAAAATAAGAGCAGTTTATACATCGCGGACCAAAACCACGGTCACTGCGCCCGGTCTCCAGACAGGAATCTTTCTTCTCTTCAGGAGAATCCGATGCTGATTCGGTCTGACCAGCTTGAGAATATATCCTTCTTCGAGGCGTACGAGGAGGTTGGCCGCTTTGCTTCGCTTCCTTACCTCTCTCGCTCTATTTATCTATTTATCGTACATGAAGCTAATATTTCAACGTGACAACACTAATGTTTGAATGAAAACAATTGTCTGTGTAAACTACAGTCCCGCCCAAGGATGCGTCGGACGCATCGGACGCATCCAAATGCATCCTGAAAGACTAAAATATTTTTAATGGAACATTAGTTTACTTATAGAGAACTACTGTTAAAAAATCGATAATTTCTAATCAATTGATAAGAAGTTATCAGTTGTTGCTTATAAAAATGTTCATTTTTAATATTTTTTTAAAACAAGTTGAGCTGTACATTATTTTGTCTCTACTCACATCCCCAAATAATAAAATAAGAGATTTTACCATTCATAAGGGAAATCACCAAATCAGACCTTATCACGCAAGTTCATTTGCTGAAAAGATTAGCCTAACGATGCTGGATCTAAATATGAAAACCATTTCCAAAATAAAGCATCCGTTTACAATATATTTTTGATTGTGTGTACTTTGAATGACTTCATTCATAATTCCCTTCAGCAAAAAGCAATTGCGTCAGATTTCGCAATATGCGTTCCCGCGCACCGCTCCCTTACGCCTGTACCCAAAACATGGGTAATTAAACCGGACACAAATCGTCAGACGCGCGAAATGTTAGTATTGACTCAGCACCCTAGCCTTTTAAGGTCATACCGGGGCAAAATATTGAAAATGACAAAGACAATTGGGAACTGTGAATAAAGTTATTCAAAGTACAACTATCAATAATATATTGTCAACGGATGCTTTATTTTGAAAACGGTTTTCATATTTACATTCAGCATCGTTAGGCAAATCTTCTCAGCAAATGATCTTGCGTGATAAGGTCTGATTTTGTGATTTCCCTAATCAATGATACATATTATAGTGCTCTCATTGCCCTCAGCTGCAAGAAATGACTCAGGAGTTTCTTCATGCCTTCTCGGCTCTGGCCGACGAGTTGAAAGCTTCCAACCAGGCCGTTTTGTCTTCTGTCCAGACACTGATCGATGCACATACCCAGTCCTCTGCTTCCTTGACCCAATCAATTGAGAAACTTGTGACGTGCGTCTCTCAGCTGTGCTCTGCATCTCTGTCTCACCCTACCAGTGCCGGGGATGACCCCTCCTCCTCTCCTCACATCGCATCTCGCACGTACGCATCGGTTGCAAGTGACGTGGCCGCTGCTGTTTCCAATGTTGTGTACTCCGAGCGTGACCTACATGAGGGAAAGAGCAGGAGGGCCGTTCTTAAGGGTCTCCCTGAGCTCGATGGGGATGAGGCAACTAACAATAATGACTTGCGCATCATTTCCGAGATCATTAACCGTTCTAATAATTCTTCTCTCATCTCAGCCCTCTCCTCCGGCAATGTCAGTACTCACCGACATGGTAAGATTGCCCCCCGAATTATCAAGATCCAGTTCCCCTCCAATGAGCTACGGGAGAGTTTCCTCTCTCTCGCTCGCCAGAAGAAGCATGAAGACGTGGCCGCCTTCCCCCACGCCTACTTCCGCCGTGATCTGACGCCTCTGCAGCTGGCGCAAGAAACGGCGGCAAGGAAGGAGGCCGGTCGTCGCAACTCCGAGGCCGGAATGCTCAGGTTTGTGGTGCGTGATGAATGTGTAGTCGAGCTGCGCAACCCGCGGCCACTCACTGAGCGCTCTAGGCTTAATCAGTCTAAAAATGCCTCGTCTTCTTCCTCTATCTCCGCCTCTCTCATTGCTTCCTCCTCTCAAAATACCGCTGCCGGTGGCAGCGGTCTCTCTCGTCCTAATCCTCTTGCTTCCAGAACATTCCATAATAGCAACCGCCGCCGCCCGTCTACAGAAAGTGTGCCAGTCGCTCCTTCCTCTCCTCCCATCCGTGTGCCTCCTCCCACACCAACTGCGCATGGCAAGAGGACTGTGCAGCTTCCTCGCCGCGCGCTCATGTCTGCCCTGAGGCAGATCGCTGTCCGCCCCACCCGCCGACCTCCGAAGCGCGCTCTCGCTAGCGTCACCGAGGACGAGGAGGTCATGCCCACTGATGGCGAGGGAGTGACCGACAGCAAGCGAGTCGACAACAAGAGCACACCGCCTCGCCCCAACGACAACCAATCTCAGTTTCCCCCCGCCCCCTTTACCGCTTCTCCTTCCTCCTCTGGCTAGGATGCTCGATTCAGGGATAGTTCAGAGTGCTTTACTGCAAATCATCCTTCCCCGTTTGCCTCTCCTGATCCGTGCAAAAAACAGTCTCCATGTCCAGCATCCAAAATTAAAGGAAGGCTGAGTGGTCTGCAAGATGGGGCCTCCGAATCAATCTCAAGAAGACCATGTTCATGGCCATCGGCCCATCTCACCCCCCTTTCCAGCCCACTCTCCAATCCAACCCCCTTCCAATCACCTCCACATATCGTGACCTTGGTATAATAATCAGTAACGATTTATCTTTCCAAATGCATATCGCTTCTATAACTAAAAGGGCAAATAACACGTGCTTTCATATCTTGCGTAATTTTAGATCACGTAATGTTCATTTTCTTTCAAGGCTCTTTACTATATATGTCAGGCCTTTGCTCGAATTTTGTATGGAGGTCTGGTCCCCCCAGCAGACTTGCTTAATCAAGCAAATTGAGAATGTTCAGCGACGTTTTACTAGGCTTATATTTAAACGATGTAATATTACTGCACCCTATTCTGGTCGATTAGAATACCTTAGCTTAGAGCGTCTATCCACTCGAAGAACGATTAATGATCTTATGATTGCCATTAAGATCTTTAGAGGTACCTATGGTGTAGCCCCATCTGATATGTTCCTTATGTCATCCCGAATCTCTAGAGGTCATCGTCACTAACTTAAAAAGCATAGATTCCGTTCCACAATTTTTAAGAACTTTTTTGCCAATAGGATTGTTAACTTATGGAACACCCTGCCCGACTGCATATTTGAAATGTCACTTCCGATGGCCCGCAATCACATTAAGAACTTCTTAGCAAATATATAAGAATTTTGCCCTCAGATCTATACTCCATCGCCCCCCCCCCCAAATTGGCAGCCCACGTTGCTAGCCTCTTATTGTCTGATTGTGCTCTATTTTCTCTCGTTTTATGCTTATGCTCACTCTATCCTTCTCAATGCAATGCAAGCCAGATAAACACATATATATATATTATACATACCTTTATTTCTTTCTCTCTTTCTCTTTCTAACTAATCTATCTTACTTCTCTTTATACGATCTCCTACCCGCCCCCGCCCCAACCTTTTCCTCTCCAACTTCAGATGGAACGCGTTATTGAGCTCAGTGGAATGGCTCTGCAAGAGTCGCAGATTCTCTTCATTCACATGTGCTTCTTCCTCGTCTTTTGCTACATCGACAAGTTGCATGCGTTCTACCAGATCCCTGCAATGTTTCGTACCATTTTTATGAACTTGAATTTTACAGCAATTTTTTCATCGAATTTCAGTTTTTGCTAACATTTTGTACCCAAACACATTTTCCCGCCATTTTACTCTTTACGTCTTATCTGTCGTATATGTTCTTTCCAGAATTTACGACTTGAAAAGCTTCTGTTGCGACGACAGCAACTTAGAAGTCATCGTCAGGCCAGGCTCGGATTTGAACGCAACGCATGATGAGACCGCGATGCGTGCCCAGACCGCGACGCGTGATCAGACCGCGACGCGTGACCAGACCGCGACGCGTGACCAGACCGCGACGCGTGACATCACCGCGATGTGTCAATTCTGGCGGCATGTAAAAACCGTGTTCGTCTACTTGCTTCTGCTTTCCATTCCGCTTTCCATGGCTATTTATCCGGTACGATTTATAGAAATAGTTTTGTTTAATTATAAGCTAGCTATCTGAATTGCTTTTTTATTGTACTATTTATTATAGCATACACATTATTTTTTATTAAACTGTTTAGTTATATAGTTGGTTAGTGATCATTTGGGTTTACTTCTAAGACTCCGACAAAGTCGTCACCCAGTCGCTGCCTCCTCCAGTCGGCCACGAAGAGAGCATCGTTCTGTCGGCAGAGGAGGAGGAGGCACTTCGGAAGCTCCGCCCCCACGCGGCTCTCACTTTTGACACGTCAACACGCAATGCTGAACGCGCCGCCGACGTGAATCTCACATTTCCGGTATTTTTTTTTAGAAAATAAACTTCGGAAGTTCTTCGAGGTGCGCGAGAAGGTTCGGCGTCTTGTTCCGCTTCTCTCTTTCTTTCTCTCTCTCTCTCTCTTTTCGACCTCTTTCATCTTCTCTTCTTCTCTCTTTCGCTCTACATTTCTCTTTCTTTCTCTTGCTACCACCACTCTCTCTCACTTCTCATTTTTCGTTCTTTCTCTCTCTCCTCTCACCTCTCTCTCACTTCCCTCTCTCTCGCTCTATCTCTCTGCCTCTCTTCCTCTCTCTATCTCTCTCTCTTTTCGCTCTCTTTCATCTTCTCTTCTTCTCTATCTCTCTCGCTCAACATTTCTCGTTCTCTCTCTTTCTCTTTCTACCACCTCTCTCTCTCACTTCTCTTTTTCCTTTCCCTCTCAAGATGGACCGCGTTATCGAGTGCACGAGAAAGGCACTGCAAGAGTCGCAGAGAGTAAGACATTTATACATTTATCAATAAATAAATATATAATATATATGAAAATTTATGTTTGCTCATGAAAATCTATTTATTTTTTTCAAGAATTTTCAACCCGACTGCAAGCTGCAACTGCGACGCCAGCGACTTAGAAGTCATCGTCAGGCCGGCGAGCCAATCGATAATCGCTGCTTTGTAATGAAGCGCTCCTGCTTCGTCGCTGTTGTGTGGATGTGGATCAGACGTGGAAAAATTCGGCGCTCCGCAAGAAGACCGCGACGCGTGACAAGACCACGACGCGTCAATTCTGGCGAGGCTCCGCCGTGCTCTTCTACTCCGCCGTGCTCTTCCACTTGCTTCTGCTTTCCGAACCACGTTCCGTGTCGATTGCCTTCTTTCGATTGGCTGGTACGATTCCACAAACTTGACTACGACGAGCATTTCCCTATGCGTGATGTCAACAACGCAAACTTATTGACCTGTTGCTTCTATGGCGTTCCTCCCTCGAGGGATGCCCTAGCGGTGAAGAACGGAAGATCTCGAGTGTAGCGGTAGCTTGTGTTTTAGAAGACGGAAGAGTAAAAGAAGAGAAGTTATCTGTTACTTTATGATAACATACAGAGGGAAAGTTACGGAAGGAATATAAGAGAGATAGAGAGATATAAGAAGACTTGTTGTTGTATTGATGTCGTTGTTGAGAGAGATAGGAGAGGGGACATGGGGAAGAAAGAGAGAGAGAAAGATAATGCAGAGAGTGCTGATGTGGAGGGAACACTCGACTAAGCCCTTAGGGTCTGTGCGAGTGTAGCGAATGTGTGTGGCGTGGCTTAGTCTTCAGAGAGAGGTTAAGAGCAACTATATCACGATGCTTCTTTTATTCAAAGGAATAAATGTGAATATGAAGAAAACTGAACACTATTGTCGAATAACGAACAAGTAGGGCTAATAGAAGATTGCCCCAGGGTCGTTGAGACCTAGTCAATAGTTCGAGACCTATTCAATAGTTCGAGATCTAGTCAATAGTTCGAGACTTATTCAATAATTCATTCAACACAGTTTGATCACTTATTGAACTTGTCTTAAACTCTACACAGTTATTTTACAATAAGTATTAGGTGAAAAGCGCAAAATCATTATAAAATTTAGAAAAACAAGTTGAATACATAATTTAATTCGCTAAAAACGTCCCTTTACCTACATAGGTGAATTTCTTTCGCGCTCATTCCATTTCCCTTGTGAGTAGTAGCCAACTTTTCATGCCAACTTAATTGAGGTTCCCAAAGTCTTTTAAAGCGATAAAAGAAACGTAAACAACAGTATGCTCAAACGGTCTGTGATAAACTTCTTATAAAGAATACTAGATTGTAATAATTCGAAGCTAGAACAATTTAAGATAATTTTCGAACGAATAAACATATTTTTATTTGCAAATTTTTTACTGCAGATGCCGTCCTTCATCTCTTCGCTGTCTCTGGCCTGCTCCGTTGTCAGCGTTGGCTCTGTAGAAATGTGGGCAGCTTCTTTCTCGAGAATCCCCTCATTTCTCTGACTCTCTTCCTCATCTCCGAATTCTCTCGTTACCTACCTCTTTCACCACATTCTCACTGTTTTCCTGGCCCCTCTGAGCTCTCCATACGGAAAGAATTACATAGTGCACCCGTTCAAGAGGTATGTGAGACTATGGTAAAGGGGGTCGTTGGAGAAGAGAGTTCGATGTGAGGAGAGAGTCAAAGAAATGCGCAGACTCTCGAGTCTGATGTGTTGACCGCCTCTACGCAGACACCACCGGTGAGAACGGCGATGGCAGTACTGCTCAAAATAGGAAGCGCAAAAGCTGCATTAAACTTCCTGGAATACAACAATAAAACACGTTTAAAGCAAGTCCGATACGTAATTTAACTCGCTTGTCTAGAATATATTCCAGTAGTAAACGTCTCATCAGCCTTCGTAGAAACTATGTATGTAGATCAGGACATGCAGAAGCGATATGAGAAGGTTGCGCAGGCGAACGTAGAGAAAAGGAGAGAAACGGAGAGAAAGCGAGATAGACAGAGAGAGACAGACAGAAAGAGAGTGGCAGAGAGAAAGAGAAAGAGAGAGAGAGAGAGAGAGAGAGAGAGAGAGAGAGGAGAGAGCGAGTGTACGAGAGCAAGAGATCAAGATTGGATGGGGAGATTTTTCCGAGCCAAGAAGAGACATTCGGCCTGCTTGTAACCTTTCTCTCGCTCTCCATTTCTCTCTCTCTCTCTCTTTTGCATCCCTCTCATTCCCCTCCCTCTTAGAATTGCGCTATATTTATAATTTTAAAACATGAATATCGGCTCCGGAGAGCTTGACATCGCTGATGTGAAACCTGCCGTAACCATTCCAGTGGAATAACATATTGAAATACCTATTGTCATCCACGATCCTCGCTGACAACATCTCCAAAGAATAAGACTTTCTTGTAAACCTCAGCTGTAACCATAAGCAATTTTTATACGCACGCACTCAAAAAATGTTATTTCAAAATTTACATGACATCAATACAATTCCGAGTTTGACAGCAACTTAAAAGTGGTAACCGTGCATTCGGACAACGATTTGATTTTGGGGAAAATCAGCATTTAAAAAAAGTCTACAGTATCCTTGGGTCATTGCCTGGAATGGATAGAGAAACAGATAGAAATGGGAACCGAGACAAAGGCACACTGATAAAACACTCCTCAAAATACGAGATATCCATAAGTTGACTTACAAGGGGATATCAAAGGCACTGGATATATCGTACAGGCACAAGTCTTATAAAGAGTACGGTAAGCCCGGGGTACTGTAATATAATGGAGAGGAGGAGGGTGAATTGTACCCCTAACTCTTAGGAGACAAGCGCCTAAAGCCAAAGAAGTGGATGCGTGTAACCTGGCCTGTACACAACGCTCTATGCTTGACTGCCTTGGCCCATTTCGGGGCTCCTCTGGTATCCCTGAACGGCAGCTTCCGTCTCCTCTCTCTGTCGCTCTCCTCTCTATTTCGCTATCGTCCCCTGTTCCCTCTCTCTTGCTCTAGCCAGGTGCATCTCAGCGTTTCCTCTCTATTTTTTTCATCTCTCTCTCTCTCGTCCCTGCTCATTCTCTCCCCCTCTCCCTCTCTCTTGTGCTTAAACGCCGTCTGTCGTCGCTTTTTTCTCTTTGATTTCCATCTCCCTCTTTCCCCCTCTCTCTCCCACTCCCTCTCTCTCTCTTTCTATCTACTCTCTCTCTCTCTCTCTAAACCCACTCTCCCTCTCCTCCTTCGCTTGCCATATTGCCCATGTACCTGCCATGAGCACCCTCTATCTAGTCCTCCTTTCCCACTATCTCTTCTGCGCATCTCTTACAACCCTTCCTCGCGCACCGTTGTTCTTAATAGCCAGCCTTGATTTTTGCTGGAAGATCCCTGAGGGCTCATAAAACTGAGTGACAATAGGCAAGTATTAGTAAACTACGAACCCTATTCCAATGTTCTCATTACATATTAGACTTAATAGTATTTTTCGTCCATATGGTCAAGATGAGTACCATTGTATTGTGTCTATATCTATATCTCCGATTTTTATATCTCCAACTTCGAGTCTTCTCAAGATCCTCATAATTTTTCTTTTCACTTTCTTTTTGTATGAAAATTCTTGGTTCACTTTCCTCGCTTTATTCTTCGTTCTTAAAATTATTCAACTCAGACATTACACATCCATAGGCCATACGAAATTAAGTGTGTTTTATCAACAAAATTGAGAAACTTGAAAGTGTCAGAAAAACTTATATAATTCTAATAAACAAGATACTAAACAACAATATCCAATAGGTGTCAACAATCGGGTGGATGATTCGCTGGTTTTGAGGGGACACGAATGAAAGTGGGTAAAAGAAATCGATCGCCACTTCACAGAAGGCAAAATATAATTCTAATAAATAAAGAAGAAACTAAACAACAATATCCAATAGGTGTCAACAATCGGGTGGATGATTCACTGGTTTTGAGGGGACACGAATTAAAGTGGGTAAAAGAAATCGATCCACTTCACACAAGGCAAACTAAGACCATTGTTTATAAAACTTTGTCTCTCCTCTTAACAATCCTAAAACTCCATTCGCGCTCTTTCTCGAAAATGAAATCGAAATTCAGGAAAAGGTGTCAACAATAAGCGATAACAAAGTGAGTTGAAAGCCTCATTCATTTAACAGTGACCATGTAGTTTCTTTGCGGGGACAAAGTGGCGGGAAATTCAAATTCAAATGTGTCTTCTAGTACTTGGCCTTGCATGGGGTTGTTTCTCCTTCGCCGGTGCACGCCGTGACTGCGGGAGTGCCGATGGGAGGGAGCTGGATGAAGGGCGCGGGCAGGCCGTAGAAGGCCAGGCGGTCCTTCAGGCTGTCCATGCACACTACCTCTTCCTGGAAGCAGAGAGAGAGAGAGAGAGAGAGAGAGAGAGAGGGAGAGAAAGAGAGGATGGTAGAGAAAGAGAGAGAGGGGGGAGAGAAAGAGAGGATGGTAGAGAAAGAGAGAGAGAGCGCGCGCGAGAGAGAGGATGGGAGAGAAAGCTAGGGAGTGAGGGAGACAGCGAGATAGAGAGAGAGAGAGAGAGAGAGAGAGAGAGAGGAAGCGAGAGGAGATGAGAGAGGACGACAGAGGAAGAGAGAGAGTGAGAGAGAGCGAGGGAGAGAGAGAGGAACAGAGGGAAAGAGCGGGAGAGAGACAGAGAGAGAGAGAGAGAGAAAGAGAGAGAGAGAGAGAGAGAGAGAGAGAGAGAGAGAGAGAGCAACTCTACCTTGTCTTCCTTCTCCTCCTTCCCTCCATTATCTCCAGCTGGCCCATTCTCTTTGCTTCTCTTGCTTCTGCGACTCTCGTCAATCTTTTCCACCGCATCGCTGGCCGAGTGCACGTACACGGAGAGTTTGCGACGCTCCGCGCCTCCTAAATTGGCAAATAAATAAATAAATAAATAATTGAATAAATAAAAAAATAAAGAAATGTATAAATCCACAAATTTATCATATGAAACTCGAGGAAAATAACGTCTAATCGACAAAAAACAACTTTTAGCAATATACGTACTATCCTATGTAATCTCACAGACGAACGAATCAACCAGCCTGACAATTCTCCAGCATACATTTTGTTTGCATATTCATTATTCTTTCAAAAACAGCGTGGGTAAAATCAACTAGTCGAGCAATTCTCTAGCATATGTAGAAATCGACACAGTCAAAACCAGCAGTTCCCACAAGTATTTTTCTAGCGACCTCGTAACTTTCACGAATCAGCAAATCACAACGGGAAAAAAACTGTTTTAATGAAACTATGAAAAAACAACAACAACAACAAAATAACAATAGTAATATTAAAATTGCCGACCTTTAAATTTTTTAAATAATAAATAAATTTCCAACCTTTAACAATCTTGAGATCATAGAATTGGATGACGTCTTCCTTAGAGAGAGTTCGTAGCTTCTCCACTTGTTGTTCCACTGAAGAAAAACCATTTTTTGACTAGTAAACCTATTTAAGAGAACACTAAAATTAAGTAGAAAAAAGCCACGCTAAAACAATTGAAATTAATAGTCGGATTTCCTTTTTCACCTATAATAGTCTGTACATCAATTAGTTACTGACTAAAAAAAATTCTGACAACTTTACGCAGTTAATTTGTAGAGTAATGGTCAGGATTTCTTTTAAATTTAAATTAAAAAAAAAGTAATAGATAGATTAAAATTCCTCACGATTGTAAATACAAACGATAAGGCCGAATCGCTCAAGCTTTTGCTTTGACGATACAAATGCAAACCAACTTGATTCGCAACTACATATATATAAATAATATATATATATATAAATTTTTTTTTACAAATCTACCGTACCCGGTTCGATGTCGCGTTCTCTTCCCAGCTTCGCTTCATTCGCGAAGAGAGACCTCGACGTGACATCGTCCCCGTTGCGGAGAATGATCACCAGCTCGGCAGACATCGAGGAGACTTCCTGGAGAAATCTCTCTCTCTCTCACTCTCTCCGCTATCTATCTCTCCGCTCTCTCACTCCCACTCTCCCACTCTGTTGCTCTCTCTCTCTCTCTCTCTCCTCGCTCTCTCCCTCCAACCTGACTCGTCGTGTTCCCATGCACCAGCATCTCGACATGGAATGCTCTTCTCATGTTCTTCAGCGCCTCCGTGACGTCATCGATTGTGAGATCTAGAATATTCTCGTTCTCATTTCGTAATCATTCCCTATTTTCTTTTTAATAGAAAAAAGCTTAGTAAACTTATATAAAAAGCGTCTGTTATTGACTAATATGAAATTAGCAATATGTACAATATTTTTCTAATTACTAGATAAATAAATAAATAAAAGTGATAACTAAATGAATTACTAAATAAATATAAATAAACTCACTCTCCGCCACAGCGAGCAACTGCTGGTTGCTCCACATCTTCTCATTGATGATGAGAGAAGATGAGTGCTGGCTGAGCACGTATGGTTGGGAGTGCGAAAAGTTGCGCAGAGTTCGCGCGAGCGCCTCCTTCTGGATCGCGAAGCGGGCGGGATCTTTAAAATAGTTAGCTTTTTGCTTTTCCTTTTTTAGGTTTTGATAATGAGAATAATATAATATAAGTTTTTTTTTTTTCATTTTACAAGATATTTTCCAGAATTGAGATAATATGACAAAAGCTTTGTTTCTATTTCAGCATTTTGTTATTGGATGTGAGTAATATCATAATAATCCAAGTGGAAACCAAACTTTTTCATCGAAATATAACAAAATCAGAATAAACGGCAAAATCATATGCCATTAGCGTGATGAAAATAATAAATTTTCACTTTAAAAAATAAAATCTTCAATGTTTAAAATGCATCAATAAGTTTGCACAAATACCAGGCTTGAAGTTGACCAGTCTTTGCAGAATGAATTCCATGTATTTTGGCAGATTCTTATCGTAACCAAGGACCTGTAAGAACTGAGGAAAATTAGTGGGATCTTACAATTAGATAAAGCCCAAAAAGGAGTTTACAATTACTATTACAAGCATTCAAATTGGGAAGGAAGACTACTTTCACATAGCAGTATAATATGTATGTCTGCTCCGTATCAGGTAAGATCCCTCACCCTAAGGTCCCCCCTACTCTTACAGTACTCATACCAGGCAAATATTTTACCTTGGCGTTGATGCCATGAATCGTCAGGTCAATATTGTGTTCGAGTCCAGCCGGACTCGCATCGTACACCTCTTCAGACATTGCATCCTGAGAAATACATCACTGATGAAAATGTGAAGAAGACATTATAAATGAATATGATAGAAAAGTTATATGTAAATACGATTACAATCTAAATTCATCATAAATAAATTTGATTACAATAAAAAAAATATTCTGGCTATATAAAAATAAATATACGTAAGCAAATGTTACAAAGTCATGCTAATGTCACCAGTAATAAAGTCAATTAGAAATAAATACCATCATATAGTCGTTGCACGCAAGGAAAATAGTAAAAATAGTAAATTTGACTGAATCGCTATAAAAACAGTTCTTTTTTTGCAATATGAGTATGCCTAGCTTCATTCTCGGGCCTTCGGCCCTCGGGGGGGGGGGGGGGAGGGGGGTTTAATGACCCTGGGGCATCCTATCCCGGAGGAAGGGAGGGAGGGGGGGGGCCCAAATATTGCAAAGTAGGAAATGAAAACCACCGGTTATCAATAAATTTTTAACAAATTCAAAAAATCCTTCCCGCCAAAAACCTCAAAGCATCGTCCTGCCAGTGCAATCGCTGCCGTTGTCATAGGATCTATGCTCGCGAGGGGGCACATGATGGCGGCCTGGAAAATATACCATTTTATTCCGATTTATTTTGTTTTAATAATTTTCTCTTGTGATAAAAAATTTTTCTTTAAGCATTAAGCAGAAATGGAACAAGAAAACATTTTAATGAAACGTAAAAAAAATAAATATATACATATTTTATCATAATTTTCTCTTGTGATCAAAAATTTACCTTAAAAATTTAACAAAAATGGAACAAATACATACCATTTAAGGAACATTTTTAAATATAAATATAAATATATATATATATATATATATATATATATATATGTATATTGCTTTTTTAATATAATAATCTTCTCTTGTGATTAAAGGAACCATCCTTCCATCATGATCGCCTTTGGCAGCTTGAACTCATCATCTTGCTTGCACCACACACGCGCCCAGGTGTCCTTGCGGATCAGTTCGGGATGAGGGCTTCTGGAAACGAGGGCGATTTCAGTGATATAAATGCACGAGAATTTCACACTACTGTAAGAGGAGCACGAGAGCTCGAAATGGCGATTTTTTAAATATCAAAGCTATGAGAGTGCTCTGTATCTAAAGGGTGAATGCGAATGGATCACTTACAAAATCCAGGGAATCAAAAGACACTCTAGACAGCTTGGAAAAATCCGGGTGGGGTCTGGGTCCGGAAAGGACCCACCAAATCAGGGTAGGTACATAAAATCTACTGATAAATAAGGTTAAAAATCTTACCTGGCATTCTCCTCCCTTGGCTTGAGGTCAAACTTATCAGGAATGTAGACATTTGGCTCGGGAAGTTGATAGAAGTCTCTGCGAGTGGCCAGTGCAGTCTCGAACCGAGTCATGGTGCTCTGCAAGGAAAAACGCTATTGTGGAATGGTAAAGAAAAAGAGAGGAAAATTAAAGAATAAACGAAAAGCAGTAAAAAAAACTGGAGTGGCTACGAAAAAAGGCACGATGAAGGAGAAGATGAAAGGGAAAGAGAAAGAGGACAAGGGAATGGGGAGACCGCAGGAAAAGGAGAACAAGAGAAGCGGGAGAGAAAGAGAGACAGGGTGTGAGAGAGAAGGCAGCAGAGAGAGAGAGAGGCAGGAATCGAATAGAGAGAAAGAGAGAGAGAGGGCGAGACTGAGGGTGAAAAAGAGAAAGTGACAGTGAGAGAGGAAGACAGAGAGATAGAAGAGAGAGAGAGAGAGAGAGAGAGAGAGAGAGAAGTCACCTGATCAATCCGTCGCACACTCATCTGCGACCCATAAACCGGCTCGGTGGTCGGTCGGGAAGATCAGCGAATGTCTTGGAGACGACTCGGTAGGACATGTTGGAGGGCCGGATCAGGGAGAGCAGTTCGTTGATGCGCTCTGCAGGACGTTTATCTTTAGGATAACATTAAGATTGATATTGCCGAAAAAATGTTTTCTTCAGGTTAACATTTGAGATTGCCATCAAAACGTTCTCTCTAAGCTAACATTGAGAATGTCCCGTCAAAATATCGACACCAACTTTGCACAATTAAATTACGAAATAATAAGTCGATTTAGCCTTTATATGCATGTCTCTAATGCAAGTGATGTATATTTCCAAAAATCCAACATATTCACTTTAAAAATCTTTAATTTTCCCTCCCGAAAAATGAAAAAAAATTGTTGAATACAACATTTTTCACTTTTTTAAACTGTTAAGAAGCACTTCGTAATTGTCAAAGCTAAAAACCCACCAGGCCTGAACGTGTCCGACTTGTAGTGCGCATGGAGAATGTCTTTGAATGGATAGTGGGCGAGGTCTCGAGACGCATTCGTCATCGCCTTCAGTGGTCCGGTCTTGTCCTGCAAACACATTACTTTTATAATTCCTAATGCCTTCTCATCCTTTCTTCTGCCTAACAATCAGTAGCAAAATCTGCAGTAGAATATTCAAAATTCGCTTCAACGAACAAAATTGGAATATTCTACTCTCCACTTCCTGCTCCATTTCCATACAAACTACCCTATCGCCCAAGAAACCTTCTGCTGCTGATGAAGCTGCTGCTGTGGCAGAGGCAGTGCCGGAGGCAGCGGCAGAGGCACCGGCAGAGGCAGCGGCTGATTGTGAGGCAGCGGCAGAGGCAGAGGCAGAGGAAGAGACAGAGGCAGTGGTAGTGGCTGAGGCAGTTGTTGCTGCACCTGCAGAGAGAGAGAGAGAGAGAGAGAAGAAGAAGAAAGAAAAAGAAAGAGAGGAGAGTTAGGGAGAAAGAGAGAGCGAGAGTGCGAGAGAGATATAGTGTTTTTTTCCGCATTTAAATGCCTTTTACATCTGATTAATCGAATAATTATTAGATATATTTTCTTTAAAAGGTTACGAAAAAAATGTTGACAACAAAAATCTCTCATAACATATATTTCAATATTTCGTCAATTTATGACTAATTATAATTAATTAGCCGGCCGAGAGCTACGGGCCTCCAAAAAGTGAGCTCAGAGTCTCTACAGACGCCCGGTATTCATATGACGCGACTATGGCCCGATGGTGCAAAGCTTATTGCGTTTGGCGCATCCGACAAATATCCTGTTACTACTGTGTATAATAGGCAGGGGGCGAATCAGGGAAGAGAGAGCACTGCATGAAGAACAGGGCATAGCATGGGCGAGATAGGAAAAAGAGGGAGGTGGAGAACGAGGTGTAGAGAGGGGAAATGAGAGCGAAACAGAGAATAAGAGAGAGAGAGAGAGAGAGAGAGAGAGAGAGAGAGAGAATAAGAGAGAGAGATGAAGAGGGGATGGGGAGAGAGAGAGAGGAGGGAGGGAGACGGAGAGGGAGTGAAAGAGATGGGGGGGGGGGGGGCAAAGCGAGATATAACCTGGGGCGGGAAGGCGAGGGGGCGCCTCAACGAGGGCGGCGGAACGACAACGAGCGGGATATCGCCAGGAATGTTCTGGGTGTCGTTTCGTCTCTTCTAAAGTAACAATTTAAGAGGTATACCTCATTACGTAATATATATATATATATATATATATATATATATATATATATATATATTCACGGATAAGCAAATAGAGAGCGACAGAGAGAAAAAAGAAAGAGAGAGAAAGAGAGAGAGAGAAAGAGAGAGAGAGAGAGATAGTGACAGAGTGCGAGAGAGAGAACCAAAATATATAGATATATATATATATATATATATATATATATATATATATATATATATATATATATTTTGGTTCTCATGATCGCAAACAATAAGATGCTGAGGTAGAACAAGACGTTCTGAAAGGGATATCTGAACACCCTTCCTATCGCTCTCTTTTTCTCGTTTTCCTCTTGCATCTCCGGCCCAATTTTTTTTAATATGTCAGATTCCTACTTCTAGTTCGTCTTTTTAAGTACACATTAATAAAAAAATTGTAATTTACTGTTCACAAAGCGTTCATTTATTACATTGAAAAGCGAAAATCTGCGAAAAGCGGGTCCAATCGGGCTCAAGGCCGGGCCCAATGTTGGGTTGGCAAAAGTACAATCAATCTTGAAATCGATCAAAACGAGCTACACAATTGTTGACTCGACCTGGGCTTTGAAGACGGAGAACAGAGAAGCCAAGAAGCAGAAGACATCGACAATCACGAAAACAGCCGAGAGAGCGAGGCATATCTTCACCAACTACAATGGATATATGACGCGATTTGCGAGAGAAACAAAATGAATCAAAGCGGCCGCAGACATACCCAAAATGAATCGTTTTGAATTTTGTTCAAAAGTTCCTTATAGGTACTTTCTGATACGAGGAATCCATTGGAACTGGTCTGGTAGTTAGAAAATGCGTTGTTCATTTGTTATGAGGGCTTGAATTATTCGCTGCGCTGGGAGGCGAGTTGGATGCACGTCTGAGGTCTTTGCGACGAACTTTGTTGAGATATTGCAATGGAAAATAGCAATATAATAGCCAATATATTACTCTAAACAATGGAAAAAGAAAAATGTGAATATGTTCAACTTTCCATCTTTCATAGTCTTTTAAGTTTGAAGGAACGCAGATAAAGTGTTTCTCATTTTACCCCAACCAAACCTATACAGCTGTATAGAGCGTGAAAAGAGCTTCCGAATGCACTATTGGATATGGGAAATTTAGGATGCGCTGAAGTTCCCTAATCGATTATCCCGGCGCGGCAGTAGAAATCAGTACCTCATACTTCTTTTCGCACGTCCAAACATTCACGAAAAGAAAGAGCGTGAAATTTGCTACAAGCTGAAATAATTTCAAAGAACTTTCAAGTTTACGATGTTTCGTTATAAGCATTAAAAGTAGGGCCACACAGGGGTCACACCTGTCCAAAAGTGGCCATATAAAGTGTGAATCAGGTGAACGGGTGAATATCCCTAACGGTATTTTCTAGTCCACCTTTAACAATTTACAACCGTTCGAAAACTACACTTTCAAATACACCACGTAGCAGATTTAGTATGGCTCGTGTATCACACGGGTCCTAAAAACGGTAATTTTCTTCTATGTCACAAAGAGGTGGTCCTGAGCGGAAAACTCATGACTTGTTGCGGCGGTGTAGTATCTCATATTTGGTGAACTTAAAATCTTGCAAATTTTTATATGGGGTGTGACCCCTGTGGGGCCGGTAGTGCTATTTACATTGCGCCCAATAATCTATTTTCTTACTTTATTCGAATTAGAATATTCCAATTATTTTTTAAGCACCTATGCATGAAGAATTATTAGAAGCTGATGCCATATTCTTTTGTTCTATAACAAAACATCGTAGATTCGGAATTTTATTGAAAGTGGTTCAGCTTGTAGCAAATTTAACGCTCTTTCTTGTGGTGTAAGTTTCGGCATATGAAAATGATTCTAAAGTAGTTCTTCTATGGCGCGGACCCGCTGATTTGTACTGCAGCAAGGTCATAATCGACTAGGAAACTTCAGCGCATCTTAAGTTTCCCAAACCCAAAAGTCCATTCGAAAGCTCTTTTTATGCTCTATATAGCTGTATAGATTTGGTCGGGGTAAAATGAGAAGCACGTTGTAAAATGGCGAAATAATACAAAGTGAACATTATCTTCGTGTTCCACATGGCCTAAAACCCCCTGCGCATGATTTGAGGTCGATTAGAAATATTTTTTAAGCAATATCAATGTCCCCAATTTATATTCCTAATGTAATTACCCAAACACTCGCCTTCCACTTTGCTATCTCTTCAACATTTCGGTTGTCTGTGGGCTTGCGTCGTGAAATTTTCACCAAGTGTTGTCACATGCTATTACCTTTGATTGAATAAATAAATAAATATCGAACCCCTGAAGGAGCCTTGTTGCGCAGGTATCCGGCCGCGCCTGTGCACAAGAAGTAACCGATGGCAGCAAGGCCCAAACAGATCCAGAAGACAGTGTCGCGACTGTAATGGCATATATACAAACTACTGGCACGTTCCTAGTAGTTCACTACTTCAAAAATATGGAATTCGCTTGTAAATAAAAAAAGAAAGCTACAATTGAAAAAAAAATTCATTCAGTCGAACTACATACATATATGCTTGCTAGGACTATTGTTGTTGGCTACTGACGCCGAAGTGCTCATATATTATAACAATAAAAAACCCCCAGCTTGCCATCGCAGATCAAAGTGCAATATTTTTTTTTAGGAATAAAATGTTTAAAAAAAATGAATACATAAATAAACAATATATATAATCATACTTTGTATAAAAAATAATTAAATGCAGTTAAAAATAAAATAAACTTATAATTATGTCTTCTAACCCTGCTAACGGCGACTCATTGTCAGGGTCGAAACGAGTAATGTTGTACCCCACCGACATTCTAAATGCAACAATAAAAATCCTTGCCTCAAATTTTTTTTGTAACCCCCGGCCCAAGTTCAGAGACAGGTATTATTTCTGCACTGTTCTAGAGCACGCAGAAACCTTGAGACAATAACTTAATAAAGAATGAAGATCAACGACAGCACGAACGACGTGAAATAAGGAGGAGACGTAAGCGAGAAGAGTTGCAAGAGAGAAGATGACGTAGAGAAAGCGAAAGAGAGAGAGAGAGAGAGAGAGAGAGAGAAAAGCGAGAGAGAGAGAAAGATAGAGAAAGCGAGAGAGAGAGAGAGAGAGAGAGAAAGCGAGAGAGAGAGAGAGATAAAAAACGGAGAAAAAAGCTAAATGTGGGACAGGAAGCATTGGCGAACAGGTGAAGTCAAAATGCAGGAGCACGCAGAAACCGGGAGACAATGACCTAATGACGAATGTAGATCAACGGCAGCAAGATCGTGAAATCGGAAGAAGCGAGAGGAGTTGCCATAGGGTAGTAGACGTGGAGAAAGAGACGGAGAGTGAGAGAGAGTGAGAGAGATAGATATATATATATATATAATATATATAGAGAGAGAAAGAGCGAGAGAGAGAGAGATAAAATCAGGCGAGGAGTAGGAGAGTACGGCGAAAAGAAAGAGCGAGAGTTGTGGAAGGCCGTGGTCTCCGTGTCTATCTCTCTCCCTCTCTCTCTCGCGCTCTCTCTCACTTTTCTAAAACGATACCTTCTTTCTATACCTTCTATCTCTCCGTCTGTCAGAATCTCTCGTGCACGTACACTTCTCCCCCTCTATGTTTCTCTCTTTCCCTATTTTCCCTCTCTCTAATTCTTTCGATCGCTCTGTGCATCCCCCCTCCATCTATCCGCTCTCTCTCCATCATCCATTTCTCTCGTCTCCTTCTCTCTCTCCATCTCTCTCTCTCTCTCTCTCTCGCTCCCTGCTGACCCCTTAATCTACGTTCAAGTTGCTTTGGCCATTGTAGACGCTTCCGTCTTAATCACACATGCTTTTACTCGCTCCTGCGTAAGGCAAACAGGTGCGAATTCCAGTGCGTTTTTGCCGCCTTTCAGTAAAGTACCAGCGAGACTCGGCTGCCTGTCTAGGAGTGTTCGAATCCAGAGAAGGGAAGGAACACTACGGAAGGTTTCACACAACATCCCTCCCCAAGAATAAAATAAGTCCAACTGTTTATTCTGCACCCATCTTCGCCGAGGAAAAAACCTTCTCTAAACCTTCCGCCATGCTAGTGGCGCATTTCATCTTTGTTACAGTAGTCTACTTTAAATAATCCCCATTCAAACTTCCCCCCCCCCTGAAATCTTCTCTCGCCGCGTTCGCATTGCAGGAATCCTAATCTTCGTCTGAGCCGTAGGTTGGCGAGGAGCCAACTGCCAGCATCTAATGCATCAGCACGTTCGTCGTGGCGGTGTGCAAGAAGGAGGAGCCGGAACAATAAGGCGAGGGGAGAGAAAGAGGAAGAGAGATAGAGTGAGAAAGAGAGAGAGAGAGAGAGAGAGAGAGAGAGAGAGAGAGAGAGAGAGAGGAGAGGAGAGGGAAGAGGGAGGTGGAGAGAGAGAAAGAGGAGGGGGGAGACGGAGGTGGAGAGAGAGAGAGGCTGGGAGAGTGAGGGGATATGGAGAGAGGATATGGAGAGGAAGAGAAAGAGAGAAGTGCAACGCGGTTCCTTGATCTTTCGTTAACTTCGTAAATATTCACTTTTTTACAGTTTCATAGTATAAATGAAACATCACATCCAAACACACATCATGTTCTTATCGTTAACAAGTAAAAAATCTCTCGATTTAGAATAAAATGCGAGAATGAGAAAAAAAGTGAGTGTGAGAAAGAGCGAGTGAGTGAGTGAGTGAGAGAGTGAGAGAGAGAGAGACCGTAACTATGCAAATATAATGGACACGGTAACCCGACGGAATTATCCATGGCTCAGATAGCAATCCATGGGTCGGATACTTACCCATGGAATATAAACCTATCCACGGGTCAGATACCTGAATGCGCTCGTTGCTGTGCTGAAGCTGCCCGGCGACCGTGGTGAAGATGGCGTCGAAGTGATGCTCGCTCAGCTCGCGTTCGCTGAGAGAACACTGGAAAGAGAGAGAGAGAGAGAGAGAGAGAGAGAGAGAGAAGGCGAGAGAGAGTAGGAAAGACAGAGAGAGAGAAAGCGAGAAAGAGAGAGAGCGAGAGAGGGGAGAGAGAAGGAGGGAGAGAGAGAGCAGGCAATGAGAAATGGACAAAAATAGAAAGGGGCTATAAATTGGCTTTTTTTTATTTCATAATGCTCGTATGCTTCTTCGGGATAACGATGTATACTAAAAAAAAATACGGCAACCAAATCACCTGCCCACTCTGCATCTTCTATCCTCTTCCAGTATAAGGTATCCTCTCTTATTTTAGTTTTAAAAGGCGTGTTACAACATTTCATGACGGTTAATGTTATACCGTATTGATAACTTGATAAATTAAATTAATTAATTGAATTTAATTAATTAATTAGATCACCTGTCCACTCTGTATCTTCTTTAGCAGCTTGCCGAGCTCGGCAACAACCGACTGATATTTAGCGAGAGCAGAGTCGTACTCGCCCACCAGCTCGGCCATGTACATATCTGGAAATATAAGTTGATTATTTAAAATAGTCTACATTTGCATTGCAATCACATATATTCATTTACAGGTATCTGTAATTAATTTAATAATTTAAAATAGGTTACATTTACGTTACACTTACATACTTATGAAATTACATTATATATAAAATAAATAAATAAAAACCCAAAGACCATAATCATGCAAATTGCAAGATAATTTTAGGATCATACACTAAATACCACAAAACTATTTGACATAAAACTATTACAATAACATTAACAACAACATTAACATTATAACCACTCATTGATTGATCTAAACTTCTTTTCAAGCTGCATTCACAAACGCCAGTAACGCTTAAATCACTAATGTCGCTTCTCACTAAAACTGCATGGGGGTGGGGTAGCTGGCTTAGGGCCGGAAAAGCTAGGTGGAAAACCTATTATCAGTTCGTTCTAATTATAGGTACCTCGTAGAACGTTGAGCACAGCGCGCAACGTCAGAGTTGTTCGAAGAGCTAACAGTAGTCAGAGCAGCCAGACGACGAGAGAGCTGGGGCAGGGACACAGAGGATTACAATTGGAATTGGAAAATATTTTCCTGTTTCTAACCTATATACAATAATTCGCACTTTTCTTTCTCATCTTCTTAAATTGTTTTAAAAATAATTAACCAGCCATAAATTCAACGAAAAAAATAGCTCTTAACAGCACTGGAGCTAGAATTTTTCATATTATCTTTCACATTAAAAAGTATAACAATAAAAAGATAAGCAGTAAAAAAGAACTACTATAACAATTAGGACCTGCTTAACTCGCCCGCCAATATGGAGGCACTCATCACTGGAAGAGCTAGCAAATTCGTCGGCAAGCTTCCGATTCTCATCCATTCTCTTCCTGAGAGTATAATCGATAAAAGATGTGTTCTCATCAAACGGCACAAAAGAAAGAAAACAAAATTTTCTACTCATACTCTGCACACTTATTTCACACATGTAGGCGGTGTAAAGATCAAGAATTTTTTCACCATAACGAAACCAGGTTTAGAGAAGCTGTGCAGTCGCTTTTAAAGGAGGTCTCCGGCGAATAAATAACATGCCATTTTTCAAGCATGGGTCAGAGTTCGTCTCGTCGTAAACCATAGGTAAAGAAAGTTTGAACACTTTTTAACTTCTCAATTCAGAATTATAGACATGTAAAATCTCGCGTGAGAGAATTAGCTACTGTAGATTTTAGCCACCTCCTACTTTGCCGCGCTCTCTCCGGCCTAGAACAGGCGAGATTGAACAGTAGCGCTAGAGAAAATAATTATTCCCTGGATGACTCCTTTAAAGATCCACCCTGATTTTGGGGCATACAAAGCTCTACTCACCAGAAAATCTAGTAATTTTGAAATAAACGTGGGGATGGGACCTAGTGCTACTTGATTTGCCGAGGACATCTGTATATAAGAGATGCCTTTATTCTTTGGATGAAAAATAAGTGTACGTGAACTTAAATGAATAAATACAATGTTAACCAATCACCAGACTCCGCCCACAATAACTAGACTCCGCCCCCTCCCACTCACCTAACAGTCTGCAGCAGCTCCATATGCACTTGCTCCAGCTTCGATTCGCGAATGTTCTCCGTCTCTTGCGATGAGCCCTGGGAGAGATAAAAGAGGTTGAGAGAGGAGCGAGAGAGAAAGAGAGAGAGAGGGGAGCGAGAGAGAGAGGAAAGAGAGACTTTGAGGAGGAGTGTTGAAACCCGCGCACCCACATACACTCTCTCGGCCGCCTAACGGCCGCACACTCTCTCTCCCTCTCCACGCTCCGCCCCCTCGGGAGAGGGCGCGCCAGAGAGAGGGGCTCTGCACGACTGCAACGCGGCTGGTTCGAGCACCGACCGCAAGCCAGGAGGCATATTATCAGGTCGGTAATTACACATTGATAGATCTAGATGAGGAGTCAGGCTTTAGGCGGCCTGGCTTCTTACATGGAGGTCCCGGGTCGAACTCTTGCCGCAGGGGCAAGAGGGAAGCCCAGTGAACAAGTAAATTAATTTTTTTTACCAAAAATTATTTCATTCAAAATTTTTAATATTTAAACTATACTTGTTCACAAGGACTAACATAATCTAGTGAACTCTTGAGCCTCTAGCCGGTGAACTCACACTCCTAGGTTCTAGGTTAGATTGTCTGAGTTAACTAGTCACCCCCCAGTAGCATGTTTCGTGTTTTGGAATGACTCCGTTTATTTGGTTATAAGGTAAGCGTTATTTGCCGGTGGTAGCACGTCCCACCTATTGAGAGTGACCCAAGTGGATAGTAACTTGCAGCACGGGGAGCTGCAAGACTGGGCACCTCCATCCTAGAATCCCCATAGAGTAGACGAGGGCCCCCAAGGTAGCTGTATCCACTGTAGTTCCTCTCCTCCTACAGTGGCTAGGCAAGGCGGTAGCCTGGGATGGCGCTTACCGCCCTCGAATTCATATGTAAGTCTCTCTATAGTCCAAACTAGGATAGGCAAACGGAGTTAGCAACTGGGTTTTATTTTTATTTTGGTGATAGCGGGCAATCTCTCTACCAATAGCTTTGATGGATACGATTAGAAGGATAGCTAAAATAGAGGTAAAAGTGTGACGTTCATTCCACGCTGGCTGGAGTACCTTTAGAGAAATGTGTATGCTCGTTCCGCCTAAGCCGTTTTGTAGAAGTGCAACCAGCACTGTTTCGGGTATTTGTTTTTTCTTGTTTTGTTTACAGTGCTGGTATCCTATCCCTCTCTCATCCTCTCTTATTTGTATATATGTCGTACAAATTGCTATATGTATGTATATTTCTATATATCTGTATGTATATTTCTCAACATCTCTCTCTATTATCTCTCGTTGTTTCTTTCTCTGATGCAGGCGTACACACTCTCTCTCTATCTCTACGCCGCTGGCCTTGATTAATTGCCTATGGCCGAGAGTACCCGGTCGCAGCCGATCGAATCTCTCATTTGACTATCAGCCACCAGGCATTAGAGGCACACAGAGTAAACAACAGAGAGCCACATTTTCTCTCTTTCTCTGTCTAACTTACTCTATCTCATATGTATCTTATATCTTTCTCGTCTCATTTACTCTCGCTGCTGCCCGCTGCCTCCAACTAGGTCAAGATTGATGATATTAGGCTCAGTGCGCCTGTCAGATTAGACGGCGCACACAACATTTGCATACCAGCCAGTTCAGCTGGCAGGGAAAATCGTCAACAATCTCCACCTAGCTAGATCTTCCTTTCTTTCTTTCTCTCTCCATATCTCTCATTAATTAGGCCCCAACCACTCTCTGCCCCACCCGGTCATTCTGACCTCGAGCAAGCGCAGCAACCACCCGCACGCAGCTTCCTGTTCTTCATTGCACCCAACCTGGCACCGCAACTCTACAAATCCGGTAACAAATAATATTCTAACTTTCATTAAATAGCATTTTAATCCGTGCTTATTATATTAAATTATATAGTCGGGGGAAAAATTCTTATATTCTGGCCAACTAACTAAGTCCATTGCCAGTTTTCGTCTTATAATTTTTTGAATCAAATTTTCCCTTTCAGTTTATTTTTAAATTTTTTTTTATTTTTCATTGTTTCATATATTACACACGGAATACTTTTCCAACTTTCATTAATTTCATTTAACATTCAAAAGTTTGTTTCTTGTTTTCCTTTTTCCAACCTCCCTGTCTTTTTATACACGGAGAACAATCCAATATTTTCAGGATATTTCTAGCAAAAATTGCCAGAAAACTGTTTTAATTTTTTATTATTCATTCCATCTCACTCATTCATATAATTGTCAATATTGTTAGTCTGCCTCACCCGCGTCCCTTCGGTCGTTCACATCGCCTCTGAAGATCTCGTCAAGAGAAGGCCGGCTTCATCGCCGACCCTCCTCATCGGCCAACATGGAGCAGTTCATTGGTATCCAGCAATCCATGTTGGAAGAGCAACGACTTCAACGAGCGCTACAGCTGGAGCCGTACAACCCGCTGAAGGAGACATTCGGAGACTTCAACTTTCGACTCGCGGACCACCTTCAAGCCCTGTTGCCTTCCATCGCCATCGCCAAGTTCGTGGCGCTCTCAGCCTTGAGAGGAGAAGAGCGAGCCAAGGCGCAGAACATCTCGGATGAGTTGCGAACAGGCGATAACAACTGGGAAGAATTCGTCATGGCTCTGAAGGCCGAGCTCGGAGGAAGCGCAGCAGACCTTCTGGCGATCGAAGCCGAACTCGAGGCATACCGACAGACACACGAATCTGTCGCCTGTTTCGCCAACCGGCTCGAAGCTCTCGCTCGCAGAGCCATCCCAGATGTTGAAACCCGCGCACCCACATACACTCTCTCGGCCGCCTAACGGCCGCACACTCTCTCTCCCTCTCCACGCTCCGCCCCCTCGGGAGAGGGCGCGCCAGAGAGAGGGGCTCTGCACGACTGCAACGCGGCTGGTTCGAGCACCGACCGCAAGCCAGGAGGCATATTATCAGGTCGGTAATTACACATTGATAGATCTAGATGAGGAGTCAGGCTTTAGGCGGCCTGGCTTCTTACAGGAGTGAGTGACAGAGAAAGAAATACAACTTCTGTTTTGCTATTAATTTAATAGAACAACAAAATATAATAAATAAATGAATGAATGGAAAATAACGGCATCATTTCGCAACGGATTCTTTCTTAGAGGAAGAGAAACCATACTTAGCAACGGTTTCTTCTCCCCCCTTAGAAGTAGAGAACACAATCCCCACCTTGGCCGCTCCGGTGCTTCCTCCGAGTGCCGCGGACACGGAAGCAGTGCCGTCGAGGCTGAGGGGAGGGGGCTGCGAGGCGGCGGCTGGCGGCGCAGAGTAGAAGAGACCGCCGCCGGCCGAAAGAGAGAGAGAGAGAGAGAGAGAGAGAGAGAGAGAAAGTAGAGACACAAAGAGTGACCCAAACAGTCAGCCTAAGTTCTCTACTCTCTACGTCGTTCTCTCCTAATTGAAGTCTACCACATTAAGTTCTTGTTTCCTCTCCACTTCTCACTCTACCTCAATCTACTCTCTCTGTCTTTACCTGCCTCTCTCTCTCTCTCTCTCTCTCTCTCTCTCTCTCTCTAATCACACTCACTTGTAGCTCCGGGTGCTGCTCCAAAGAGTGAAGTGGTCGCCGCCGTGGTGGTGGTAGCGGGCGCGCCAAAGAGTGGTGGCTCGGCTACAATTGCTGTGGATGGCATATTCCAATCAGTAGTGAATTATCGACTTTTTAAATTAAATTAATAAGAAAGTTGTCAAGGCAAAAGACCTTTAAACCATGTTAATATAATTATGCAAAAACCAAATCACCGTTCATGGCGGGAAATTCAAACAGGCATATAAACAAATTACGGGCATTCTTGTGCCTTAGCATTTCAAACATTTCGAATCTACATGTATATAATTTAGAGTTGTTGAAATCCTATCGAAAGTTGCAAGCCAGATTATTAAAGGTATCGTCGATATCACATACCAGAAATTAGCAAACGCAAAAATGACCACATACCAAAAGGACAAGAGGTTTCCGCTTTTAAAATGCAAATATGGCACGCCAACACAAGTGTGAACAAGCTCCTGACAATGAGTGTGAAATGCAGAATCGAAGATATTTTTCGAAATATTAAAAAAAACCTATCACTCGATGTACATTTCATCAACAAATGATTTCAAATTTTGCTCAAATATCTCACATCAATGTTTCTCTCTTTGTCTCCGTCGCTCCCGTCTCTCTCTTTCTCTCGCTTGATCTCTCTTTCTCTCTCTCTCTAGATCTCTCTTTCTCTCTCTCTTTCTCTCGGTCCCTCTCTCTCTCCTTTTTTTACACCTGAACTGCTCGACAAGCAGCAAGAGGAACGAGATGGCGAGGGAAGAAGCGGCAGCCGAGACTCACGGCAGCATCAAGTCGCTGTCGTCCTGAGCGCTTGGAACGCTCCCTGTACATCAGGGAGTCATGGTGGGATATTTAAACAGGCATATAAACAAACTACTCGCACATGCATATCAGTGCATTTCTTCAACTCACATAGAATTCGCTTGTAAATAAAACATGCAAGGCTACACTCGAAAAGAAGCTCATACCATGTCGAATGCAAGGGTGGCCGGTGGACGAAAACATCCGGCGGCCGGATTCCTTTTTTTTCAGCTTTGGGGCGGGAGCCGATTTCGGGCCGGCCTCGGGGGCCGGGACCCCGAAGCAGGCCCCGGCCCCGAAGTCGGCCCGAAATCGGCTCCCGCCCCAAAGCTGAAAAAAAAATCTATAAAATGATTCAAAATGCATCAACAATTATAACATTTCGTAAAAGCGAATATTGTCTCATAAAAATAAGACAAGAGGGTGCCGCTTCCAACTATGAATAGGGTGAGAAAACACAAGAGTGAGGAAGCCCCTGGGTGTGAATTTCAGAATTAAGAATATATTTCGCATTATTAAGAAAAAAATCATTAAACCAGGTCAAAGCAGAGTTTTATACGCTAACGGACTTTAAAAAAGGGTGCTCTACCTGTTGGGGGCATGATTTTTTCCAAGTTGTTCTAACTCATTTTGTTTGCTTCCAAGGAGCCTAAAACAAGGCAAATTGGGATTAGTTTTGCACGCAGAATACTAATCTGCAATAAATTTCCTCATATTGTAGTATATATGGTAACTTATAGCGCAATATTACACAAAAAATGGTTAAATTACTTCAAAAACGCGCATTTTCGTGGAAATGTTAGCAAAAGTAGTTTAATTGACGTTTTAGATGTCAACTTCGCGTTCAGCTTGACAAATAACACTGACAGACATCTTTCAAGCGTAAATAGTTACGGGAAAAAATACCTTAGAAACTTGGAAAAAATCATGCCCCCCCAACAGGTATAGCACCTAAAATAGTTTCGTTACCGGAAAAGCAGACAACAGATTCTACATAATCAACGAATAGTAGCGCGGTCAATCAAGTTTGAGCTATTTCGGCAATGGTTAGAACAATCGTGACAGGGCGCCGACGGTCATAACAGGCAAGCTAAATATGACAAGAAGTTAGCGGGCACATAATAAACATCACATAAATAGGAGAACAAACGACAATATAAAAAACACGCAACAAGACTTTGCAAAATCATTGTAGAAAACAAGAATCTTTATGGTGTGCTGTCATTCGGTGTTTCCGAAAGTTAGGAATATTATTACAATGGCTAATTCACGGCTGTACTCTCGACTAGGACACACTTACATATATCCACAGTGCGTTCTGCTTCTTTTTTACTGTTTCTTTTCTACGTTACAAATGATTTTATTTTCGAATAATTTTTAAATGGGGGTGTTTGTAAATTTTCCTTAACAAAGCATCTTTTATCGTGGGAATAGACTTCAGCTCGGAGAATGTTTAAATATTTTATTCATTCGTAGGAGAATAGTTACATATTAGCGAGGATGTATTTCGATCCCTCCGATGCATCCGATCCCTCATTGGTACCAAGATCCCTTATGTTTAGCCCGCCTCTATAGATCGATTTAATTTGATTATAAACATTTCACTAAAATGACCATAAATGGATCGATTCGATTGACTCTTTACTTTTGATGGCTATTGTTTCCGATTCTGCTAGAAGATCACCTTTTTTCATATCAATTGTCCATAAAGAGACAGGTGGAGTAGTCGATTAATTTTCCATGACTCGACTGTACTTTGGTGGTCTGTGGTTGTGTTAGCTTTATATATAAAGAAGAAGCATTTCAAGTGTCCTGAATAGACGAAGAGAGTTCATTTCAAGTACATATGAAATTACGGAAACATATTTACGAAATTTTGCGATTTTCGCTAGTTTCGAAGACTGGCCCTCGGGCAGAGGTTGGCAAATGGCCCAAAAACTCTCTCACTTCTCTCTCTCACTTCTCCCTATCTCTCTCTCTACCTCCTCTCTCTCACACTTCTCTTCGCACAGTCTCTCATCTCCAGGTCGACAGCGTTATCGAGCGCATTGAGACAATGCAAAAGTCGCATCATTTCGATGCCGTGGATTTTATGTGCTCCTGGTTTCTCTTCTTCCTCACGGTTTACTTGACCATTTTCCTCTCGGCGCCCCTACTCTTTAATAGTTTTTCTTTGAATAGCAAATCTTTCTTTTAATTTGAATTTTATGGCCTTTTTTCTTTTAATTTCAATTTAGTTTTTTTTTCTCGCCATTTTATTCGCAAACGCCTTTTCAACCACTTCACTTTTGATACCGTATCTATTGTAGTGCATTCGACGGACTCTGAACAATTACGACCAGGAATTTATTATACTTAACAAAAACAAAGACTTAACTACGCCGTTCATGTCTGCATGTGATATCAACAATGCTGAATGTATGTATAAGCAATTTCATCTTTTTTCAAAGGCATTAATGTGAACGGATAGAAAATGAAGACAATGTTGAATAATGAACGACTAGAAGATGTCATAGAAGATGACTCTCGGGAGGCATGAAGTGGAGAAATAGTTTTAGTTGATATTATCACAATGGAGTACGCTTTTAGATGACATTGAAATATTCCCCTCAATCCCCCGAGCTCTTTTCGTCTCGCAACGCTTTGAAAGCGAATGCATGCTGCAATGGATTACGGTAGATGGAGGGAGGATGGCTGGCGAGAGAGCTGAGGGGGCAGGCGAGAGGGCGCACGAGGGAGCGAGCGAGAGCCCCTCTTGAATGGAAGATGGACCATCCAGTCGAGGGCGTTCAGAACAATCCGCACTCCATCACAGATGCGATTGAGATCTTCCGTTGCCATCGCCACTTTGACCTCTCGGCTGTCCATCGAAGAGGGCGGAGACGTCAAAAAGATCGGCGGATTGTTCAGAAGATAGCGTAGCAGTCTCTTCAACATTTATTTGAGACTTATAGAAAGAAAGATTTGCAAGCAAGTCCAAGTGATTACGGAGAGACAATGAAGCAACTAATGAGAGTTTGCTGCGTTGGAATCCGTCGCCTGAGACATTTCCGCTCCGTGAAAACGGATGACTGCATTGTGGAGAGCGGTCCATTCGTTGAAATAACGACGCTGGCAAATTGTGATCTCGCGAAGTTGCTGTGATGAAAATAGTACTTTCATTATTTACCTCTGACATTTAAATAAGTTTTAATCCTCTAAAAGAAATTCTTTCTTATCCCGCTCACTTTATGTGATTTCAAGGATCGCTGGCTCCACCTTCTTTCCTACAGTAATCCTGTGTTGAAATCTGGATGACCTTTTATACAAATTGAGTTATGTTTCAAAGCCGATTTGTTCGAGTGCTGAGAATGTCTAGCATCCAATAGATCCCCTCCAAAATCCCCGCTTACCATTTCCAGCGACCAGCGCGGTCTGTTCGTCCTTGAGATTTGCGACGTCACTCATCCTCGCCACTCTCTCACTCTCCACCTCCACGAGAAGGAGCAGAGAGAGCACGGCGAGAGAGGAGACGGCAGACGGCGAGAGAAGCAACATCAGCCAGGCTAAAAAGAGCTCATCTGAATGCACTTCCCAGATATTACTGCTTATGCTAAAAAACCAATTCTGGCATTTCTGTTTCGGTTAGACTCCTCTGGCCGGGGAATGTCGTTCAAATTAACATCGAGGAAGATCATTCGAATTAGGAAATGTTGAATTGGCGTGGGAATGAAGAAATCACGTGGGAAGTCCACCGCAAAGACTGATGTAACAGGGTAAACAAGCTAGAGCAGTAGATTTTTTTGTTAATTTGTTTGAATAGTTTGTTTGTTTTTGCTCCTTATGACGGATTGAAATTAGTACCTAAGTCCATAGTATGGGTCGTTTTGTGCCCTCAAAAGGTTGCCATCTGGTAGGCAATCAAGTTTTCACGAAGATGCCGTGAAAGTCAACAGCAAGGAGGCTAATCTGGCATTTTTGAAAACATTTAAAGCTAGAAACTATCCCTCGCATGAACAGCTCTATTATTGAAGTTTCGTTATCTGATATCTTGGAATTGTATTCTTACCTTCTTCACCCATTCATGATGAGCAGTTTGCATGGCCAAGACCATGTCGTAAGTTGTTTTTTATTGTAACCAAAATTAAAACTCTAGCAAAGCACCCCATAAAGAAGCAATGTAATTTGAATTTTTCGAATCGGAAAAATTTCGTTTTTGACTTTATGTTCGGTTTAAAATACGGATTTCATTAATTGTAAGAAACATAATAAACTACTCAAATTCTGAGTTAAAAGTTCAATGTCTTCGCTACAATACAAATAAAGTCGCGTCAACGGACTTCTTGGAAGCAACCATTTACTATTGGCGTAGCAGCTCCACATTAAAGAAAAAACGGACTAACATTAAATCTTTTCACAGGAACGTTATCAATACAACGAAAAAAAGAGATGGAAATGAAGTGCTGATTTTATAGTCTCCCTCCCTTATAAATTGGAGAACAAGGGCGAAATCTTAAAAAAAGATTGCAGTCGACATGGACACGAATGGCGAGAGAGAGAGAGAGATCATCTCTCCATGTGCCGGTTTCTGCTTTCTCCGAGACGTAGTATGTATGAGAGGGCGAATTGAGCCTTTATACGGTGGTTCTTGGCTGGCAACGCCCCCCAGGCAAGAAGAAGAAGATCTCGCAATGGGTTGTTGAAGACTCTCTCTCTCTCTCTATCTCTCTCTCTCTATCTCTCTCTCTCTCTCTATCTCTCTCTCTCTCTCTTTCTCTGTCTCTATCTCTCTCTCTCTCTCTCTTTCTCTCTCTCTCTTTTTCTTCTCTGTCTCTCTCTCTCTCTCTTTCTAACACTTTTGCTCCAAAAGATATGTATGCACGCGACACTTATTTAAAGTCTCGTGGCTATCTGTCCAGCCAAGACAACCACACAGAAAATTAACATATACAACTACTGTCAGTAATCTCGGGCGATATGTACATATAAAAATACAATAACTTTTGCGCAAATTGCGAGCGACATTTGCGCAAAAGTGCACAAAGGGCACATTGATGGAAAAGGCATACAATATTGGTATGTTCCAAAGTGATACCACACGGATTGACAACCTCCTTTGTTTCTCCTACTTACCTGGGATCAGACGGGATCGCTTCTTCGAGCTCTCCGCTCGAATTTTAAATGCGCGACTATTTGGCTTCCGTTCTGATTGTGAGGTCGTGTAAATGTAGAGAAAACAGAAGTGGTACTAAGAAAAATTTTTGTCTTATTTCTTATTTTTATTAAATTTTTTTTTAAATTTGACTTCGGAAGCCAGGTACATATGTACATAGGCAGCAAGTACATTTATTCGAGAAGTAAGAATCCTTTCTAGAATTCCGTAAACAAGGGTTTCGCTAATTTTATTAGACTTTGAAAAAGTCCTTATGCAAATACCAACTATGCAAATTAATGCAAATTAAATCATCTTGTTACTGACAATGAGGTCGCAAAAACGTCAAGGGGTCTCAAATAGTCAAATTCAAATGCCCTGCACTCTTTTGTTCATTGAGTGATCGCAAGACGCCTGCATAATCATCGTTATCAACCTTGTCAAGATGCGCTTTCTTATCTCATTGTCAGTCGACTCTTCATTCGTGGACAGAGAATAGAATCCTCTGAACAACAACAATAACACCTGAAATGCACCATTTCACGATGTATATCTCCTACTTTTCACGTCCCAAAAAAAAAAGATAACAAGAACACTTCATGACGTTTACTTTCTTGTAGATCATCGCGTACTCGAAGAAGATCTCCTCCGCCCTCCCGCAGATCAAGGCTGATAATCGAGAAGCGTCCGAAGACTTACTAACAAAAGGGAATTAATTATTGATTATCATCGTTAGGGAAGGAGAACGAGGCACCGTGGAAGTGGAATTCACGATGAACAATGGAAATTGTACACTTACTTCGTATTTTAAAACTGATGATCCTGACGAAGGACTGAGAAAGTGAATGGGGAGAGCAAAGAAAAGTCTAAAAAAACTATTTATAAATTTTTTTGTCGGAACTATTTTGATTTAAATAAGAGGGACAGAGAGTCACATTTAAGCCAAGATAGAGGCAATTCGTCCGTGTACTCAACATTGCCACTTGTTTTAGTTCGAATAAAAGTTGCAGCAATCAATCGCTTGAAGGCTAAAGGAGCTTGCACAAGCTTATGCTCCAAATGCACTTCAAAGCACTAGAATTGGTACGGCAAAACAATGACAAAAATGTGAGTATTTTTGAGAATTGCTGTATATATTCTGTAGACAAAAAAAGCTGTTTTAGTTGTATATACAGCGTGAGAAGATGTAATACAAAGAAAGATTACTGCAAAATTCAGAGAGAAAAACTCAAGCAAGCAAATATGCCCTTTATGGATCTTGAAGGTCTTTTGTTTGAGCCTTTTTCGATTTGTCGCCAACAGGGAATGTTTGATAACAAATGGGCCAGTCGAACAATACGAGCACCAACCTTCGTTTCTTTCATTTATTGCCAATCATTCGCTTTCGATCAAATGGTAGCGAATCGGGAAGGCTTTTTTACCTCCGCAGAACGATGACAAACAAGACCTTGAATACGGAGAAAGGCGAGCGAAGTGAAGAGAGCCTCAGACAGAAGGCGGCCGTGGTCGTTCGGGAGATTGAGAATTGCATAAATACTGACATTTTGTGGTGAAGCGGGGTTTACTACCTTTCGATTGCATAAATAGCGGAGGGAGGAATGGAAGAAGGCAGAGGAATGGCAAGGATGCTCTTCATCGCCGCCCTCTGCCTCATTGTATGCGCGCCACTCGTGTCAGCCTTGCTATTAAAAAATTACTTATTTTAGCAGCCATTTCAGCTAAATCATGCGAGCAAATGATTCCTTTTAACTATTTAATTAATGCAAAAAGTAAAGTCTAAAAAATTTAGTGGTTGATCTAGACACTAAAAGTCGAAGAAAATAGGCTAAAAGCATCTTTTTTTATAGATTGGCTGATATCGTGCCGCATTTTCCACACGGGATTCGCAATGAAGGCAACAGCACTATAATATATGGCAACTGCATTATATATTTCGACAGAGGCATATTAAAAGGAGGCATAAGTTTTCTTCCCAATCTCTGTCAACTTTGATCTCAATCAACTCCAATCTATTCTTTTCTTTATTGGCATATATTTTTTTTTCTCTCAAAGGATGCACTCGAACTGTCCGCCCAGACGGAAAGACACTCGCCGTCATTAGCGAAGAAGACGGAGGAAAATTTAGAGTGGCAGTCTCGAAGAATTGTTCGTCAACTTCTATTGAACAAGCAATTCTTCATCACTGAGGAAGTGATTGTGGAGAGCAAATAAAAGTCCAAAAAAAATTATTTATAACTTTTTTAGTCGGGACTATTATTTTTTTAAAGATGGAAAGAGAGGCACATTTAATCCAAGATAGAGGCAGTTCCTCCTTGTACTCAACATTATCATTTGTATTACTTCGAATAAAGGTTGAAACAATCAATCGCATGAAAATAAAGAGCTTACAAAATACAACTTAAATTGAGTCGAACTGCAATGAAATTCATTAAGCCTGGCAGCCAATATTACGCACCCAAATTACATTTTCCTCCACAGATGAGAAGGACGAGAGACTATCCAAGTTGGAGGCAGCCCATACTGATCTTGTGGCGTGATTTGATGCCCATGTTTGTTCTGCTGTAATGAAACTGTCTGGCTTCTTCGCTGTCATGTGGATGTGGAGAGGACGTGGGACAGGGCGCAACCACACTTTTATCACCAACTTGGCCCAAAAGCAACAATTAAAAACCGGGACAAGAAGAGGGAAGCGACCGCTCACTAAGAGCACTCCAAGGCAGACTGACTCTTATGGAGTCGCGAAAGACACGTCAGCTCAAATGCTCCGCCGCTAATCAAGCAACACACACGGCTTGAAATCACTCGGCGTCTCTCAATTCACACCACCGCACACATCCACTCAAACCACGCGAATTACACCGCAATCTGTGAAATGCACGCCGGCACTTTCCCACACACCAGAAACTGTGAAATGCACACCGGCACTTTCACCTTCTCCACACCACTCCACGCAAACGTTCGCACCTGAAAGACCCCCTTTTCAATCTCAAAGCCCCCACGCTTTCTCTCAACAATCGTTCTCCTTCTAGAAGTCCCCTCACTCCTTTGATGAACACCAGATGTTGATCAACCAGCCAACGACACCAGCTTGCTCTGCTCACCACAGCCTTCTCGCGCCAGCACACAGCTCTGGAGACCCCCGTCTCCTCTTTCCTGCACAAGAAGTTAAACTCACTCGTCCTTCGCAAGGCGCTGCGTCACTGGAAAATCCTCGAGTCGTACGGTTCGGTCCCCATGTAATGAAGCTGTCTGGCTTCTTCGCAGTCGTGTGGATGTGGAGAGGACGTGGGACAGGGCGAAACTACACTTTTATCACCAACTTGGCCCAAAAGCAACAATTAAAAACCGGGACAAGAAGAGGGAAGCGACCGCTCACTAAGAGCACTCCAAGGCAGACTGACTCTTATGGAGTCGCGAAAGACACGTCAGCTCAAATGCTGACGTGTAACAACAAATAACACCGAGCCATATAATACAAGCATTCATAGAATTCACAATGATAAGCACTACAACTAGAGTGCACCCTTAATAGGATGTATGGGGTAAGGAATGAGGGTGGAAAGAGGTGAGAAGTGAGTCATCATGACACTACTTCATGTTCTTCTCTCGCTAATGTTAATGATGTTGCCATGTCCACTTCCCCCATCCCTCCCACCCGTGGGGCTGCCTCCGTCGCTCCCCCGGCTGAATCCAACACGGCCCTCCCTCCTCCCCCCTCCTCCTCTCCCCCGATTCCCTCGTGGGATCACGCTTTTGAGACAGAGGAAGAGAAAGCGGACCGCACTGAGCGTCGCCGCTCGGTTGTCGTGGATGGCGTAGACTTTGCTTCCGGTTCAGCCACTGAGCAGGCACTTCATTATTATAATGTCATCTCTCGACTGCTTAATTATCTTGATATCTGTGCTCTCCCCGTTGCCGTGTACACTCTCCCATCCCGCGGCTCGCGCTCCGCTCTTCTTAAGGTTGTCTTACCTAACTCTGCTATTCAGCAGCAAATGATTAAGGCCTCTCCCCATCTCCACGATTCATATGACCTCTATCGTATCTCAGTCCGCCCGTCCCTTACCCTCGCCCAGAGAGGCATCAAACCCTCCTCCCCTCGTCTTCTGATGGACTTCTCCAAGTTCTTCCGCCTCCAACGCCATCTCCAACAGCCACATACCCTCCGCACATCGCAGCCTCCCCCACCTCTGGCAACCACACACCACCAACCCAACAACCACCGGTCTCGCTTCCGTAACCATTCCACCTCGTCTGCCGTTCAGCGTTTTAACTCTCTCCCTCTCCCCCTCTCCCATTATCGTCATTTCTCGCACGGCTATTGCAACGCCGTTCCCCCTTCTCCCTCCCCTTTCAACCACTGGCCGCCCCTCAACCATCACCAATAGGAAACCTTCGCAGGCCAAATCTTAAGAGAGCCTCTCTGTAAGGGTCAAGGAGCGTCTGCCCTAAAGAATTTTTGCTTTCTTTTACTTTGAAAACTTTATGAGGGATGCGTCTAGAGTTTATAAAGAAGTTTAGGCGGTCAGAAAGTTTGAATAAATTTTTTTCTCTTAGATATAAGTCGAAATGTTCCAAAACTTTGGAAGACCATATTTACCTTCTACTTAATATTTCTCGATAATCTTTTCAGTGTTCGATTCCTTGGTCAAAACTGCACAAAAAAGTCCCAGATGACCATTTGCGAAAAATTAAAATTTTTTATGACTTTTGCCCAATTGAATTTTTTGAAATGTGGTTTTCAGGCAATAACTTTTTTTTACCATTACTTTCCAAAAATTGATCTTCCACAAGAAAGAGGAGGAAAAACTACACATAATATGTGCCTACGACGAAAAAACTCCGAGTTCCATCCATGGTACGCTTGATCGAAATGAAGTTTTTCTGGATATTATATTTCATTCTTCTGGCAAAAGTACCATTGGATGGCACTCAAAAGTAGAAAATGAACATCAAGTTCATGTTTCTCGGCTCAAAAAACATTATGGTACAGTTTTCAGAACATAAGTTCCATTGGTATCATTTTTCATAGAACAGCTCAAAATAGTCGAATCCTGTAGTCGATTTTTTTCGAAATTTCAAGATTTCTGAAACATGTGAAGATTTTGCTCTATCATCGGAGGATATATTATGCAAAAGACTCTGCTCTTTCGAATGGTTATGACCTTTTTGGCAATCCGGCTCACAAATGACCTGATAGTTGGCTTCGAAGGGGTTTTCGTACATTTATTTCACCATCTATGCTCGAAAAAAGGATATTTCTTGACTTTTTGAGTACTTTTGTGTGATAGATCGTAAAAGAACTTCAAAAAATACTGGAATACCCATTATTGGTGCTAGATGTTTCAAAAGGACAATGTAGAAATATTTTCTAAATTATATTAATCAATAACGCCTTCAACAGCATCATTCAAATGCATATTCCCAAAAAAAGTATCCTCAGATTTTGATGATAAAGCTGTATCCGACTCAGTTTTTCCTACTCTTTCTAGCAGTATAAAGATTATGTGGAAAATCGGCGTACAAGACCCATTAATTGTACAAAGAATAGAAATTTTTCTGCCTGAAATTGGCCAAAATCACAAAAAGTCAATTTTCGGCCTTCCGACAATTTTTTTGCGTACAAATCATAGAGAACAAACTTGAAGAGAATAAAAAATTACATCGAATAGGATATTCAGTTTTACAAATTGATGAAGTTTTAATGAATTTATGGTTTTCAGCCAATTCCGAAATTTGCTCAGAAACCCATATTCAAATGCAGATACCCAAAAAAAGTATCGGAGAATAGGAGTTTTTTCGTCGTAGGCACATATTAAGTGTAGTTTTTCCTCCTCTTTCTTATGGAAGATTCAGTTTTTGGAAAGTAATATTTAAAAAAAAAGTTATTGCCTGAAAACCACATTTCAAAAAATTCAATTGGGCAAAAGTCATACAAATTTTTATTTTCCGCAAATGGCCATCTGGGACTTTTTTGTGCAGTTTTGAACAAGGAATCGAACAGTGAAAAGATTATCGAGAAATATTAAGTAGAACGGTAAATATGGTCTTCCAAAGTTCTGGAACATTTCGACTTATATCTAAGAGAAAAAAATTTATTCAAACTTTCTGACCGCCTAAACTTCTTTATGAACACTAGACGCATCTCTCATAAAGTTTTCAAAGTAAAAGAAAACAAAAATTCTTCAGGGCAGACGCCTATACAAGCCTCCTTACAGAGAGGCTCTCTTAACCCTTTAGCTATTTCTACAGAGTCATGCAAGATTTTATTATTCAATGCCAGATCTTTTGTCAATAAGACCACTAAATTGTCAAGTGTACTTAATAGATCGTTCGGCATAGTTGCAATTGTGGATTCAAGGTTATCTTCTAAAATCCCTATTCTTTTATTCTCTGCGGTAATTCTAATTATAACATGTTTCGTTGCGATCGCCCCCGACACAAAGGGGGAGGCGTTGCTATGTTATTCAACACCGCTATTTCATCTAAAACTATTTCTTCGGAATCAACTGCGGGTTACTTTGAACTACTTTCTATAGATTCTTCATTTAACGGGAGCCTTACTCGCTTTATTACTGTCTACCGCACACCATCTGCCTCTGTAGAAGCTAATTCCACACTCATTAAATCTCTTCGGGATCTGTCAACTTGTGCGCATCCAACCATCATACTAGGCGATCTCAACTACCCTGACCTCTCCTGGTCTCTCCCCTCTCCTCCCTCGATCGGCAGTGTTTCCCACCAGTCCAAGCTTTTCCTCGATTTTAAAACCACTTCCTATTTTGCCCAATTAACTCCCTCAGCTATTGAAATCATCATATATTGGACCTTATTCTTTGTAACACTCCAAACCTCCTTTCTTAGGTTACCGTCGGCCCTCCTTTTGCCATATCTGATCACAACATCGTTTCTACTGACATTCTTCTATTTTCCTTTCCTTCATATACTTTTGTTAGGGATTACTGCCAGTGCGACTACGCGGCTGCCAATTCTTTTCTACTTTCTTATAATTTTCCTTTGGCACACACTTCTCGCACTTTTATTGATTCTATGTACTCTCAGCTCCTCACCGCCCTTCAGGAAACTGAATCTCTCTTTGTCCCATATAAAAAGGTTAGCGTATATGGCGATAGACTTCCTGATCACATCTTTCGTGTGCAACAAAAGCGTTACCGTCTTTGGCTCCTATCCCTTTCCAACAAATCCGCCCATTCTGATCTTGAATTCACTATGGCCAATATTCGCTATAGTAAGGCGGTAGAGAAATATTCCCCTATGTAATGTAGAAAAACATATGTATAGTTGAATCAAAGAATACCTATCTCTTTTTTCGCTATATACGTAGTAAGACTTCATCCAAGCCTAGAGGCGTCGACACTCTCACAGATTTCTCTGGCAACGATTGTTTCTCCGATGTTGACAACGCTGAGCTTCTCTCTTTGTCTTTTATAATAGCTTCACTACCGATAATGGAAATTTCCCTCCTTTACCTCAGGCCCCTCCATACCATTTGAATTCAGATTCGCTAGACATGAAATTTGTCGTGCAATTGAAATTTGGCCTAATAGCTCATGCAGTACTCCCGATCACCTAAATATCAAATTCATTAAAATTCTTGCTATCCCCCTTATCGAATCGCTTGAATATATTTATAATTTCTCACTTGCCTCAGCGCCTAAGATTTGGAAGCATTCTATTCTTGTCCCCATCAAGAAAAAACCTCCTTTCTCTGACCCAACTAATTAACGTCCCATTTCCATTACTTGTATGTTCTCTAGGCTATTCGAAAGGCTTCTCTGTCGTAGACTATCTAAGTAGTGTGATGTAAATTGTATTTTTCCCGATGAGCAATATGGTTTTCGCCCCAAGCGATCCATAGAATCCCAACTGCTTGACTGCTTAGAACAGTGGGCCCACTCGCTCCATATAGGTCGTTCCACGGATGTAATATACTTTGATCATGCTAAAGCTTTTGATAGAGTAAGCCACCCCAATTGATTCACAAACTTAGATGTCTCTCATTTCCAATTAAGGTAGTATATCAGATCGCACTTTCTCAGTACGAGTAGGAAAGTCTCTCTCGAACCATCGCCCTGTTCTTAGTGAAATTCCACAAGGCACCTAATTGGCCCTCTCCTCTTCATTCTTTACACTGCCGGTCTCCCTCTTCTGATTTCTTATCATGGTGCTGTCGCCCGTTGCTTTGCAGACGATCTCAAAATATTCCGATCCTTCCCCTTCACCCATTCAAACAATGACCTCCAGGCTGCCATCGTTTCCTCCTGGGCAGATACTTGATAACTTCCCTTAGCCGCCAATAAATGTTCTGTCCTTCGTATCGGTAGATCCAAACCGCGCAATTCTTACACATTTAAGACAGAATGTCTGTAACCTTCGAGCACGACCTGCCCTGGGGAATTTTTTTCGATTTCGTTTATGAAAATTGTCTCAACTATACATCTCGACGTCCTCTACAACATACCGTACCTTTTAATTTTTTTCAGGAAAATTCCGTTCGAGAAACAGTACAGTACCCTACAAAATATGATGAAGCATAACTCGGCTAAATTTCCGAATTTGACAAAAACAAAGATACCTTTCGATGGCCCGTTGGACGCACGTTAATTTTTATCTGGGGTAACATTTTCAAAAAATTTCATTTTCGTCCCAAAACACGGCCCTGAACATTTTTGAGACCACATTTTGGAAAACTGTTGTTCATTTTTGGAAAGAGTACCCTGCGCTTTTTTGATATGTTGTAGCGCGTGAAATTTGCTATAAGAATTCGTTTCAGTCAAAAACATAGCGGTAGGCACACCTTGCGAAACACTCTCTCGAACAGTTTCAAGTGCTATCATTTGATGGGGGGTAGATTTGGAGGAATTTCTGGATTTTACTCAAAGCTCCAGGAAAGCTATTCTAAGCAACTCCCACGTCGAGCTGATTCGAATAAAAAAAAGAACTCCCGGATCCGACCACTTTAAAGGGGTTTTCAACGGGGGTATGACAAAAGCGCGGCTATATACACACCAGGCCAGTCGCTGCGCTTTTGACCGCTGCGCCTCAGTCCGCTGCGCTTTTGTCATACCCCCGTTGAAAACCCCTTTAAAGTGGTCGGATCCGGGAGTTCTTTTTTTATTCGAATCAGCTCGACATGGGAGTTGCTTAAAATAGCTTTCCTGGAGCTTTGAGTAAAATCCAGAAATTCCTCCAAATCAACCCCCCATCAAATGATAGCACTTGAAACTGTTCGAGCTAGTTTTTCGCAAGGTGTGCCTACCGCTATGTTTTTGAATGAAACGAATTATTGTAGCAAATTTCACGCGCTACAACATATCAAAAAACCGCAGGGTACTCTTTCCAAAAATGAACAAAAGTTTTCCAAAATGTGGTCTCAAAAATGTTCAGGGCCGTGTTTTTGGTCGAAAATGAAATTTTTAGAAAATGTTACCCCAGATAAAAATTAAAGTGCGTCCAACGGGCCATCGAAAGGTATCTTTGTTTTTGTCAAATTCGGAAATTTAGCCGAGTTATACTTCATCATATTTTGTAGGGTACTGTACTGTTTCTCGAACGGAATTTTTCTGAAAAAAATTTAAAGGTACGGTATGTTGTAGAGGACGTCGAGATGTATAGCTGAGGCAATTTTCATAAACGAAATCGAAAAAAAATTCCCCAGAGCAGCACCCAATAATGCAGTGCTCGAGTCTTATGGAGAGGCTGTCTTAATGGTTCCCCCTCTTCGCTGTCGATTCAGTTCGCGATCTCGGCATTATTGTTGATTCCAAACTCTCTTTTTCACTCCATTGCAATAAGATAGCCAATTCTGCTCTTTCCAAGGCCTAACAAGACTAGAATGTTCTCCTATCCGCTTATAATATTTACGTCAGATCCATTTTAGCAAATTGTACTACGGTATATTCCCCGTCTCTCCTTAAAGATGTCCGCTCCTTAGAAAAAGTGCAAAACTATTTTACGCGTATTATATTTCGTCATTGTCTACATTATACAAGCCAGTTACTTCCCCCCAGTGAAATCCGCAACCGAATTCTGTCGATCCCATCACTTAAATCTTGTCGCGAAGATTATGACTTCACATTAGCTCGCTGTTCAATTTTCGGACATAGGAAGTTGTGCTCTTCGTACCCCCATCACTACCACTTCCGGAATTCAAGAACGCGCGGCCTTTCCTTTCAACTCGCTTTTCCTACCAGTCGCTTAAAAGTACGTGCCCATTCGTTTTTCATCCGCTCTGCTAAATTGTTCAATTCCATAGCGAAGTCCTGTTCCGCTCCGCCGTCAACTATATCTTCTAATTATGCACTCTCTGTACCATCGTGATTTTAGATTATCTACTTTTTCGTTTTCATATTTCCTATCGTATTTTAATCATGCTAATTCTATGCGCGTGCCACTTTCGTGACCGTAAATAAAGTAAGTAAAGTTAATTACATTTTCTCCACAGATTTACACAAACATCGATTTTTGAAGAATACTCGTCTCGACCCAAAAGAATGTCAAAAGAAACAATACTCGACCCAAAATAATACCAAGACTTATTGACTCAAATGTATTCCATATCTCGGAATAGGCTTGCAATTTTTTTTAAAGATAGCTTTTTCCATTTGTTTTCATTGTTGTCGCGTATATGGAGTCGATTCTCATTTGTTCTCGTCCTGCCATGTTAAAAAGAGATGATCGATTTAACAAAGAAATGGACAAACGAGGAGTCATGTAAGGAAGCAAAGAGAGACATAGAATAATGACATAAAAAGGCTTCCACAGAGAAGAGATGAAGAAATGACTGCTGTCTGGCTGAACAATATGGGAATCTCGAATGGAAAAGACGATCGTATAAAAGGAGAGCTTCGAAAAGTAGGAATAGTCTGGCTGTCTTCCAGCAACAGGAAGATGATGCTTGGCTTCACAATTTTCTTCATTGGATGCGTGGAGTTCCTTGCGTGAGTGTTAATTTTTAGCTTCGTTTTATTTCAATAACAAAGATAATAAAGAAAAGAAACTAATGCGTTTCCGAATGATCTGAGTACAATTTCTTTTGAGTTTTAAATGAATCATTTGGAATACTGTAGAATTTAATATAAATACTGATCGCAGAGATGCGAGTTCCGTGCCACGCGAACTGCCCGACCAGGCCGCATGCATCGCGTCCACGGAAAAGTATGCGGCGGACGAGAAAGCGGAGAAGAAGCTCGCATCGCCCGCGGCAAGCAAGGCCATTGTTGACTGCGTCAAACAATTGGGTAAGAGAGACGGAGAGAGGCGAAGAGAAGGAGAGAGAAAGAGAGAAAGAGAGAGAGAGAGAGAGAGAGAGAGAGAGAGGAAGAGAGCGGTAGAGATAGTGCACTGTGAAGTAAGAAAAGCTATGGTTTCTTCTCCCCAAATGATCTAACTATTAGGAGTTTCCACACATATATCTCAAAATTATGTTGAAAAAGTTCTCGCGCAAACTTCCTACGCCCCTTTAAGATTGTTTTAAAAACGTGAAACGAGTGGACGACGACTTCGTGCTGGAGGGACGCGTCTCGAACGAGCCGTTCTATTTCCGCGTCAAGCTCAACTACGAGTGCACGAAAATCGAAGTGCAGGTCAGGGAGCAAAGGGCAAATGGGGAGGGAGGGCAGAGCAAAGTACAAAACAAAGTGCACAGAAAGTGCACATCAAAGTACAAAGCAAAGAGGATAACCAGGGGTGGCCTCCGGCCCCGGCCCCAAGGTAGGCCCCGCCCCTGGCCCCGGCTCCCGAGCTCTGCCCCGGCCGCTAGGGTCGGCCCCGGCCCTGAGGATAACCCAAATAGCGCCAGTTGCTTATTACGCTCGCACTAGCGCCTATACATTTTGCTTTCATATTACAACAAAAAGGTTCTGCAACATACAGAGGTGGAATTTGTTGATTTAAAAAAAATACAACAATGGTCAGCGCGAAAAAAATTGCTGAATGCTGAATCGAGGCTCTTTTTAGGTTGAACACTCGAACAAGACAAAGATCCAAGCGCTGTGTCTCGAATTGCTCAGGGGGCTCAAGGGCGTCAATGAGGTCACGAGGGCCCACGCTATCGAATGCTTCAAGACACCTAAAAGCGAAGGTTTGATTTGGATCTTATTCATGCATTTCCCTCCTTCTCATTAAATGCCCATATGTATGTTTGAAAATAAAACAAAATTAAATTAAAATATAAAAATAAAATTCTAAATAAAATTTATTGAATTAAGTTTAACGATTAGTTTAAAATAAATCTAATAAAGGCGCGCAACCATGTGTCGAAGATACTGAGAAAGGTCAGTTATTTGGAATTAAAGCCCAAGACGCTCTCCACAATTTAGCCTGCAACACCGGAACGAGGCCGAACGGTGACTTCTTAATCGTGATCAAAGATAAGGAGTCTACTTATTCTTCGCCAACTCTGGTCTTCCATTTCTTCGACTTCGACTGGGCCTGCACACATTTGGACTATAGAACTAGGGACTTGCCTTCAACAGTGAACTAAAGCAAACGAATCATGAATTCCGAGCTTAAATCGATAAATATTGTTAATATTTCGACAACATTCACAGCCATAATCCCTTAAAGGAGCTTTAAAGTTGCTATCCGGAGAAGAATTCCGTCTGTTGTCGTTCGTGGCACAATATTCGAGATTGTATCAATTGAATTACTTATTTAAATCTCTTTTTTTTGCACATTCATACTTGATGTATTGCGAAACTAACATACATTTTGAGCAAAAATAATGTGTTATATTAAAAGAAGCGTTTGGCTATCCTGTATCTTACAATTAGATGTGTGCAAGCCAATGTGTTCATGCATTTGTGCCTCTCTCTTTCTACCTCTACCTTTGAAACTCCAAAATAAAATAAAAAAATTAATAACTATGGAAAAACAATATTATATTAATATATTTGCCGTGAAATGGGCTTCAATTCAGAATAATCTGTGCAATGGAATATATGATAGGAAGGTTCTGGAAGTGAAGGGACTGAGGCACGACAAATCGTTGTCGCCTGAACGATATGTTGTTTTTTCAATAGTAAGGATAACCTGTAATGGAGCCTTGTGTACTTACAATTAGAGCAGAAAAGAGTCAACAAGTATAGATTAGATGTCTACGTGGGTAGCAGGCTGCAGCAGTAGTAGTAGGAGCTGTGGTACCGTTCTGGAGGGCGGGGACAGATCCATGCAGCTGAGAAATTGAAGCGGACTATAGCCGCTATACATATTCCTCACAAAGTCCGCTATTCCTATTCCTCACAAAGTCCTGTGGAAGATTTTCCCAAGTAGACATCGGCTGATTCGATATCGGTAGGCAAACTTGTTGTTCCCATTAGAGCTAATTGTCTTACTTAAATATTTTTTCGCAACAGCAACGATTAAATGCAAGAGGACAGCGAAATCCACCAGAGAAGTGATGATAAGTAGATTCGATGCGGGAACAACCAGAGAAGAACTGTATTCAAGCGTTAAATGAGGGTACTTACACGGACTGGAGAAGTAGTAATTTACCTGCAATACAACGAATGGTATATTCAGTCAAGAGACAGACCTCAAGCTTCCAAAATACACACTGAACCACCCACGACCCTTGCTAAACTTGCTCCAGCCCCTCCTGCAACGTGGAATCCCAGGGCACGCGCAGAACAAAGTTTATTAGGCAAAGGCTTAAAAGACAGAGAATGCCTAAGAGATAAAAGAATACCAAACCAACAACAAATCAAATATGCACCTTCAACTGTCCTTGATACTCGGCGGACCCCTTCTACACGACTTCGCCTCGCGCTCCTCGCGCCGCCAACCCGCACACCGCACCCGGACGAGACTAACTGTCACCCGCTACTCCAAGCAGCCAACTAACCTAAGAATGACAATAAAATAGATCGCACAACAGAAATACACAAACATGAATGAACACTAAACCAGAAATTAAGATATGCACCAAATGTGCTGTGACAATACTAATGGTAAGCAATAATGAAAGAAGAATGAGAGAAAAAGAGGGTGGGAAAAGGAGCACCCTTGACATTCCAACTTCGGATTTACATAATGTACATACTTAGAGGAAATAGCTCAGATAATATAATTCCTACATTCTTTTTTATCCCAAGACACATCTTCTACTGCTCTACGCATATTAGTTCCACAAAACAAAATCAGTTGTCTTGCAAAGCGTATAATGTTTTTTGTTGTTGAAAAATTTTCCTGTCCTGCCATGTTAAAAGAGATGATCGATTTAATAAAAAAATGGCTAGCGAGGAGTCGTGAAAGGAAGCCAAGAGTGAAAGACACAGAATAATGACAAAAAAGAAGCTACCACGGAGAAGGGAATAAAGATTGACGGTCGTCATTACGAGGGTATTGGCCATTATCTTGAATAGAAAGAGCTATCCTATAAATGGAGAGCACTGAGCGGTAGGAATAGTCTGGCTGTCTTCCAGTAACAGGAAGATGATGCTCGGCTTCACAATTTTCTTCATTGGATGCGTGGAGCTCCTTGCGTGAGTGTTCATTTTAAGCTTGGTTTTTTTTTCAATAACAAAGAAGAGAAATTAATGCGTTACGAATGATCTGGTGGAATTTTCCTTTGAGTTTTAAATGTACCATTTGGAATACTGTAGAATGTAGTGGTGGAAATACCGTAGCCGGAAATGTTCCTCTGAGGTAAGAAATACTACTTACGGTAGACTAGAGTAGAAATTCTCAGAAATGCCCGTTCCGTGGCATTCTTCGATCTGCCCGACCTGGCCGCATGCATTGCGTCCGCGGAAAAGTATGCGGCCGAAGAAAGGGCGGCGAAAAAGCTCGCATCGCCCGGGGCAAGCAAGACCGTTGCTGACTGCTTCAATTACAGGGGTAAGACACGCGAGAGAGCCGGAGAGAGGCGAAGAGAGGGAGAGTGAGAGAAAGAGAGAGAGAGGGAGGAGACAGAGGAAGATAAAGAGGAAGAGAGCGGTAGAGATAATACATGTAATGTGAAGTAAGAAAAGCTGTTGTTTCTTCTCCCCAGATGATCTGACCATAAGCAGTTTCCACCAGGGATGTAAACAAAAGTAGATACCAAAAACATTTTTGCCCAAAAAATCGTTTTTTTTTTAAATATATATATATATATATATATATATATATATATATATATATTTAACAATAAAAAAACAATAAAGTCATGAAACCCACCTGTATCTCAAATTTGTTTCTGAAAAACGTTCTCGCTCAAACTTCCTACGCTCATTTAAGAATGTTTCCAAACCGTGAAACGGGTGGACGACGACTTTGTGTTGGAGGGCCGCGTCCCGAACGAGCTGTTCTATTTCCGCGCCAAGCTCAACTACGACTGCACGAAATTCGAAGTGCAGGTCAGGGATACAGTGCACATCAAAGTACAAAGCAAAGAGTATAACCCAAATGGTGACAACAAAAGATGCCGCAACGCACAGAGGTGGAATTTGTTGATTAAAAAACAATAAAGATCAGCGAGAAAAAAAATTCAGCATGTTTCCTTAAGCTGACTCTTTTTAGGTTGAACACTTGAATAAGACAAAGGAGCAGCTCCAAGCGCCGTGCATTGACTTGCTCAGGGGGCTCAAGGACGTCAACGAGCCCACGAAGGCCGCTTCTGTCGAATGCTTCAAAACACCTAGTGGACCGGGTTTGATTTGGAGCTCATTCATGCATCACCCTCTTCCTCATTAAAGAGCTCATATAAAGATATGTTTTTAAAAAAAACATTAAATTAAAATATACAACTCTGAATGAAATGAAGACAATTATTATGCTCAGTTTAAAAAATGTATTTCAAATTGAGGTAAGCTATCAAGTGTCAAAGAAAGACATCGAAAGATAAGTTATTTGGAATTAAAGCCCAAGATACTCTCCACAATTTAGGCTGCAACACCGGAACGAGGCCGAACGGTGACTTCCACTTCTTCATCAGAGATCAAGGGACTCCTTTTTGTCTGAATTGTCGTATTATCTTCTTTTGGTTCGAATTCGACTGGGCCTGCACACATTTGGAATACAGAACTATTGAGAACGATGGAAGAGTGTACTAAAGCTTTCGAACCATGAAATTCGAGCTTTAAACGATAAATATTGTTGATATTTCGACAACATTCACAGCCACAATTCCTTAAAGGAGCTTTAAAGACGCTAACAATATCAGGTGCAGAATCCCGCCTGTGGCCGCCATAGAATATAGCAACTAAATTTTATGTATTAAATAAACAAAACAAGAAAGCATATAGTTGCCTTAACACAAAGTTCGAAGTTGTACTTCTTTTCCTTGTCTTCCTATATATGGAGATATAAGACGATATCCTATGTTCCCTTCCTGTTATGTTAAAAAAGAGATGATCGATTTAACAAATAAATGGCCAACTAGGAGTCGTGAAAGGAAGCAAAGACTGAAAGAGACAGAATAATGGCAAGAAGAAGCTACCACGGAGAGGGGAATAAGAATTGACGGTCGTTATTACGAGGACATTAGCCATTTTCTTGAATAGAAAGAGCGATCGTATAAAAGGAGAGCTTCAAGAGGTAGGAATAGTCTGGCTTTTATAATTAAAAAAAAACACAAAGACAGAAAACTATGAAGGGTCCATGCGAGAAAAGTTGTAGGTTCAGAGGCTATTAAAGCATCCTATGTATTATCATCTATTTATTTGTTTAAAAAAAACTATGCGGTTATCCACGCCAGGACACAGAGTGCCTAATAGTCACAATATGTATATATATACATATAAAATTGATTTACAATAAATATCGCCAGCAACTTTGTCGACCGAATCGAGGACGCCACTTATTTTATCATCTTCTTACACCCATGACAGATCTGCCGGGTAGAGGCGCTTCTCCAGCTCGCGGAGTTGCGTAGCGTACGTGCGGGCGAGTTGCTAAATTGAGTTACAATGCATTTTTTGTAGCTATAAATTATCAAAAGAAATTTTATATATCCCGTTTAAATGTCTGCATCTTTGAGAGATGCGCATGTTTCTCAAGTAATCTTATGAATTCACAATAAAATTTTAAAGCCAAGTGATCTGGGCGCGAAATTCAAATGTGTATTCTTTTTTTTGAACCTCGTAGACTGGCTCGACGCGTAGCCTGCCCGCAGGCACAAGATGGCTGGAGGGATCGAAGAGCGCGAGATGCGTCGCGCCGTCGTAGGAGGCAAAGTGGCCGTTCCCATCGAGCAATGCCGGCTCCACGTCGTAGAGAATGCAGTTCTAGAAAAAATCACATTTGAATTAGCGCTTTTTTGCCCGACCATGTACTTAATCAAGTACTTAATCAATCAATAACATATTTTTGTAATCATTTACGAAATTTACTCCATGCATTACTATAGATAAATACTTGGCGATAATGATAATAATAAAAAAATCATATCAATAACATCACAAGCTTGCATGAGCTTCTTCGTCCTCGGCCGCCCGTAGACGTCCTCGTTTGGAAGAGTTGTGACGTTCTAAAGTATCTTTGTAACATTCTAAAGTATATGTGCGCAGACGAATATAAGATTTGGCAAGATATACACATGCATACTATATATATATACCGTATTTTCTCTATTAGTACCCCCGGGGGTTCTATTTTTCAATACCCTTGCGAGAGGGGGTCACTATTAGAGGGAGGGGTTCTATTAGAGGGAGGGGTTCTATTTTTCAATGTGAGATACTTAAAGTTTAATATCAACATTTAATTCCCAAAAAAAGAAGAATCGTAGCCCGAATTCTATGGAATCATCACTGGAATATCCGTTTTACAACAGATTTATCATGAATTTGGCATCAATTCATTGGAAAGAGCACCCCATGCCTCCAGGATCCGTTCGTAGTACAGCTAGAGATGAGGTATTAGACTGTTAGGGGGGGGGTACTATTGGAGGGGGGGTTCTACTAGAGGGAGGGGTTCTATTTTTCAATGGCATTTTCAGAGGGGGGTACTATTAGAGGGGGGGTTCTAATAAAGGGGGGGTACTAATAGAGAAAATACGGTATATATGTGATCAGGCTTAAGCTCTAAGTACGTCCGTGAAGTTTGCCAAGTGATTACAGTATATATATATATATATATATTTTTTTTTTTTACTTATAATAACATGACAGTTATTGAAACAAAAAATAGAATTCATTCTAACATTAATAAATTCCTCCGCTTTGCCCGCGCGGATAAACTCGTTCATTTTGAGCATTTTGTCGAAGTCTAACGACGGGAACATGTCCATGACGAAGAAGAGTGAACTTCTAAGAGAAGGCGTCAATCGGAAAATGTGCATCTTGGAGTTCGCTCATCAGTTTCTTCTTCTCTTCTTTGAAATACGGGGAAAAGTTCCAAAATTGCGACAACAAAATGTCCAGACTTGTTCTGAATGTTTCTGAGATGCTCGAGCATTTCTTGCAGCGCGAGGTCTGGCTCTCCCGGCGGTGGTGGACGCTCTTTTGAACGAACGAACCTGGAAAGTTGTCAGTTTTATGTTAGCGTCTATTTTTCTCTCTCTCTCTCTAAAGATGCTTTCCCAAATGTGTCTCTCTCTCATTCATGCTCTCTCTCTTCCTCTCTCTTCCTCTCTCTTCCTCTCTTCCTCTCTCTCTCTCTCTCTATCTCTCTATCTTCTCTCTCTCCCCCCTCTCTATATTCAAAGGAAACAAGACATACCGTTGAATGATGAAGGTGACATCAGGCTTAAGCTCGTCAAGTACGCCCGTGAAGTTTGCCAAGTGATTACAGTAGCTAGAGATCGTGTACGCCAGGACTTCGCATGCTTAAAAAAAAGATTATTTTTGTTCCTTGATACGTTTACGAATTTATTTTTTAAATCCTTTTTTAAATGTTTTTGAAAATAGGCGCAACACTTGAGACTTAAACAAATCTGAAGGAATGACTCCTTCTCACTGCACTGGCTGAAGAGTGTGAAGGTGGAGAAGTGCGGCTTGAAGTGCTTCCAGACGAGATCTGCCTGGTTCGGCGCGTAACTGTTGCCGATCACCGCGAACCGCAGCCGACCGGTGCCGGGCTCAATTCTTCCATTTTTCATTATTGCTTTATTCTCTATCTCTCTAAATTTTTCTTATTGTCACAAACCATGAAAACTGCGTTATTTAGTGTATTAGTGGCGCCAGAGTATCTACTTTTTTATGTGACTTCCTAAAGATGTTCATAAAGAGTCTCTTTAAAACAAATACGCTAGGCATATGAATAATCGTAATTGTGGATTAGTTTGTATTAATAATATAAAATAAACAATATGTAACGGAAAAATGAATGACTAATTAAAAGTATTGACTAATTAAAAAGAGACCGGCATCTCGCAGATGCCGAACGGCTTGACGATGTGACCGACGTGCGCGGGAGTGTCCTCGGTCATATTGCGCCAGTACTTGTACGAGCACTCCTCGATCAGGAGATTGTCCAGCCGGTTGGCAAACGCTTGCAGATTCTGCTTGATCGCTCCTTCTGAACATAGAAAAGTAGCTGGAAGTCTCTCTGTTATCGCTCTCTCTCTCTCGCTCTCTCTCTTTCTCTCTTTCCTCTATTTAGACATGTCTTGTTCTTTTCTTTCTCTCTCTCTCTCTCTCTTCATCTCTCGATTTCTCTCTCTCTCGCTTTCTCTTTCTCTCTTTCCTTTATTTCAACATGTCTTGTCCTTTTTTTCTCTCTCTCTCTCTTCATCTCTCGATTTCTCTCTCTCTCGCTTTCTCTTTCTCTCTTTCCTCTATTTCAACATGTCTTGTGCTTTTTCTTTCTCTCTCTCTTTATCTCTCGAATTCTCTCTCTCTTTCTCTCTCTCTCTTTCTCTCTCTCCTCTATTTCAACATGACTCGTTCTCTCCCTCTCCCAATGCCTATAGTAATGTCGACTGGATGCGAGAGATCGTTGAGAGTGGGTGCAACTGTCAACGCGATAACAGCAAGGATAATGAGCATTGCGCAGTTGCAGCCTAAGTGGAAAGATATAAAGAAAGAAATATTGCGATATTCTTCTAACTTCTTATTATTTTTTTTCTCGATAAAAATTTCATTCGTCATTTTGGAGGGAATTTCAAAAAAACTAGCCAATCTGCGCCTTTGACCACTCGCGATAGTGTCGTTCGTAGACGTAATAGACGATGACTGTGAGCGCGATCGACAGTGGAATGGCGGCGAGACGGGCTAAAGAATTTATATGCTACGTGATTTTCAGCAGAATTTATTTTGGCACTTTTTTCTTGAGACTAATTTATATATGCAAATGTGTATATACATACATAGCTCTTTAATTATTTTATGAAATAAATATTTAATAAATTAAACAATTAATTATAAGCAATAACAACAAAACTGACCAGCAGAAAGCACGGCGTGCTCCCGAACGAGATAGACGGAGAAGAGCCAGTGGATGAGATAGAGCGAGTAGGAGATGTCGCCGATAAAGGCGAGCGGCCACGCAGAAAGCCAGCGAGCGAGCTGGCATTAATTAGTTTTTTTTTAAATTATAATTTTTAACCAGATAATTTTTTTTTTAATTTAATAATTAAATTCACTGGTACCTTTACTTCCAAAAATAAAATTCCTATGACTTCGGCTCTCAATTATTGTGCTCATGTTTGGCTGTCATGATATTGCAAGGTTCAAAAAATATATTACTTTTTTAAACGGTGCCACAGGGTTAATTAAAAGAAATTTTTTAACTTAAAATTAAACCAATGAAGCACCGACTGGAGTATCGGAGCCGAAGACAATGCGAACGGCCGTCGCGTACGTGACAGCGATACGCGCGGCTAATGGCGGCAGTTTCGTCGTGTAGAAGGGCAGCGAGAGCAGAACAAGAGCGATCTGAAGAGAGAGAGAGATGGGGAGAGAGAAAGAAGGAAAGAGAAAGATTGAGAATGAGAAAGAAAAATAGAGAGAGAAAGAGCGACAGATAGAGAGAGACAAACAGAAAGAGAGAGAGAGGGAGGGAGAGAAGTAGAGAGAGAAATAAAGAATAGAGAAGGAGAGAGAGAAACACTTTCATCCCTCTCAAATCTAGCTACAAATTTAAAATATACATATATTAATTTCAAACGAAAAAAAAAGATATTTCTTGCCGCCTACGAGATATGCAATTTGTCTGCCTGCAGAAAATGGCGACTGGCGAGTTGCGCACTTCTCGCCCTTTTCTGCAGAACCATCCAGAAGGCGCGTCCGCTCGGACTCCTAGTTTGTGCGTTGTGTATCTTGACAAATATATATTTTTTCTGATTAAAAAAATTCGATATATTTTTAAGCACCTTTCTCTTCGGATTTACTAGGTGTTTTTTCCTCTTTTTACTTGTCAATTTTGTCAAAAAGCATCTATCCGCTTCTCTTTTCATTTATCGCTCTCGAAACTGCTTGCGAGATAAAAAAAAAGCGAGGAGCGGAAAGTTGAGAGTTGGACAATTCTCTCTAAAATGACCAACTCTCAACTTTCGGCTGCGGACCGATCCAGCGGTCACCTCCGCTACTCTCAGCCGCGTCTCGAAGAGCGCGACGGCGAAGAACTGCCAGAGGCGTGTGAGCGGAACGTGGAAACCGATGCGTAGCGGTGTCTGCACGTAGAAAACGAGCGAGATGGCGCTCACTTCAAAGAAATGTATTCTTACCTTCTCGAATGACGTCATTTCTGGTCTTCTTTTAGATTGGGACAAGCATCGTTCTGAATGAGAGACGCCTACTTTAAACAATGTACATGCATACAGCCAGGGTGGCACGGCCCCCCGTGACGATCCCGAAGGAGGCCCCCAGCCCCCAACTTTTTTGATTTAAGAGTCAAAAAGAAGACAAATTTTTGAGTAGTATTTTTAATTAGCAATTAAAAATGTAAATAATTTATTAAAACTTGTTGGCAGGAGCAGAAGTGCGCTGTCGGGACGCGCCGCCGAACGCAGAATGAAGAAGAAGGGCGCGATCACGTAGAATTGCATCTCCACCGACAGCGACCAGATGTGCGTGAAGAGATTCTCGTCGAGGATACGCTCGGGGAGAGAGAGAGAGAGAGAGAGAGAGAGAGAGAGAGAGAGGGAGAGAAAGAGAGGGAGAGGGAGAGAAAGGGGAGGAAAGGAGAAAGGTAGAGAGAGAGGGAGAGAGATATATAAAGGGAGAGAAAGTGAGAGAGAGAGAGAGAGTGGAGAGAGGGAAAGAGAGAGAGAGGTAGAGTGAGAGAGTGGAGAGAGGGAGAGAGGGGAGAGGGAGAGAGTGAAAGAGAAAGGAGAGGAGTGAGAGAGAGAAAGAAAGAGGAGTGAGAGAGAGAGAAAGAGAGAGTGAGAGAGGGGGAGGGAGACAGAGAGAGAAAGGGGGAGGAAAGGAGAGAGGTAGAGAGAGAGAGAGGGAGAGAGGGAGATATGAATATAAAGGGAGAGAAAGTGAGAGTGAGAGAGAGAGAGTGGAGAGAGGGAAAGAATGAGAGAGAGAGTGGAGAGAAGAAGAGAAGGAGAGCGAGAGAGAGAAAGAGAAAGGAGAGTAGAGAGAGCGAAAGAACTAGGAGTGAGAGAGATAGAGACAGAGAGAGATGGGTAACAGAGAGAGTGAGAGAAAGAGAGAGGAGGGAGAGAGTGTGTGTCTAGAGAATATAATAAGGTTAAGAGAAATGAGAAAATAAGAGGGATAAACGCCAGTTCGTTTCTCTTTTCGATCACCTTGCTATAAAATGAAGAGAAAAAAATTATAAATTGCGAGTGTTACTATCTCTGATTGCATCATAAAGTGCCCATACCCTTCCTTAATGCGTGCCGGATTAAGAATAGATGTAAATAAAGAGAAAGAAGGAGAATATACCTCAAAATAGTCATTCTTCTCGAAGAGTGCGCGAATATTTGTCGTAAATGTTAGTGCGTAAATCGCTGACATCTGAATAAATATATTTTTGGATTTCTCACTCATCTCATTCGTGTCAAGTATAGTTGTGTGAGCAATTTTGTACACCTTACCTTTAATCTATTTATTTCTAGAAATGTTTATATACATATAAATAAATATATTAAATTAAATAATTTTAATTAATAATAAAATTAATAAAGCAAGACGCACCCTTGACTCGCTGATAATGATCGGGCTTGCCATGACGCAGAAGACGAGAATGGCCGAGAAGCAGTAAAGAAGATGGAGCGGCAGGATGCGCTTGACACGACGGTAGTAGAAATGGAACACGAGCGACGTCGTCACGCCGCCCGTCTGGGATTATGAGGGAATATTTGATTCGGCGGGATTCGAACCCGCGCCTTCCTTCTCGCAGTTCGCAAGCGCTACCACTAAGACTAAGCTACTATTTTTCGTTCGTACAAAACCAAAAAAGTCGTCTTGAAATTTAGCAAAAAGAAGTGGAACACGAGCGACGCCGTCACGTCTGGGAGTACGGTATCTCGTTTTAAAGGGCTGCTCCTGCGGACGTGCGTGCATATCAGAAGAAAATTTTGCCAACACCCCTCCCCTCCTTCTCTCTCCTCTACACGCACTATTTCCATGCGCTCTCGCGCGCTCGTTCAATGTATTTTCCGATCACCTAGAGAAGCTCGAGAGATATTGGAAAGAAGAGAGAAACAGGAGGGCGGAAATGCATTTTTTTTGCTGATGTGCACATTCCGTCCTTAAAGGAGGACGACCGACAAATAGGAATTTATGTTGGCTCTAGAATTGCCGCGTCTGACCTATAGGTGTAGGCACTCTTTCATTCTCACGTGCTATTTCGCAGGTCGAACAAAGCAGCTGCGTGATGAAAATATCATGCGAGCGTTGGAGTGCGAATTGTCGAGGCAATTTGAAATTTCACTTATATAGATTTTCGGTGATGACCCTCCTTTAAACGGGGAAGAAAGAATAGTATGTTTCGTGTGTGTGTGTGTATAAAACAAAAAGTTGTTTTGAAATAGGCATAGCAAAAATAAGCAGCATCAACAATACAAACTAGAAAATGCTAATCGTAAGCAGTCGGCTTCTGAACCGACTTTCTCCACGGAACGCGCCAGAATCATTCGGATGAGATAACCGGAGATGACGAAGAAGCTGAATGAGATAAAAAAAATAGGATACATTCTTTGATATTCGCATATTCTGCAATTAGAAGCAAAAAAGTGAAACTAACCAAAAGTAGATTTAAATAAATAAAATTACATATATGTACATAGATTTGTACGAAATATTTTTAAAGAAAAAATAAAGAAAAAAAAGATGAAAAATAGAAAAGATAAAAAAAAAGTACATGTCAAGGGAAACCATTTGGAAAGGCCTCAGGGAAGAAGTGGAAGAGGAGAACGGCCAAGATGGCGACCGCACGGAGACCTTGCACGTCTCCACGATGTTGCATCGAAGAGAAAAGGGAAAGAGAGAGAGAGAGAGAGAGAGAGAGTGGAGAGAAAGATAGTGGGAGAGAGATGGAGATTAAGGGATCCGCTACAACAAACAATAAGGAGTCAAACAAACACCTGCAAAGTCAACCATTCTTCTATGGAAAGCGTCTAATGCATGTCGAGTAGAGAATGAGTATTATCTTTGTTTTATCAAGTAATAAATATGCAAAACGATTTAGTACTGATATTGACTCTCTCTCTCCCTCCCTCCCCAGCCTTCTTTTTCCCTTTTTCCAAATCTCCAGTATGCGCTTGAGTTTTAAAGCACATAAGAAGAGAGAGAGAGAACTGAGAGATAGAGAGAGCGAGAGAGGGAGAGAGAGAAGAGAGGGAACAGAAACGGAAACCTACTGATGAAAAAAAGTTAACGTTGAATGAGATGAAATTTTTTTATCAGTTTTTTTTTTCAGTTCGCCGTTCATTTCTCCCATTCAGGAATTTGTCATTCCTGAATTGGAAGGCGATTAGTATTCCTTTAAACTGGGAAAGGACATTCGAACGGCCACATTGTTGCACGGAGAGAGCCAGTCGCCGTAGTAAAGTATCGCTTTTTGCGGGGTAATCCCGAGATTGGTACCGGGTCGAGTAATACCATGATACCATGAGAGGGTAGACAATGGTAACAAACAAGACGGTATGAGAGAGTATGTTCCTGCTAGAGATGCAGACATGTTATCGGCATTGGTAGCAACCTCGGGATTATACCTCCAAAAGCGAAACTGTACTATGGCGGCAGACTAATGGTCAAAGTTGGAGAGTTGACGAGCACCCTGGGACCAGTAGAGGATCACTCCCCTCGGTTGCTCCTCGATTGGCTAGTGACAGGTTCACAAAGTGTTCCGGCTTGAAATGGGCTAGCAAATTCATGAAGACATCATAGCAATTAAAGGACTTAATTTTTTTATGAGAAAAGCAGACAAAGAGAATGAAGACATACATATGTATATTTGAATTTTGTCCTAATCTGGGGACATTATGCTAAATATATTCTTGCACATCTCCGCGATGTTGTATCGGAGAAAGGGAGGGAGAGCAATGCGAGAGATAGAGACAGAGAAAGGGAGAAAGGGAGAGATAGAAATAGAGATGGAGAGACACGGAAAGTGAGAGCATAGAGACAGAGAGGGAGAGGTGGAGATGGAAAAGGAGAATAAGAGAGAGTAGAGAGAAAGATAGGGGGAGATAGAGCGAGAGTCGAATCTATTATAGACCTGCTGATCTCCTTCTAAAATGTTTTATTCATTTTCTGAATAAATTAAGGTATTCTATTATCAAAAAAAAACTTGTTTGCTGGAAATTAAAAATTTCCCGCAAAAGACATTTTGGCACTCTTCCTCTCTCTCTCTCGGTTCTCTCTCAGTCTCACACATTTGAACCTAGTTCCCTTTCGTTCTTTTTTGGTGATGAAAAGGTTACTAAACTTACTGCATGGAGCAAAATTTGTGATGGAGATATTGGAAAAGGAGCGGGGGAGAGAGAGAAGAAAAGAGAGAGAGAGAGAAAGATAGAGAGAGAGAGAAAGAGAAAGAGAGAGAGAGAAAGACAAGGAGAGAGAAAGACAAAGAGAGAGAGAGAGACATGTTATTGCATCTTCACTTTGCTCGTATACTCAGCTTTCGTTCGCGAGCTTCGCACTGTTGGTGTCGTGCCAACAGTGCAACCCCGAATAGAGTCAGTTGCTCGGTGCTCTCGCACTGAAGCAAATTGTAGAGCTCATGATAGATGAGGATTATCTCGAATAAATTTTTTTAATGATTAAAAAAAAATCTTGTTTTGATCAACTTCACTTCTATAAAAAAAAAAACAGAGCTCACTAGAAATATGCATGGGATCATAAGCAAAACAAAGAGTTTTGCCACATTTCTTTCACAAAAAAAACCGGATTTAGATGGCGTCGGGAAACCGAAAGAAAGCATACAAACAAGCGTTTGGTTAAAGCGAAAGAATTAGAGAAAGAGAGAGAAAGGGAGAGAGAGAGAAAGAGAGAGAGACAGGAGAGCGAGAGAGAGAGGCGCAATATTTAGTTGGCTTTTCGCATTCGCGGCAGACAGCGCCGTTCCCTGATGGAACTTAATTCATCAAATAATTTTAAAAAGAATAAACACTGATTATCTAATAAAATCGACTAATGAAAATATAGATAGAATCAAATTAAAATCCTATATTTTAATTCTTTTTTTCGCTCTGATTTGCTAGTTAGGGATAGATTCTAGTAACAAATTCAATTGAATAATAAAAGAAAAAATTAAGGAATGTGAATTTATAAGTTTTTATTGGAAAGAAGCTAATCCGATGATAACTTTTTGGCAGGAGGTAATTCGATAAATAGTGACGCAATCGTGGAGAAGTCATTCTTAGTTGCTTTCGATTAATAATTATTCTGTGACGAAAAAACTGCAATCGCACTTTTCAACAAGAAAAATTATACATTTTGCAAGACAACGAGTTTTGTGTAGAGCTGTATGTTCGCTGTAGACGACGTGTCTTGGGAGAAAAAGGATGATAGGAATTATAATATCTGCACCCTCTAAGTACATCCGAGGTGCGTAAAGTACTCCATCTTCAGTCCCTATAAATGCCCTCATTTAGCGCGTGAATACAGTTCTCCTCTGGTTCTTCTCTGGTTGTCCCTCGCATCGGATCAACTTTTCAGCCACTTCTCGGATATCCACTCGTTGATGTTCATCGTTCTCACTGTCCCAGTGAGAGTGTTTAGGGTGAGAGAGAGAGAGAAGAGGGAAGACGAGCCAAGTCAAAGTGTGTGAGTTTGGGTTTTCGAAGGGAATGCTTGATACCCAACATACGAATGATTCTGAATGAACTAGCCCGAATTCAGTCTTTGTTGATTTCGAGAGAAAGATAAGTGGGAAGTAAGATGAAAGAATTAATACTCCTTTCTAATACACTCGCATTTCGTGCCATTTGTAATCTTAACTCGGAACAGAAGGGGAATTAAATATTCCACGACCAAACAACCCAATGTACTCTTCCTTTTGTAGCCCGCAATATAACGGACATTGGCTAATTTCGTGTATATTAGGCAAACACGCTTTGAACGGATGAGGAAATCGTTCGCATGATGGTTTTTTAAACTGACTGACTTTTTTGGATAAATAAGGCCGGAGTCGCCGTAATCAATGATGCTATTTAACACTATTTACTTCCAGCAATTGCTAACATTGCTGCAATCTCACAAGCTACGTTAGCTGTTGACCTGATAAAAATTTTTATTACAAGTTCAGACTGGCTAATTAGAAAATAATTTGTAGCATATTCACCTTGAAGTCTGAAGTCGATGAGATCCTTCTTATCTGTCCGCCTTTAAAAAAATCGCACCATAAAAATTGAACATTAATTATAGCTGAATTTATTTGTGTTACGTAATGAAGTTGGCGTCAATACAAGCGCTATTTGGGTTTCCGCGGGGGGAACTTTGTACTGTTTCCTTCGCCTATTTCTAAGTCATTCCCCAGGGTACAGTAACTTTTTGCTCCGCAGTTCCTAATTTGTGTTCTATGGCTCTATGCTCGGGCGATCTCGTCGAATTAACTATTGTCTGGGTCTCAAATGACCCCTGGGGCCATCTCCTAGTCATTCACTATCCGACAATTTTAAGCCTTTGAACAATAGCTGATAAAGTCAGCGTTGTTGTGGGCGTCGTAGTCAAGTTTTTGTTTTATTTATCACAAATTCTTTCTCGCAATTGTTAGAATATACTGTAAGAGATACGGTATCCAGTAAAGTGACGGGAAAATGTGTTTGAAAGCAAAATAGCGGCAAACAATTAAATTCGAAAAAAAATGGCGGTAGAATTCAAATTCAAAAATATTTTGTGAAGATAAGGAGCAACGAGAGGAAGACGGTCAAGGATGACGTCAAGATGCAGGTAATGAAAGCGCTCCGAACTTCGCGTTTGATGAAAGCCCGGCATCGCTGCCGTGTCTTTTTCAGGCGGCTGCGCTGGAGAAAGGGATGGAAAGGTGGAGGGATCGGCCGAAGAGAAGTGAGAGAGAGAGGAGGTAGAAAGAGGAAGAAAGAGAAGAAGAGCGAGAGAGGAAGGAAGAGAAGAAGAAAAAGAGAGAGAGAAAGAGAGCGAGAGAGAAAGAGAGAGAAGCGGAGCAAAGCGGCGAACCTCCTCGTGCAGGTTTTTGACTACGTGCAGCAACTCCACTACAGCCGCCTTAAGCTGGTCAGGCCGGAGTGGGACGAGATATAGCTTCTCCTGAAGAGAAGAAAGATTCCTGTCTTTAGACCGGGCGGCCGTGTCCGTGGTCTTGTTCCGCGATATATAAATAGCTGTTATTTTTCATTATAATTAAACTTTTTTCTAACACACTTAAATTTTTACAGATAATTTTTTTCTCTGTTAAAGTATTTTTCCGAAATCCGCGTACCAGTAATGTGAGGTCCTCGTCGGCAGCGCGTCCAGCGCTGCGTGTTGCCGTGTCTAAAGTGTCTAAAGTGAGATCCGCGTCGGGGTGGAGCATACGAATTGCCTTCTCCAACTCCGGCGGAAGAATGCTCTCTTGGTGGCCGACTGGAGGTGGCAGCGACTTGGTGACGACTTTGTCGGAGTCTGAAAAATAAACTAAAATGATTACTAACTTGCTAAAAGAATAAGCAGTTTAATAAAGATATAATGTGTATAGTATAATAAATAGTTCAATAAATGTGCAATTTTATTAGCTAGCTAATAATTAAACTATACTATTTATATAAATCGTACCTGTCGCGGGAGGAAAGGCAGTCATCATGAGCAGTACGGAAATCACAATCAAGTAGACGAGGGCGACATAGGCAGCTCGCCGAAATTGACACCTTGCGGTCTCGTCACGCGTCGCGGTCTTATCATGCGTCGCGGTCATCTTTCGAGGCGTCAAATTCCACGAATCCAAGAGTTGCCAAGCATTCATCATGATCCATGAAGTTATAATCAGTAGTAACTCAAACGTGAGAATGAAGGCGGTTTTTATCGCGCCAATCCACTGCGACAGTCTCTGCGCGATTTATGTTCCTAAAAATTAAATATAAATACATCAAAAATAAATATGGAGTTGTGGTGATCCAGAGCTTGTTCTTAATGCTGCAAAAGTAATCGTTTCAATATTTATAGTCATTTTATTTTAAATATTATTTTTGCATATAATTTTAAGGAAAAAAGTATATTCTCCTTTAAAAGGAGCTTATTGTCTGACATTCGAAACTAATCGAGTGTCGATTGGCTTGCTTAAGTCTGAGTCTGGCCTGATGACTTCAAAGTCGCAGTCGCCGCTGCTGCTGGGCATTCTAGAAGAATATATATATATACACATAACCAAATGAAGAGATCTATACCTTATTCGAATCCCCACTTTCTTCCACACACAGCACACAATGTGCAAATTTCAACTTTACTTCATAAAATAAATCGAGCGGTAAATGCAGTAGTAAACTCAATTTGAGTTTTCACTACCACACTTTACACCGAATTACACCAACAATTGACACTTCGGAATCATAACGGAAGCAGCATTTTCGAAAAGTTTGCTTGTGATTTTGCTAGTTCCGTTGATGTTTTAGGCTTTCCTCCTACTTTTTGCGATAATTACATGATAGAGCAGCAGGTATCACCTGGAACGTGTAGAATACAACTCCGGACATGTGTTGATCTGCTTTTTAAAAACCTTGTTGCGACAACCATATTTGATTCTTCGAGTTAGCGAAGTAGTTATTGCGATTCTATTGAGGCTTAAAGCTGACGTCGCTTCAACTCCGCTTCATGACTTTGGGGACGGCGTCTTTCCCTGACAACGATTCAACAAGGAGGATTCGCACAGCACTTGGTTTGCTGCGTTTTATTGCATTACTTGTTATTTTTTAATTTTAAACTCCACTTTATTCTTCCCATTGTACTGATTATTCACTACAGCTATCCTTATTGTTAGTGGGGGGGGGGAATTATGTAAATGCATCCTTTGCTCGATATTTCTTTTAAAAATTTTGTGCTGGAAAATAGATGTTACTCGCATCGGGGAATTGCTGAAGTTGCTGTGGTTTGTTTTTAGCCTTACGAGAACCATGCTTGATTCTTTAAGTAAGCGAAGAGTTTTTTTATTGTCATTCCATTGAGGCTGAAAGCAGCTGCGTCTTCCACTCCACTTCGTTTGCTTTGGGAAGTGCGGCAGGTGTGGCCCTCAACTTCAAGGACGATTCGCAGTGCTCTGGGTTTGCTGTTTTTTTCACATCTTGCCGCTTTGTTTCACTTTTTACGCTCCAGTTGATATTTCCGATAACATTAATTCATCAGTGGAGCTATGTTGAATGTCAGAGTTTACTTAAACGCGGTTTTACTCAGCATTAAAAAAAATGAATTGAAGGAAATGGATTAGTTTAATGGCTACAATGTGGAGGATGATGGTTGATAGATGTTAGCCGACTTATGAATGACGTTGAGTTCCTTGTTTCAGTGTTCTTTATCCCCGTGGTTCCGTTGTGATTGGAGGATTGGTTCCGGCCCACCCTTGCGCCGAAGCAAGGGACCCCGAACGCCGCGGCCCTGTTTGCCCTGGTAAATTGGCTTGTCAGTCGTATCATTTTCAATAAAACACTCGTTAAATCAAACCTGTCTAAAATGTTGACCATTCATTTTATACAGGATAGTACGGTAGAATTGATACGGTGTATATTCAAACAGAATATTAGTTTGTTTACATTTCTTTGAAGCTAAGTAAGAATATAAGATGCTAGCGCGATTATTCGTTATGAATTATGATTTTAATACCACTTATTCATTTCTTGAATGATTCCTTACAATTAGATTGATCTTTTTGAAGGATGGCCTCCAGTCTTGGCGGTTACGAGGATGCTGTAGTCGGTCGGAGCCAAGGAATCTCGCCAACTCTGCCAAGCCCGCCTCGAATGGGCTCGCCAACTACTGTTAGTCTTCACATTTTCTGTTTAAAACCTTTTGCTGTATCAAATCCCTTAGCAGCCGGTATGCAATGATTTTTTACTATTCAGTATAAACAGCGCACATTTTACTATTTGGTAAGAGAATACTTTCAAGAGTGATCACCAGTTTTGTGTTACTTATTCCTTGGTTACTAGGTTGTTTTCGCTTCCGAAGACGATGACTGAACGGCAACTCCGTCCCGACAAGGCTACTTCCCTCCGTTTCTCTCTCCATCCTCTCGATTTTGCTGGCAGACTACCGTTAGTCTTCAGATTTTTATTATGAATGCTTTTTCTCAAACAACACCCTTCGGAACCTTTGGCATTCGCCTTATTTTAGCGATTTTTTATAAGATCATATTAGAATAACATGTGTTACTTTTGTGCACTGGAAAAATGCATTAAGATTTAGTGATTTTATCAAAAGAATACCACTTAGAGACTGATATTAGTTTATTGTTCTGGTTTCACATAACTTATTCCTTGGTTGTCAGGCTGGTTCGCTTCCGAAGACGCTGACCACACGGCACGTGCAGCTCGGCAGTTCTTCTTCCCTTCCTCTCCCCATCTCTCTCTCTCTCTCACCTACCCTAGTTCCCTCCTTCTATCTCTCTCTCCTACCCTAGTTCTCTCCTTTTCTCTCTCCCTCTCTCTCTCTCTCTCTCTCTGTATGTCTCTGTTTCTCTCTCTTTCTCTCGCTGTCCATTACGAATGATTGTAAGATTAAAAATGTGGTCCATGGTGTTTCCTTGTTTTCTGCGATTGACCTCCCCCCCCAGATAAATAAAAGGACAAGCGGTGTTGGACAGATTGAAAAGGATAGATGTTAAGGAAAAAAGCCAGATAGCGTGATAAAGCATGATAGGGGGAGAAAGCAAAATAGAGAGAGAACAGAGAGCTGCTGAACATGTACATAGCTGGAATACTGGGAGGAGGAGTGGAGCAGAGGTTAGACTTGGAAGAGAAGTAGGCCAAGAAATTAAAGGGCACTTCGTGACTTTGCCATCCAAAGACATTCCAAGCTGATATTCTGTGAAATCTTTCACGCAAAAGCGACTTTCGCGGGTCGACCTCGAACCTTCGTTCTCTGCGTACCACATTGGGGCGCTAGCCTACACACCACACTCTCACAGTCGCGTGTAATCATAGGCTGAACACGTGCTCAGAGAAAGTGCCTGCTCAGTGATATAGGAAATACCATCAAAGCCAACTAGCATTCACCACAATGGAGCAGGATTTCCGCCGTGAGGGAATAGAACTCTGTTCCTCTCTCTCTTCCCTTCTCAGTCTGAAATTCCGTGAGAATTATCACGCAGGCAACTGACACGAGTGAACTTGCACTCTTGATGACTCCGCCTGGAGCTAGGCACTCACTCATGCTTTGATTATCTCCTATCTTGAACTCTTTGTCCAGTGCTCTCTCTCTCTCTCTCTCTCTCTCTCTCTCTCTTTCTACTCTCTTTCTTATATCTTGCTTCCTCCCGCTATCTTGCTCGAGAGAGAGATAAAACAAGAGAGAGAGAGAGAGGAGAGAGAGAGAGAGAGAGAGAGAGAGAGAGAGAGAGAGAGAAGAGAGAGAGAGATGGAACAAGATAGAGAGAGAGAGCGAGAGTGAGAAAGAGAAAGATGGAACAAGATAGAGAGAGAGAGAGAGAGCGTGAGAAAGAGAGAGAGAGAGAGAGAGAGAGATGGAACAAGATAGAGAGAGCGAGAGTGAGAAAGAGAGAGAGAGAAAGAGAGAGAGAGAGAAAGAGAGCGATAGTGAGAAAGAGAGAGAGAGAGAAAACAAATCAAGATATGAGAACAGGTAGAGAGGGCGAGAGAGGGGGAGAGAAAGGAACAGCCATCCAGCCATGAATACAAACCCATTTCTAATTGGAATTACGTGAAATATATCACGCAAAATCGATTTGGACAATCTCGAATCCGCTTTTCCCCAGCACATATTAAAAAACCAAAAGCACACCGAATAACCTTTCAGCCTGTTCAACATCACTTGTCTATATATTAAGCTTATAGATTAATATATAGACAAGTGATGTTGAACAGGCTGAAAAAGAAAGAATTAAACGAAAAAGCAAGTTAGAGACAAAGCATGATAGGTATAGAAAGCAAAAAAAAGAGGTCGAGCCGAGAGCTACTGAACATGTAGCTGGAAGAATGGGGAAGAGGAGCGAGGTTGGACTTGGAAGAGAAGCAGGGCAGGGGAAGTGGGCGGAGAAATTAAAGGGCACGACATGATTGTACAATCCAAAGACATTCCAATCTGAAGTTCTGTGAAATCTTTCAGGCAAACGCGAATTTCACGATTCGAACCCGAACCCTAATTACTTGCGCACCACTGCGAGGCGCTAACGTACACACTACGCGCATACGCTTCTTTGCTGTCACAGGCTGAACACGTGCTCAGAGAACTTGCTTGCTTGGTTGCATACGAATCACCCTCAAATGCCAAATAGCATTCACCACAATGGAGCGGGACTTCCGCAGTGATTATCTGCCTGTGATTATAGAACTCTCTTCCCCTCTCTCTACCCTACTGATGGTGAGGATGAAATTCCGTGAAAACTTAATGCAAAAACGCCAGTGAACTCAAACACAAGGTGACTCCATCTGCAGCAAGGCGCTCACCCGCATAACGCGCACTCATGCTTACGTTATATTATCTCATAATCATAAGAGCAACTTGAATACATTGTCCAGTGCTCTCTCTCCCTTTCTCTCTCTCTCTCTCTCTCTCTCTCTCTCTCTCGCTCTCTCTCTTCCTCTCACTCTCTCTCTTTTCCTCTCTCTCTCTCTCTCTCTCTCTCTCTTCCTCTCACTCTCTCTCTTTTCCTCTCTCTCTCTCTCTTTCTCTCTCTCTCTCTTCCTCTCACTCTCTCTCTTTTCCTCTCTCTCTCTCTCTCTCTCTCTCTCTCTACTCTCTCCCTCTATCTCGTTTCTAACTCTTTCCCTCTTTCCTTTTCTGTCTACTCAACACAGCTTGTCGATCTACTGTGTAGTTGTGATGTGCGTAGGGTAAAGAAGCAGAGGTGGTACTGAAGCGCATTTACAAAACACTTAAAATCAAAGTAGTTCAGAAAATAATTCTCCTAAACGTCCTTCAGGTCAAAGGTTCAGAAGATAATATCTTTGAACAATATATCCGAGAGAAGGCCTGTCCTGGCTAGAAATGATTTTGAGCTGACAATGACAAGTCGATGGCAGAAAGTTTGCAGAAAGATAGACGATAGGGTTGCGAGGACTGACAGAGAGAAGAACATTTCGGATAACATTGGTGTTCATTCAGGGTTAAGAAGGTGCTGTCTATTTTTTTACATATGTACCACCCTTCTATTTCCTATTCCATTGAGTAAGTAAGCCGGTTCTCTGAGCACGTGTTCAGCCTATGACAACAAGTAGAGGGTAGAGAGCGAGAGAGAGAACTAAAGAGATGCCAGCGAGCATGCAGCAGAAGAAAAGAGAGAGAGAGAAAGAGAGAGAGAAAGAGAGAGAGAGAGAGAGAGAGAGAGAGAGAGAGAGAAAAGGGCACTGGACAATGAGTTCAAGTAAGAGATAATACTTCTAATAGCGCGTATAGATAATCACGGAGGAAATCAATCTCCATTCTGGTGAACGCTAGCTGGGTTTGAGGGTGCTTCCTATAACACTGAGCAAGGAGTTTATCTGAGTAAGTGTTCAGCATGCAACCTGAAGGTGGACGTGTGGTGTGTAGGTTAGCGGCTCACTGTGGTGCGTAAGTAGCTAGGGTTCGAGGCCGACTCGTGAAGGACGCCTTTGCGCGAAAGATTTCTCAAAATTTCAGCTTGGAATTTCTTTGGATGACAAAAGGATGACATAGTTATGTCGTGCCCATTAATTCCTTCGCCTGCTTCTTCCTCTCCGCTTCTCTTCCAAGTCTTCCAACTATATGTTCAGTAGCTCTCCCATTTTTTGCTTTCTCACTCTATCATTCCTTATATCTTTCTTTTTTCCTTTACTTTCCTTTTCTGTCTGCACAACACCAATCTGGAAGCTTTATCACCAAACACAAAGAAGACACGGAAACAAGTGAGACCACATTTCTCTCTTACAATCAACGGACAGGGAGACAGACACAGAGAGAGAGAGAGAGAGAGAGAGAGAGAGAGAGAAAAATGAGAGAGAGATAGAAACAGAGAGAGAGGCAGTGAGAGAAACAGACAGAGAGAGAGACAATGAGAGAGAAAGAGCAAGAGATAAATGAGAGAGAGAGGCAGAGAGAGAATCCGACATAGAGAAACATAGAGAGAGAGAGAGGCAGAGAGAGAGAGAGAAACAGACAGAGAGAGAGAGAGAGAGAGAGAGAGAGAGAGAGAGAGAGCTAGGGTGGGAGATGGGGACAGGAAGGGCAGGAGGACTGTTGCCGAGCTGCAGTTGCCGTGTGTTCAGCATCTTCCGAACCGGAACCATCCTGACAACCAAGGAATAAGTTATGAGCAACCAGAACAATATAGTAATATGAGTCTCTAAGTGATATTCTTTTGACAAAATCACTAAATGCTAATCTTTCCATTGCATTTTTGCGTGCATAAAGGTAACACTATCTCGTATGCATTCAACAATGATATTGCAGGGAAAAAACATTGCAAAAATCAGGCGAAGGCCAAAGGATCCGAAGGATTTTGTCAGAGAAAGAAAGCATACCTAATAGAAAATCTGAATACTAATGGCAGTCTGCGAGCAAACTCGAGGTGAGCATGCTCGCGATGTGGAAGAGAACGTGAAGAAGAGAGGAGGGAGAGAGACAGGCTGAGGGAAGGAGCCTTGTCGAGCTGCAGTTGCCGACGTTCGGTCAGCGTCTTCGGAAGAGGAAACAACCTGGTAACCAAGGAATAAGGACACTAAACTAGTAATCAGTCTTGAAACTAGTCTCATGCCAAATAGTAAAATGTTTTTACTGAAAAATGAAAATCATTGCATATCGGTTGCTAATGGTAAGGAATTTGATACAGCAAAAGCTTTTTAACAGAAAATATGAAGACTAACAGTAGTTGGCGAGCCGATTCGAGGCGGGTTTGGCAGAGATGGCTAGATTCATCGGCTCAAACATCCTCGCAACCGCCAAGACTGGAGGCGATCCTTCAAAAAGATCAATCTAAGAAACCATTCAAGAAATAAATATGTGGTATTAAATGATAATTCATAATGAATAAGTTAAAATCGCGTTAGCATTCCATCTTTCTTCTTTAGGTTCGAATAAACGTAAACAAACTTATATACCGCTTGAATATATACCGTAATCCAAACTACCGCCTATCCATCGTACAGTAATCCGGCAAATAATGAATGCTCATTGTCAGCATTTCCGACGGGTTTGATTTATGGAATATTTTATTCAAAAAAGTGATGACTGACAAGTTTGCAAGGGCAAACAGTTTGGCCGCGGAGCTCGGTTGCACTTGCTTCGACGCAAGTTCGAGGCCGGACCTAGCCATGCATCATTTCTGCAGCAGTACGGATATCTCAACACGATGACAAGAAATTAAAAGTCCTCATCAGTGGGCAAACATCTTTTAAGCATGACAATATATGCTGAACTCCACAATTGTAGTGGGAGACTAATCTATTCTTACAGCAATCCCACCCCAAAATTTTCGGAAACATTTTTGCTGTAGTCCACTCCAGTGGCGTTATTTGATGCTTGGAGAAAGAATACAAGATTCGTTTGTCATTCTGAGTTAATTCTTTCGGAAGGAGTAGGTAAAAAGTGATGTTAATTTTAGAGCAAAATTAGCAACAATCGTCGGAAAAGTCTTGTTTGACGCGGCAATAGGGTTAGAATAGGATTTTAAAACATATTAGCTCGTAAAAAAGGATACATTCGGGCTCCCCGCATTAAACAACCACAACAAAATGAGTTTATCCGAATTTTTCGTGAAAATTGTTTCCACCATTTGATGAACGTAACCATGAAAAATTAAGCCAACGCATCAAATAACGTCCCTTGAGTGAATTTCATGACAAAGGTCTTCGTAAATCTTGGAGGTAGCAACAAATCTATATTTCCCGAAATATATTTTTGAAATAAATTTCGAGCAAAACTGCCCCGGACATCTCCTTTAATGAACCACTGCTACGGGAACATCAGTTGGAGCGAAACATGTGAAACAAAACAACAAGAAATAAAGTAGAAAACAGCAAACCGAAAGCAGTGCGACTGCTTGTAGAACGGACCAGACCTGCCGCCCTTCCCAAGCCTGACGGAGCAGAGTGGCCTCAATTTAATGGCAATAAAACACAATTCGCTTACTTGAAGTATGTTGTAGCGACAAAACAAATCTATTAGTCCCGCAATACATTTTAGAAAGAAATTTTGTTGAAAAACTAAATTTACATAAGCCACGTCATTCAACCTAGCCCCACTGCTCAATGGGAAGTATCAATTGGAGCGTAGCATGAGAAGCAAAGCAACAAGAACTGAATAGAAAGCCGCAAACCTTGAGCAGCGCGAGTCGCCTCTAAAGACTGCCGCCGCCCTTCCCAAGCCAAACCGAGAAGAGTGGAAGCCGCGTAGAAGCAGCCTTCTGGGCCTCAATTTAATGGCAATAAAACTCACTTCATATACTTGAAGAATCAAGCATGGTTGTTGCGACAAGATTTACAGAAAAAAAAGTCGACAAATCCAGCCCTTCTATGAAGATAGCTCTAAATATTTCAGGGGATAGTGAGTGCCGTATCACACAATCATCGTAAAAAGTTAGAAGCAACCTCTAAAAGAACAGCGGGACTATTAAAAACACAGCAAACGTTTCACAAATTATGCTGGATGTGTGATTCCCAAGTGTCAATTGTTGGTGTAATTCGGTGTAAAGTGTGGTAGTGAAAACTCAAATTGAGTTTACTACTGCATTTACCGCTCGATTTATTTTATGAAGTAAAGTTGAAATTTGCATTTTAAGACATTGTGTGCTGTGTGTGGAAGAAAGTGGGGATTCGAATAAGGTATAGATCTCTTCATTTGGTTACGTGTACGTCGAGATTTTTCTTGCGTGCCATTTGGAACATTGCGCGCGCTGCGGTACAAATCGGTCACTTTGGCGGTACATCACTGTATATATTATATATATATATATTATATATATATATATATATATATATATATATATATAAATACAATTCTTATTCTCTCTCTCGTCATATACTTTCAAGATTGCAGTTTGGTAATTAATCGAACCGAGCTAATTTAACGCGTTGAAATATTACCTTAAAAAAATCTGGAAAGGAAAAGAGAAACAGTTAGCGCTCGATCCGAAGAGCCGGCTGAAAGATTGAATGAATGTAGCGCAGAGGAAGCGGAGAAGAGCAGAGGCGGGTCAGGATTGTGGTGAGGCGTTTTGCTACAGAGAAAACGACCTCTTATGTTGGAGAAGAGTGAGAATTGATGAGAACTAGCGTCCTGACAATGACAGATGGTTTAGAAAACAGTGGAAGAGAAGTAGGGTGAGAAGAGACGCGAGGCGAATCGTAATGCTAATTGTATGACAGAGAGAAAGAGAGAGAGAGAGAGAGAGAGAGAGAGAGAGAGAGATTGAGAAAGAGCGGAGGAGGGACAAAAGGGGAGAAGAGAGAGAGAGAGAGAGAGTGAGAGAGAGCGAGAGAGAGAGAGGGTGGGGAGAGAGAGAAGCCATTGAACAGGAGGGGGGGGGGGTAGGACTTGATATAACCATGGAGAATTTTACCGAGATATGGGCAAATGAAAGGGTCTGAAAGAGCTTTGGCGAGTTTAGGAGAGACAGAGAGAGAGGGAAATAAAGAGAGAGAAGAGAAGAAAAAACAACAAAAGCACCACCGACGGCTTTGAATAATGTAATTTAATTATTTTGTGTCCTGGTCATTCAGATCCGGCAGTGCCTCATGTTCCTTTTCTGAACTAATCTCAGCGATATTTTTGCTCTAAAATCATGTTGTGCTACTGAAGCCACTTCTGTCACTATCGGCCTTAAATATGCCAGCTCGCAACGTAACCGGTGTCACGGCCGGGGAAGAGTAGAACGTCAAACCGGCTGGCGAGGGCGGACCCGCCCCCTCGGGGCAGTGCCGCCACCTCCAGCAAGACGTTCAGTGTTGGCTAGGCTAAGACCAGGCGGCTGCCCCGGCCCTGTCCTTCCCCTCTCCCCGTTATAAGTATGTATAGTGTATGTATCTTGTGAATGAGGATAATGCCTAAGCTCCCGAGTCCCACGACTCCCCACATGCTACCGCTCTCCGCGACGCTGGCGTGCTTTTAAACGAGCTCTGCAGCTTTTCCGATGTCTCAAGAAGAAAACATCAAGCAGTATAGATTCTGATCTCGTTCGACCATTAAGTCCTTTAAACTGAAAGGATCTAGGAAGAGAGTCTCCAATAGACTCGTTAGTGAATTATATATTTTGCAAGTGTGCTTATAAGATGCACTGTTCTTTGTCATGACGCTTTATAATGAATTAGTAAAACTTTAGCCTCAAAAATGAATTTTTAGTAGTTATTGAAAAAAACATTTTGTTCAATTGAGAAACAAAAAGTTGGACTATTTTCATACAACATGACTTGTGCCCATAAAATGCTAGTGTACTTTGAGAACTAGGATATAAATCGATTGAAATCTTCAAGTTCTTGAAATAAAGTATGTAAAGTGTCTTCGTGTCCATTCCAGTAATTCGAATTCTTCATGATGACAAGTTTCAGAAATATCAAAGAATGTGTTTCGGAGATTCCAGAAGTAAAACATCACATGTGGGCCCAGAAATGCCAATGCAAAAAATACGGAACTAATTTGCTAACCAGGGCCTCTGAATTTACTGTCAATGTCGTGGTTGTCGTGGTTGTGGAGAAAGTCAAAATAGTATAATATAAATTTTTTAACATTTATTTATTCAGTAACCGCTGTTCAAATTGCAGACGTTTCGAACATCAAATATGTTTTAGAGTTGAAATTTTTATATATTTCAGATTTGCCATAACTCTCATCGTCAGATTAGTTTGAATCACAATACATCTCCAGCCAGCGGTTGGAGATGTTACTGAGAATGATGTAGTTAATCGTGTTCATGAAAATATAAATGTAGAAAAGGATATCGATCTACTGTTATTTTTATAACATCGCATCCGCTCTCTCTCACACTTTCTATCTCTCTCTCTCTCTATCTCTCTCTCTCTCTGTCTCTCTCTCTCTTATATGTTAAAAAAATGAGTTATAAAAATAAATACGAGTAATGAAAAAATTTCCTACATCCAATTTCAATTGTTTGGCAGCAGAAGCAGGGCATCGTGCTTATTCTCTTTCGGCGCATAACTCTCTCTCTCTCTCTCTCTCTCTCTCTCTCTCTCGCTCTCTTTCTAACTGTAAGTCATATTCCATGACTTCGTTCCTCACCTGTAATCTCGTGAAATACTCCTCTCTCGTATATTGCTCTCATTGGCAGAGAATCTAAAAAGAAGGACACACGTATGTATGCACATATCGGGCAATTTATAGTAATTATAATTGTTCATCCAAATCCTTCTGAATGACCAACATAAACAATCAGCAGACTTTTTGAGGTAAGCATAAATTCACTATTAGCGGTCGGTTGTTGTATGAAAACTATATAAAAGTATAAAATGCATCGGAAAATGAAATATCGCTCTCTCTTTCCCAGCCTTTCCAATTTCTACTCTTTTGCTGTCTTTTTCTTTTCTTATCCCTCTTTCTTCCTTCTCTGTTTCTATTAATCTCTCCGGAGCTAACTTTCAGACCCTTTCATCCGCCCATATCTCGGTAAAATTCTCCATGCCTGGTCAATGGTTCTCTCTCTCTCTCTTCTAAATTCAGTGTCTCTTCTCCACTTTAGTCCCCCTCTCTTTCTCAATCTCTCTCTGTCATACAATTAGCATTACGATTCGCCTTGCGTCTCTTCTCACCCAACTTCTCTTCTACTGCTTTCTAAACCATCTCGCATTCTCTGGACTCTCTTTCTCTTCCATGCTCACTCTTCTCCAACATAAGAGGTCGTTTTCTCTATGGCAAAACGCCTCGCCACAATCCTGACCCGCCTCTGCTCTGTTCCACTCATTCAATCCTTAAGTCGGTTCGTCGGATCGAGCGCTAAATGTCTCTCTTTTCCTTATCAGATTTTTTCGTAATATTTCAATCTATTAATATTTAATTAGTGCGGTTCGATTAGTTACCATTGAAAATTTATATAACGCGATTTCGAGAGAATAAGAATTAATTATATAATTATATGGGGTGGGCCCTTGAAAAATCATCATTTTCGATTTTGCCGCTTAAATAAATAAATAAATAAATATATATATATATATATATATTCATACAACCCTATATTCTTTCTAGAATGTCCGGCAGCAGCGACGACAGCGACTTTGAAGTCATTAGGCCTGGCTTGGAATTGAACGAGCCAATCGATACTCGACTCATTTCGAATATCAGATAATAAGCTCGCTTTAAATCAGAATATGTGTATTTTTCATTAAAATTACATATATGCAAAAAAATAATTAAAATAAAATGATTAAAAATATTGAAACGATTAGTTTTGCTACATTCAAATAGTCTTGAGCAACGAGCAAGCTTGGATGACGAGAATTCCTTATTGATTTTTGATATGTTTTTATTTAATGTTTAGGAACATGAAATCGTGCGGAGACTGTCGAATTGGATTGTCGCGATAGAGGGGATACTCCATTTTATTCTCACGTTCAAGTTCGTACTGACGGTGATTTCATTGCTCACGAGGCATGCTTCGCTACTCTGGAATTCGTGGAATTTGTCGCCTCGCAGGAAGACGGCAACGCTTGTGATTGCCGCATTGCTCATGACGTTTGTCTGCTTTCAGGTACAGGTACGATTTATATCAATAGTGTAGTTTAATTAATAATTAGCAAATTACATTGCACATTTATTGAACAATTTAATATATTGTACACATATTTATTTATTAAACTGTATATTCATTTACCAAGCTAGTAACCGTTTTTATGTTTATTTTTCAGACTACGGCGAAGTCTCAGTCACCTCCACTCAGCCACCACGAGAGCATCCTTCCGCCGGAGTGGGAGGAGGCACTACTTTCAAGAATTTACATTTGCTTCAGCTCTTTTGCATTAATTCTCACCAAACTTAACGTACCTTCGTTACTGTGCGAATAACAATAGTGCAGATGAAGTAATTCTGAAGTGGAATTTGTTATTCGGAGTTTATTCGGAAGGTAAAAGAACGTTGAAAAATTTCATTGAATAGTCTCTGATGATGAGATTCACGATTCTCAATAAGATGTACCCAATGGAACCAATGGAAATATCTCATTGTCAGAGATGTTATTGGACGGGAACAATGAAGGAGATGTGTCTTTATGATAACTAAATGGATGAACATCAAGCTATTTTTAAACATTCAGGTATAACATATTGTCTATTTCCAGAGCTTTTTCATCTGCGCAAAGTGAGTGTCAGCAGATGCGGGAAGGTGTATTGAAATGGCCCTATTCAACACTTCGACGGCTCCGCGGTTGAAAAGGCCCCTGCAGAAGCGCCTCGTCATCTTCCACATCCGGCTCAAGAGAACATCCATTTATCTGCCTTTTTTGTTCCCTTTTCTTTACCATATATGTTTATATGTAAATTGCATTCAGAATCCTCTTAAACATAATAGTAGCTCCTCAATGTCTTATAATTCATGAAGTAAAATTGATTTTTTTTGTCAAATAATTTCTTCAATAGCAAAACTCCTTCGAAAAAAATATGAATCTCAGAAAGTACCCATGCAGTCGTATGAAGAGAGCGATGCAAACGATGCTGTTTATTGTGTGAATCTATTGAAAGAGAGAGCATCATATTCGTATCACAGGTAGGATACTAACTATATTAAATATTATACATTTATATATATATGTACATATGTGAATATCATTTTTACATTTAGAGAACATTTTTTTCCATTGATAAAAGCGACAACGAACGATGAAGAAGATTGGCATCTCAGCATAACGTGGAAGCATCAACGGGATGTTGATGTTCTGCTGGCGCATGATCCGCAAGAAACCAAGCACAATACTGGAACTCTTCGAGGCCGTACTGACCATGGTCACGACGAGGGTGCAACGATTCAGTTGCGCTACTTCGGAGAGCTATGGAAAGTTAAATTATTAATTAAGTAATAAAGCCAAAACTGCCGTGAAAGTTCGGTTTTACAATACTTTTCCTCATAATTGCATGTATACTTGATAGCGGGCGCCGAGTGCAGCGTTTCCGTGCTGTTTCAGGTATCGTTGCCGCGTGTAGCGCGTGAAGACGAGATTTGACTGCAATTTGTATTGTTTTTTGTTTGAACATTTTCAATTGTTCATAGAAGCCAGTTGAAGAATTATTATAAATTTAAAAGGATTTGAAGACATAAACGGACGAAAGGGCTAGAACCACAAGAGTTGCGATGTCAGCCGCGGCGAAAAGTGCGAGGGCGACAACGGCGAGGGGTGTCGATATGTTGAGATTGAGAGACGCGCCACCCTCATTCAAATCATGAGTCGCAAACATGGCGATGAGTGAGAAAAGCAGCAGTGCCTGAAGAAAACGATTTTTTGATATTACCAGTACCGTAACTTTCTGTGTGCCCATTCTACACATTCAGCCTGAGAACATTGATTGATTTTGCATAGTACACCTAGCAAAACGTTCTATTAATACCACTGCAGCAGTCATAGCAACGAGTCCGAAGACGGCGCCGACAGAGAAGGCGTACTTCTCGAGGAGGCGACTGGCAACCAGCCGCTCCAGTGTGATCATGAACTCGGTGCCAATGAGCCACGAGTAGCCGAAGCAGAACGCATAGATTGGCCACTCTTTCCCCTCTGTGTCAACAAAAAAAGTAAGTAAATGCATACGGCTAATGTGTGGTGCTAAAGCGAATAAATAATCGACTGGAGATTGATATCATGAAGAATATATGTACATAGATACAGTCCAACTCAACATTATTGGGTCCGATATTAATGTCAGGGGTACAAAAAATAATTAAGTGAAATTTTCAGAGCACTTCTTATTTTTGAGTTTCTTGTTTTGTTTAAGATTTTTATTTCTTTTGAGTATAAACGATAAGAAAATGCAAAATAGTTTTTCTCTAGCCGGGCAAACGAAATGTCTGTGATGAGCATAGAACAAGGACCTTGGTATTCCCAGACAAACCACTGAAGCGATACGCCACCTCGACCTTGATACGGCTGGAATGTGCGCTTCTTATGACAGTGTCCCAAGCCTCACCAAAGAAAAGCAACTCTTTCGAGCTCGTACTATCCAAATTTGTCCAGTGTACACGGAGGTATGAGCTCAAACGTATTGAGCATCAACTTTCTTTGGTGAGGCAGGGGCAAGAAAGGCACCATCCATCAGTGTCGAGGTCGAGGTGTCGTACTGGTACAGCGTTTCTCTGGGAATCCCAAGGTCCTAGTCCGATGGTTTTCCCAGAAATAACTTTTACACGCAAGAGCAAAACTTAATTTTGCATTTTCTTATCGTTTATACTCAAAAGAAGTAAGAATCTCAAACAAAACAAAACAAGGAACTCAAACAAAATTAGAAGTGCTCCGAAAATTTCAGTTTATATTTCTTTTTAGCCCAGGCTGCTGGAGCCAACTCGTTTCTCAGCCAAATAAATCGCGTTAAATGCAGTAGGTGCACACATTATGAGATTTCAGCCATTTCTGCATATGTTTGAAAACGGTCTTCCAGTCGTGCTCGCCGAGGCCGAACGTGGTTCTCATATAAAGGAAGACGTACAAAAATGCGTATTCTGCGCGCAATTCCAGTTTGTATTATTCGTATTAATACTATTAATATCTGACCCAATAATGTTGAGCGGACTGTAGTCCTAATGACACACCGACGTAGCCGATCAGACAGCGGCCGCTCATAAGTCTCAAAGCGTGGCAGGACACCACCGCCATCGTCTCGATCAAGGCTCCCAGTAGCCACAGCGACAGCAACACTCTGATAATCATCACTCATCACTTCTTCATTTCTACTCAACTTGCCACAATCGAACCTGCAATGCGGATGAATGACGGTGACCTTGGCGAGGAGGATGGCAAAGGCGATGAAGAAGGGCCACGAGAGGAGCGGCAGACCGAACTGGAGAATGGTCATGAAGGTGCATGCAAAATAAGGCATTGATGCCTCAGGATTAACGGACGACATTTCTGGTGAAGAAGCATCGACCACGGAAGTCATTGTTGAGGTTAAATGTGCTTTCCTACCTCATCCTTGGGCGCCTAGTCTCTTGTTTCCATTGTGTCTAATACCCGCCTGGTTTCAATGCTCTTAATACTCTTGAAACGAAAACATTAGACTAAAACATCTCAGGTGAAATGAATGAATACACTCGCGAGTGCCCACGCCGAGACAATAGCAGCCGTGAAAACATTCCCGTGAATGGAGGGAGATAAAATGCGTTTATGAATAAACCTGACAATTCAACATCAGGGATCTCCAAGATCGGCAACAGATCAGACTGCGCTTCAACATTGAAAAGACAGCAAGTACTCCACGTTTTCTATCAGAAAGTGCTTATCGCGGATACACTCTGGGTTTCAGCACATCTGTCACGTGGAGTCACGAAGGGGAGGGTAGATGAAGAAGAAGCTGGACGCAGCAGCAGAAGCACTCCCTGTGCGCACTCCTGTCCTTTGATGCTACTCTAACAAACCATGTATCATAACGAATTCAGCGAATAAGTAATTCAAACGTTTCCGCCGGTTAAAGGAGCTTGAAACTCGTTAACTCCTACCACGATGTCCCTGACACGGTCGATGCATCCTAATTGCACGTTCTGATTTTTAACAAAATAATTGAACAGGACGCCGAGATTAGCGGACTCGTTTTAATGAAAAAGAAGAAAGATAGTGGTAATACCAACTTGGCATATTACGTTTATTGTTTTCGCGAATGCATTATTCGTTTGGTTGTTATTGTTTGCCGTATATTATTTAATTTGGACAGCTGCTCGTTCTCCGAGGTACTTGTCGTGCATGAATCGCATCAATCAGAAGCGCCCGAAGCAAGAGAGTATGTTTGGCTGCTCTTTTTCTTTTCCTTTTCTATCGTTTAAATCTCGATTTTTTTGTTCCTTTTTTCGGTTTTTTTTGTAAATAATGTGAACTATGTTCTACCCGCTTCTCAACCAAACATTTTGACTTGTATTTGTTAGAAAGAGTATACGGCGCTGATTCATAGCATTTTGAAAGCTAATTTTTTGGATGTTTTGCAGTTGGAAAATGGGCTAGAAGATAATGGTGAATTGTTTTAGTTGTTTACTTTACTCTCACTTCCAGCCTCTTCATGCACGCAAGAACTGCAAGCGCTGTTTGGCTGCCTCAAGAAGTGGGAGTTCGACGATCAGCCATGCGCGCCCCAGCACGCTTCCTACATGTAATGTGTGCATACGGCAGAGAAGGCAGCTCGTGAACATCAAGAGGCCGCCAAGAAGGTCAGCGTTGCCATCCAGCATCCTTAAACATACTTTACTTTCGGTGTTTTAAAACAGCATTCGTCTTTTCTTTGTAACATACATAATTCACTCTCGGTTTTAAACGGTTAAATCATGAAGTAAGTAATATTATTCATTATGGATGGAACTGACTTTTCAAGTATTTATTCGTAAATTGCTTCATTATTTGTTTTATGGTTTTTTTCCTTTCCAGGGCACCCTCGCCGAGGGCAGCGATCGCTCGATCACCACAGCGCAGGTCAACAAGTTGATGCAGCTCTTCCCCCAGCCCAACCTTGGCACCCCGCCCTATCGTCAATTGAAGAGGCTGCGCTCGCAAGAGTGCGGCGATGATCTCTTTCATCGCAAGGGCAAACCCAGCTAGGACCCAAATCCCAAGATGGGTACCACACCCACCACTCAGGCCCAATCAACTTGTCCAATTTGAACTTGCCTTCTTTATTAATTTAAATTACTATGATTATTTTGAGGTATTTAATTTACTAAGATTTGTGTATCCCTGCGTTGATTGGAAAGGGGTGGAAATTTTTTTCTCTATTGCTTTATTCATAGCATAGTCTGTGGAGCCATTTTTAAGCTCAAGTTTAGTTTAATATTTTGTGGAATCGTAGTCTCCTCATTGCAGATCAAGTACAACGCCATGCGCCGTCATTGGCGTCGCACGAAGCTGAAGCTCTAAGAAGGCTTCCTCTGTTGTTTCGTCGTCAGCCCCCTCTCTTCTTCTTCTCTCTCATCTACTTTCTACTCTACCATCTCATCAAAATCAACTGTTCTCTCGTCTCTTCCCGAGCCAAGTTCAACATTCGATTAGAAGAGAAGCGAGGCTGACGACTCGGCATTCTGGCTATTCGAGATTTCACCAGCCGGCTCCATCCTTTGTTCCCTGTCTGCACTCATTCATTGTTGTTGTTAATTGTATTGCTTGCCAGAAGAATACAGATGTCGGTTGATGGAGTGACTTGAATGGGGACATGTTAAAATAGTGAATGCAACTGGTGGGGACCAAGGTAATGGGGATGACGACTTGGTGGGCGGTCGAGAGAGAAGGGGTTGAATATAGGGCAATAACATAAGCACCCGTGTAGTCGATTTTTGGGACCTCGGCAGAGAAGCCATGAAGAAGTTGCTGACCGGGCATTCTAAGCGGGAAATAGCGGAGCGACTGGTAGCAATAAGCTTCCTGCTGCTGTTCGGCTCTAGGAGGACAGCGCTGACAACAGCACTTGCCCGAATCAACCAAATCCACCGAGGAGTTATTTAGGGCAGCGTGCGTCTGTTATCACTTGAACATTAAAACAATTCTGTGAACAAAATATAAATGAAGCAATATGCATTGGAAACGAATGCAGAGAAATTGCACTTGAACTAATTATACATCGCGCCAACTGTACTTGATCCGTGGAATACGAAATTGTGAATTGGTACAACCAACAAAAAAGAAGGACACGGCTCTCGAGAGCGAGTACAAATGGCCATTAATTCCCTGCGTCGGGATTTTTTCTTCAAATGAAAATTCCTCGCTCATTTTAAATTTTTTGACATTCATGCTTCGGCATTGTTTTAGTTTACGCTGTCCACGTTCATTGCTTGCATCATCAAGACATCGAAAAAATAGAGTTTCCAGCTCCTTTAACTGTCATGTGCCCTAAAAAATGCATCCAGGCAATATGTAGAAACTCCCTGTTTCTCTACGCTCTCTCTCCCCCTCTCTCTCTCCCTCTCTCTCGCTCTACGTTTCCCGTTTCCGCGTCTCTCCAACGTAGTCTTTAGTGAACCGTAATGTATGCCAGCGCGTGACGCAGTCACTGTCTCCTCAGACTGTGAACAACAAACATAGTCACATTGTTATTAACAGCATTCTATAGGACGGCGAGATGAGACAAGCTAATGGTAAAGGGAGGATATGAGAGTAAAGCGAGTACAGGTGCCTACTTCCAATGTCGGAGATCGCGGTAGAACAGAACGAAGAACGTGCACAGAGGTAATAAATAGTACCTAAAATATTATATATATATATATTTCCTATAATTTCCCCTGTGGAAAAAATGCATACAGCTGATATAATATGTAAGTATGTACATACGTAATTACATATGTACATTTGTAAGTATGTATGAATCTATGAAAGATGACGTTTACGATCAAATGCGAGTATGATGTCAGTTTTATTATCAAAGTACAGGAGTGCACACAGGAAGCGCTTCAGCTTCTTCTTCATCTCCTTCGCCTTTGTGGCAATGTGCTGTAGCCGAGTTCTTCCGCGAATTGTCTTAGCACTTTGAGATGGAAAAGATGAAGTAGACTTGCTGTCATTTCAATGTGTTGAATCGCAGCCTAATCTGTTCCTTCGAATATGACGATGCCGGAAGATAAACTATCGTGTATATTTATGTATAAGAACTTTTTATCACTAGTCTGTTGCCGACCTTTGAATATGACGATGCCTGAAGAAAAACTATCCCATTCACGGGAATTGTCACTTCGTGGGTACGCATTGGGCGCATTCAATCATTGCTGTCTGAGCTCTTTAGTCTATGAAGCAATGTTTTCAAGAGTAGTATTGAAACAGTTGGGCAAGATACCCACACACACGGGAAAGGCGTGAATCCATGGAAATAGACACAATGGAAAAAGAGACTAACATGTAGGCGCAAGGATGAGGGAGGAAATCGTCATATTTGACCTGAATGATGACTTCCGTGGTCGATGCTTCCTCACCAGAAATGTCTTCCGCGAATCTGGAGGCAACAATGCCCGCCTTTGCATGCACCTCCGTGACGATTCTCCAGTTCGGTCTGCCGCTCCTATCGTGGCCCTTCTTCATCGCATTTGCCGTACTCCTCGCCAAGGTCACCGTCATTCATCCGCATTGCAGGTTCGGGGGCTGGCTGCTTCGTTGTAGTCAATCGATGCACGAATTTATATTATATATGTATATACATAAATTGTTTATTGCACACCTAGGCAGAAGCATATTAAAAATGAACTTGTCTTAGGAAAAATAATTAGGACGTCAGAGTTAATCGATTGTGGCAAGTTGAGTAGAAATGAGTAAGTGATGAGTGATGATTATCAGAGTGTTGCTGTCGCTGTGGCTTCTGGGAGCCTTGATCGAGACGATGGCGGTGGTGTCCAGCCACGCTCTGAGACTTATAAGAGGCAGCTGTCTGATCAACTACGTTGGTGTGTGTCATTAGAACTACATTCGCTTTAGCACCACACATTAGCCGTATGCATTTACTTACTTTTTTTGTTGACACAGAGGGGAAAGAGTGGCCAATCTATGCGTTCTGCTTCGGCTACTCGTGGCTCATTGGCACCGAGTTCATGATCACACTGGAGCGGCTGGTTGCCAGTCGCCTCCTCGAGAAGTACGCCTTCTCTGTCGGCGCCGTCTTCGGACTCGTTGCTATGACTGCTGCAGTGATATTAATAGAACGTTTTGCTAGGTGTACTATGCAAAATCAATCAATTTTCTCAGGCTGAATGTGTAGAATGGGCACACAGAAAGTTACGGTACTGGTAATATCAAAAAATCGTTTTCTTCAGGCACTGCTGCTTTTCTCACTCATCGCCATGTTTGCGACTCATGATTTGAATGAGGGTGGCGCGTCTCTCAATCTCAACATATCGACACCCCTCGCCGTTGTCGCCCTCGCACTCTTCGCAGCGGCAGACATCGCAACTCTTGTGGTTCTTGCCCTTTCGTCCGTTTATGTCTTCAAATCCTTTTAAAATATAATTATTTTTAAATCGGCTTCTATGAACAATGGAAAAAAAATTTTTTAAGCAATAAAAATTGCAGTCAAATCTCGTCTTCACACGCTACACGCGGCAACGATACCTGAAACAGCACGGAAACGCTGCACTCGGCGCCCGCTATCAAGTATGTGCACAAATATTGAACGAAAATGATTATTCTTAAACCGAACTTTCACGGTACTTTTGTTTTTTTTTCAACTCAGTTTTGATTTTGATTTAATATATAATTTTGATTATTTAATATATAATATAATATAATTTATAATTTTACTACCTTTCCAAAGCTCTCCGAAGTGGCGCAACTGAATCGTTGCACCCTCGTCGTGACCATGGTCAGTACGGCCTCGAAGAGTTCCAGTATTGTGCTTGGCTTCTTGCGGATGATGCGCCAGCAGGATATCAACATCCCGTTGATGCTTCCAAGTTATGCCGAGCTGCCAATGTTCTTCCTTGTACGTTGTCGCTTTTACCAACGGAAAATATCCTCTAAAATGTAAAAATGATATTTAGAATAAATGTATAATATTTAATAAAAGTAGTATCCTAAAGATAGTATGTACCCTTCATATGAATATGATGCTCTCTCTTTCAATAGATTCACACGATAAACAGCATCGTTTGCATCGTCCTCTTCATACGACTGCACAAGTACTTCCTCATTTCTGCCAATTTCATTTTTTCCTGACTCGCAGTTTCCATGTTGAAGGGGTTTTGCTATTAAAAAAATATGTGACAAAAAAAGTTATTTTAATGCATGAATTATATAACGATTGATGCGTCACTATTATCTTTAAAAGGATTCTTAAGGAAATTTATATGATAACGAAGAAAGGTTGCTAAATGGATGTCCTCTTGAGGCGGATGTGGCAGATGACGCGACGCTTCTGGAGGCGCCTATTTAACCGCGGAGCCGTCGAAGTCTTGAATAGGACCATTTCAACACACCTTCCCGCATCTGCTGACACTCACCTTGCGCAGATGAAACAGCTCTGGAAATAATTCTGCTGTTCGACGCCAACAACAATATGTTATAAATGAATGTTTAAAATAGGCTTATCATGATCCATTATGATAATGACACATGATGTATTCTTTTCATTTTCCCCGTCCACTAACGTCTTTGACAATGAGATATTTCGATAGTTACATCTTATTGAAAATGGTGAATCACAAATGATCTCATCGTCAGAGAGTTCTATTAAATGGAAATTAACTAAGTTAATTTTTATCTTTCTAATAATGCAAACAAAGCGGATATAGCATTTATAGTATATATTTTAGATTAATCCTTCCTTTTTAGTACGCACATTCGCACACCAACACGAGAATCACGATTAAAACTACTGGAGGGAGGGGTACTATATTTCAATGGCATTATCAAAGGAGTACTATTAGAAGGGGGAGGGGGTTCTAATAGAGAGGGGGTAAAATAAAGTGCCAACACAAAATTCCAACAACGATTCAAGTTTAGAATGCTATTATGAATTGTTAAACAGGCGCGAGTATGAAAATCACGCACACCCAACACACATACACACATTTTGTTTATTCCCAGCTGATGACAACGCTTACTGTTTTCCTACTGAATTTGATATGTCGATTAAATGTTCTAGACAGAAAAGTGAGACAAAAATGAAGCTGTTTATTATTGCAAGGCGAGCTTGAATTCTCAATTTGCCAGTCTGTTTGCTCAGCTTCTATTCCTTTTCTGATTGGTATATGAAATATGATATGTGGATGATTTTTTTTGTTGTTGTTTCAAGCGAAATGTGTGCAGTGATCTATGCGTTAAAAATTAAAAAGCAAAATTAAACTAAACAATAGCACATGATTGAGCTTCAGCTTTGCAACATTCTTTAGAAATTCATTCATGGCTTATATACCGTGAGAGCGACATCGTGGAATTTTTTTATCTCAACAAAACATGCGTGGGAATATCTGGGAGACAGAAAATGATTCTTATGCACAGACAAATTAGTTCACTTGGTTCTCTCTTTAATGCGCGTCTAGAACTGATTTGTATGTGATGTTGCTCAAAATCTTTTAACCAAACTCAATCATTCATTAATTATTACTTCATAAAGTTATTTGGATATTACATGGTCATCTAATTCCCAGATAGCCAACAGTACCTTTCCGAATGTGTACCTCACCTGCACCAAATAATAAAACGTTATCGAAACTGGAAGTTATGCTTTCATGTCTATTTTGTTACTTAATTACGATAATATGGTGAACAATAAGCGGAGATTCATATCTACTAACGGCTCCTTTCTCGCCATTTTCCAGAGATGCCAATCGTCACTTTGAACGTGAATGTTACCTCGCCAATCGCCTCGTGGCCCCTTCTTCTCTATGCTCTTTACCTCCCACCAATCGCTTTTCTCTACGCTGCCGAGGCTGCCGTTGTTCTTCTGCCCCGTAATCGACATCTCTTCCACTCCACGTACTACCGCCTCTTCGTCCTCGGCGCGGTCGTTGTATGCAAATCAGTTCTATAATTATAAATACGGACATACAATGTATTTACATATGTAGAAGCGAGATCATGGGGCAAAATCACTGCTAACAATGAGATGAGCACGAAGCTGTGTGTCCTGAAGGGACTCGAGAGGACGGATGGTTCAGAAGAAGAGTTTTTTTTGTTTTTATTTTTTCTTTTAGAAAGTGCAGGATATATTTTTAAAAAAAAGCAAGACGATTACTCGATCTTGAAAACGGTAAAACTCTTTCTTCACTTTTCCAATGTATTAAGCTTTTTTTTCTATCAGCGCTAGGAATTGCTTTTCATTGCTAAGAAGTTACGATTCATAATTTATTTTGTATATTTGTTTGCAACCAGAGGTGGGCGGGGAGCTGAAAGAGGACCCGGCCCCAAAGCTGAAAAAAATTAAAGAATAACTGCTTCGGAGTAAAACAAATTACTCAAAATTGCGAAAATTCGTATGTACGAAACATCTGTAACGCATACGAAATAACATTTCTACTCACGAATTGGGTCATAAGTTGGTCAACTGGGATAAACTTCATTCAATTTTTCCCCGCCCCCGGCCCCCAGAGTAGGCCCCGGCCCCGAAGTCGGTCCCGGCCCCGGGGGCCGGGGCCCGGGCTGGCCACCTTTATTTGCAACCTCTTGAAGGATCTGCTGTCGCTGATCGTTACAACAATATGTGCTAGACTTCCTGTATATCCTGCCGTCAACGGAGTATTCATTACGGCCGAGAGCTACACGCCAGCTAGCACGATTCTTTACTTGTCAGTGTTGGAAACTTTCTTTCTCTCTCTATCTCTCATCTCCGAATGTCCGCTCCTTGATGTTTCCAAATAAAAAAGATGCTTTTAATTATTACTATTTTTTTCTTCATCTCTTATCTCCAATTCACTATTTCCTTCAGTCTTGAGCAACATTTGCCCGCTTCACAAGAGTGCCTCGCTCTTGTCATCGCCGCGAATCGACTCGTGTGCATTCTCAACGCGCGAGCACTGCGAAATGTGTGATCTACATTAGTTTATTGAGTTTTTTTTACTATTTAAACAAACATGAAAGCATATACAAAGAAGTAAATATAATTGCTACGTGCATAATGTTATGTTTTGTAACGACTTGAAAAATATATGTATATATGTATTTAAAGTCACACGCAACTCATTGTCAGCCGTAATCTCTTTGAATTTTCTTGAATACTGTCTCTCTAAATCACGGGCTCGCTCTGTCACGCAAGAGGCGCGAATTCAAAAACGAGTTTTCTGCTCTTTCAAAAAGAAATCTAGTTCGGCCGCCTTGACTCGCTGCTGCTGCCTCTCTCGGTCGTCTTCGTCTTCGGGGTGCCCCTCGTCGTGACGTGGTTCCTCTTCACTGCGCAGGCGCACTTCTTCTGCTTTCTCATTCGCACCGGCGACGTCATCTGCGCCATGAATCACAACAAGCAGGGATATGTGAGTAAAAATTGTCTAGTTTATTGCTTTGGCTTCTACTACTTTGTATATACGGAGTTTATTGCAGCAAATTCAATGTTCAGAGAATTAACTATTATTAAAAGCTATGAGCATAAAGATGTCGGAAATGCTTTTTGTGTGATACTTTTTGTTATAAAAACGTAACAATACATCCTACAATAAAAACAAAGATTCCATTGGAGGTGGGCGCCGTCTCGAGTGCGGCGCTCTACCTGACAACCTCGCTGACGACTCTTGTACTCTACTTCATTGCAGCCGTTACCATCAGCAACACGAGAAGCAACGCTAACACAAGTATAAATTTGCTTTCCAAACATTTCGCTTAATTCATTTAAATATGCCTTACGAAAAAAGTAGATTAAGTCGCACTGATAAATTTTTTTAATTGATTACCAGCCATGCTTAAAGTGTGATTTTCTTTAACAATTATCAATTGAGATAATAGTAAGGCAGAAATGAGGCTTGCGCTGTTCGGATTTTTAACATTTCTTGCCGGCATACCCTTGACATCAGTTCAGGTCATCATTTTTTTTTCGAAATGCTATTCACAACTTTTGTTTTCTCTTAAAAAAAAATAATGTTTACAGCTGCTTTTCTCAGTCACCGCCGACGTCTTGCTATATCTGTTTGGCATCTTCCAGCCGCACATGTAATCTTGGTCAAAGTAGCGTTGAGGGGTCGACGAACATGACGAATAGCGCTCAGCTCTCGTCGACCCTTCCACGAACCTTGGCGCTGCTTACCAAATTTTTTTTTGGCTTTATATTTTCTATTTCACTTCTTCTAATGTCTGTGCCAATCATGTGGAATAATGAGAGAGAAAGAGAGCGAGAGAGAGAGAGAGAGAGAGAGAAGAGAGAGAGAGAGAGAGAGAGAGAGAGAGAGAGAAGAGAGAAGAGAGAGAGAGAGAGAGAGAGAGAGAGAGAGAGAGAGAGAGAGAGAGAGAGAGAGAGAGAAGAAAGAGAGAGAGAGAGAGAGAGAGAGAGAGAGAGAAGAAAGAGAGAGAGAGAGAGAGAGAGAGAGAGGGGGGGGGGAGAGAAAAAGAGGGAGAGAGATGGAGAGAACGAGAAAGAATCATAGTCAGAAATAGTAAGAAATAGAGTGAACTCGCGGGATCGGCGTAGCTAGAGCAAGCATAAAGTTAGATACACAATGAACACAATAAGCGACACAGAAATGAATAAGAAAATGAAATAAAAAAGGAAAAACGAAACATATGAAAAGCACACTAGATGGGAATAAGAACGTAGTTGCAAAAGCGTAGCTGCAGCAAACCTTCTCGTCGACTGCAAGAAGGTCGCCCAGGATGCCATTCGAAGACTGCTTGGCGCCGCTGTCGCGCCCGCTCTCCGTGCAGCTTTTCCACAGCGCCATACGAGGAATCCGAGAAGTCCTGTAACTCCAGAAAGAACCAAATTAGAAATGTACAACGAACAATCACTAACACAAAAAGGAATAATAAGAACATTTTAACGCAGACTAGATTTGAGAATCGAGCAGCTTGGCGCCAAGCTTCATTCCGCGAAAGCCACTAGCAACATGAAACAATGTGCAGCATATCAAGTTAAATTTATTCAAAACAAATAAAAAAGTGATTTTTATACAACAATATACAAGAAAATCATATCAGCCTCGAACTGTTCCAAAAAAGACACTGGTACGAAGGTTCGTTCATCATTTTTTCAAAAATGTTCGTCGACGATTAGAGAAGTAAGCTTTAACGTGGAACAGTGGAGAGAAACAGACAAACACGCTCCCCCATTACTCCAAAAACTCTCCTACTTTTGCACACTATTTCTCCAGCGATGAACGTTCATCGCTGCTTCCATCGCTCAGCGCGGAGCGAAAATTTTAAAAGCTAAAAAATGTTCGACGAACTCCCATATATAAGCATATAAATGTTCAACGATCTTTCATATCAGCGTTCATCTCTTGTTCATCTAACGTTCGTCCATCTTCGATAGGATTACATGTGCGGCAGGTTTCGTGAAGCGTGAATTATTAGATAGCACATATTTATTTATTTTAAATATATTCTAACAAAAGTAGCTGTAAGTAATTGACAATTAACGATTCCTATGTCGATTGTTATGCCAATTGCTGTGCCAGTTTCCGTGGTGTTCGGATCTCAAGTCGGTCGCCACTCCAATTCTTGCGCTCGTCTTCAGCACGACCCTTCGACAGCAGCTGATGCAACTCTTCGGCATCGATCGAATTCCAGTCTCTCTCTCTCTTTCTCTTTCTCTCTCTCTCTCTCTCTCTCTCTCTCTCTCTGCTAAACTTATCTTCCTCTCTCTCACTCTCTCTCCCTCTCGTTATCCCTCTCCCTCGCTGCCTCTCGTCCTCTTCTCTCTCTCATTCGCACTTTCCTGTAACAAATAATTGAAATTACTGAATTGTTGAATTTTAAATTACCGTTAAAACTGCATTTTTAGTTCTTTCGTACCCGGCCATCGTCAAGTGAGGCAACGGCAAGTAGCTCAAGCCTGCAAGTACAACCAGTTGCCGCTGGCGCGCTCCATAAACCCGCCTAATCTAGGTTGTTGCATGTGAAATGTATGTTATGCAGAATAAATTTCACAAATGTATCATCAGCTTATGGCGTGATCGCGATTTGTCAATCTCTCAGTCTGAACTTTCAAAGTACCTGCAGAAATAGAAGCGTAACGCTAACAAAGTAACATTGTATAATAATGGTTAGAAATTTAACTGTAGAAAGGTTATCGCATTCGATAAGCCAAAGCGGGAAAAAGTGTCATACGCGAAAAAGTCTGGGGAAGTTGCGAAAGTCTGTCCAGCTGAAAGGAACATTCAACAGCCATTCGAAGGAGCGGGAAAAAATCCTTACACCTGTAGATTTTGCACAATCCTAATGCTATAGAGCTCCATAGCATTAGGATTGTGCAAAATCTACCGATGTTTCAAAACAAATAGTCGCACAATTTATTCCAGTTTGCGCTTCATTCTTGTTAAATATACTGAAACTGATTATGGCGGCTTTAATTTTCAATCTTCTTCGGGTAATCAAACCGAAGTATTAACCACAAATAATTGTTCAAGCTAATAAGCAAATAAACAATTAACATATTTTTATGTACATATGCATACTTATTGCCTTCCTCCTTCTATCAATCTTCTCTCTCTCTCTCTCTCTCTTCTCACGTTGTCTTTCGTTACAACACAACATTTTGTGATTTCAACAATGTGCTTGTCACTCATAACATTCATCGCTTTGATTCATCAGTCAACAATTCAGATTAATTTTTTATTGAGCTTATGAGAAAAGTAATTGGATAAAAAGAGTACGACAAAAATGGCGACGTGCAAAATGAAGACACTGAAGAGCGTCGAGGTCTGTAACAGATTTTATTTTTTATTTCAAAATATTATTATTTAAAATATTTTTATCATTTTTAATGAAGAGATAAGTAGGTAAGCAAAGGAAAATTGACTGTTGCCTTGGTATTCGACGGTCGGTGAGCGCCGTCCTTGCTGGATCGAGTCAGCGGCCCTCCGCCTTCGACAGATCCATGCAACATGGTACATGATCACCTGGTTTTTTAGAGCTGTACAACTTGCGATCTTGGATGTACGTATATCCCATGCGGAGCTCATTCCAATCCTCCTCGGCACTCGCGAGTTCATTTCGCCAACCCGTGGGTACATTTCCCCAGAATTCGTCCGGAATCCGGCCAAGTCGCTCGCCATCGAGCATCCACTGGAGGTGGCTTCGTCGCACAGTGACATTGTACTGGTCCAAGCCTGGTGCCGGAGTAGGGCTTCCGGTGTACGCAATCGACACCCAGCACGCAGCACGCTTAGGCAGCAAGTCGAACTAAGCGAGCACTGTCATTAGTTCATGAAGAATTAAAGGAGGACGATCACCGAAAAATTATGTATGTGATATTTCAAATTGCCGCAGCCCTTCGCACTCTCATTCGCGAGTGTGCTACTTTCACGCAGCGGGTTTGTGCGACCTGCGAAATAGCACGCGAGAATGAGAGTGAGAAATCACAGGGCAGACGCGGTAATTTGGCTCATGCATTAAATATTTTTCGGAGGTCGCCTCCTTTAATCTCTTGTAGGAATTAAATATATGCAATTAAGTATTCACAATGGGTACCTCCATGTTCATGATGGCATGCTTGAGGTTGTCTGGGCATATCGTGTCGTACCAATGTACGTTTCGGACGCTGAAGAAGTACGGAACATGCTTGTATTCCTTTCCCTTGATAGAGAGATCGTGACGGCCCAAGTTGATGAGGGGAAGAGGAGAATAGGAAGGAGTTGGAGGGGCAGGCGCGTCTGGCGAGGGCAGACGCATGCAACACGCGCCACCCTTACCATTACAGAGCGCTGGAATATTGTTCGCTTTTTTGGCAATTTAAAAACGAATCACGAATTATTCAGAAAAAAACGAATTACAGAGAAGGGATTGGCCAAACAAACTTGAGAAGATTGAGAAGTCGAATGCAAATGGTTCAAGTAATTTCACCAACGCCTTGCTTCGGGAACGAACGAGCTCAAAATGGGGTGGGCAAACTCGCCCTGAGTCACTCATGTTGAACACGTATTCCACGTTCTAAAGTTGGCTCTTTTTAAAGATTGAAGTTCCACACCACCGCACGAAGTTCTAATATTTTTTTGTATTTAAAGCGAACAAAAGAAAATTTTATTCTTAAGGAGGATGGTCTTGTCCTAAATGTTCGATTGATGCCAAAGTGTTTTGACATTGATAGGAATAAATAGGAAAGAACATCACAAATTTGGAAGTGAAGTGTGTTTAGAATAACCGTATATATATTATGTATATATATTATGTATATATATATATATATATATATATATATATATATAACCCAATCTACCTCGTAGTAGACTCCTCTGATAGTTTCATTCGTAAAGCCTAGGCTTGTCATATTCTTGGTATAGTAGTCAGTGCCCATTCCGACGGTTCGCTCATCTCAAAAAAGTTTCTATATTTAAAGTGGTACTATGAACTAAGATTTATTTATTGTTTTAAGCATAATTTTTTTTGCAAACATACATAAAAGTGCCATGATGATGGAGAAGAGGGCTGCCGCTTTGTTCTTCATTCTCGACGAAATTAACTGAAATAAATTTTATGTAATAAGCCAAATTCAAATTTTCCACAAAGAATTTCGAAGAGCGTTTCTCTTTGACGAAGATAGAAGAAATTATTTGATGACTTTCATCTGATTCTTCGGCCATCAGTGCTCTCTACATAGGCTAGAACATTCAGGCGAAAGTCAGTAGAGTCAGAGAAAACTCGACTAGCGAGAGATTCGCACTAAGAGTGTAAGAGCAGGAGGTTCTGACGAAAAAGACTGGCTGACAGTCATTCTCTAAGCAGCTGCTCCATCAATCAGTAAAGTTCAAAAAATCACTCTTCCTCGACTGAGAGTCCCCGTCGAGCAATGTTCTCTCGCTTCGCACGCCTTCATTTTGAGTTGAGTGAATCTTTTGATCTTTTGACCTGCCCGAGTCATATTTTAAAACACGCGTGAAAAGGCGGCATTGGACTCTTGCGCTTCTGTAGTCAGCCTTCTATTTCATCGCGGCTTCTCTCCCCTCACTCCCTCACTTTCATTCCCACTCAAAAGAGAGACAGAGGAAATCAAAAGATCAAAAGAGAGACAAAGAGGTCTCCCTTTTGATTTCTCTCTCTCTCTCTCTCTCTTTCTCTCTCTCTTTCTCTCTCTCTCCTTCTCTCTATCACTCTCTCTCACTCACCCTTCTCTTTCTCTCTCTCTCTTTCCTACTCTCATTCTCCTTCTCCTCTCGATTCGCGCGGTTGGCAGTATAAGAAGTAGAATGCATATATGTATGTACATACATACATACATAGATCGCCACATAGATTCCAGCGAGATACAATATCCTACCTGTTGACTTTACTGCGCACGGTGCTGTTGCTGTTGATTGTCCAAATCATAGAGGTCAAAACGTTGGTTGTGTTTATATATATATATATATATATATATATATATATATATATATATAAATTATAATTATAATTATTGCGAGACTACCTCTGTATCCTGCAATGGCGTATTCATTACGTCAGAGAGTTTCACTCTCTCTCTCTCTCTCTATCTCTCTCTCTCTCCCTCTCTCTTACTCGCTTTCATTTACCTCTGTGTTTCCCCATTCTTCATCTTTCTAAAAAAAAATTATTTAATAACAATTTTTTCGTTCAAATTATAACTAACTGCCTTTCAACGCTCAATTCTCTCTTCAATTCAGTTTCGAGCCGTGCATCACAAGAGTACCTATAGGTCTTGTCATCACTGCCAATCGACTCCCAAAAGAAGTAAATACACATAAGTTCTAACTGCAAGTGCACAATTGAAAAAACATTCACGACAGTCGCAAGAGAGAAAGATACTAGTAGTCCTGAAACTATGTAGATCATTCATTATCTTGCGCTGTAACACTAAGTCGGAATTGAAATGAAAAAAAGCAAAAATAAATTCTTATCCCTTCGGTAATCACAACAAAATAACCAGATTTCGCATCATGGCAAGTTGATTGTATTCGTTTGATTCTTATATCAGCAGAACATTCAAATACATATTTGACAACCACTGCATTTTGTTCTCAAATACTCGAATATAAGCAGGGAAAAAGCCGAAAAAGGGCCAAACTTTTTGTAAAATAATTATTCAGTGAAAAGGCAACAAAACAAAAAAAACACGTGCTATATTTTCTAGGTAATTAATAGGGCTGACCAGAATAATAGCAAGGAGGAGTACACGGCCAAACTAAGTGACTAGTTAATGAGTGTTTTCTAAATACTACTCAATTCATTTTTCGCTTAACCACACTGCAAGTAGCAAAGCGAGCTATTGATCGGAACACAACTACAGTGGCGTATGCAGCTAGGATCAGCACAAGAATGGCCGCGCCAGCAATGTCCAGATTGTAGAACGTGACAATGCCCATGTCACGGCCCGCATGGTTGAGCTGCTCGAGTGGCCCGAAGCGGGCCATGAACTCGAAGTGGCGCACGAGCCGCTCGCGAACCGGCGCCGGCTGCTCAGCCACCATTTTCGCAACGCGCCGCGCACGCCGCTAGTACCTGCAGTTGTTGTTGTTTGTTTGCGTGTTTGTTTGTTTGTTTCTCTCCAAATTATATGCATAACTTGCGCGCTAAAAGAAGCTCTTCAATTTAGCTTAACATCTAGCGCACTTTACTGTCTGGCTTCTCTCGTTTTGTATATTCTTCATATTATTAGGTATTAGGCAGATTTTAATTGACCTGGCCTCTAAGTATGAATTTTAGTTAAACAATATGCTTATTTATATACACCATACCTTTCATCTTCAAGCACCTCCCTGACTGCGCGAATAAGCGGTTCACGAGATCGTCGCGTTGCACGATGAGACCGGTGCCGATACGGCGCAGCATTTCACTGTTTCTCATCTGGTCAGACATCACGGGCACCGTAATCGTGGGCACTCCACACAAGGCTGCCTCATACACCGATCCAGCTCCGCCGTGCGTGATGAATGCCGAGAGACGAGGGTCTCCTGAACACAAGAAGAAAGTTATGTAATGCGATACTTTTTTTGTATATTTCTCAACACCGCCTAAAAAACCGCGGTCTAGCAAAGAAAAATAAAGCAAATAAATAAATAAAACGTTTACTGACGAAGAATGTCCGTTTGCGGCAGCCACTTTGACGTGAACAGATTCGGAATGTCGGCAGCGATGTTATCCTCGGGCTTCTCATACTTCCAGATGAACGTGACGTTGGGAATTTCTTTCGCAAGAGCGCGGATCGTTTCCTGACAGAGAAAAGAGAATGCGTGGGAAATGTGCGATCAATTTTTTTCTAGCGAATTATATTAATTTATATCTGCCTTTCTGCTTCTCTTCTTTCCTGCACTACGAAAAGTGGAAAGTTAATGAATGAACCCAACCTTAAAGACGGGCGGCATCAAGCAAGAGAGCATGACTGAGCCAAAGGAGATGAGCACTGCTCGCGGACGCTCGTCCAGCAGCGAAGCGAAAATAATTCAAATAATGTTTGACTTCAGCCGCGCGATTAATCTTAGGTTCTGTCAATGACACGTCGTCGACAAACAGTCACGACCAATTTGTATGTCATTGACACCGGTCAATGACAGAAAACAATACAGCCTATCTTAATACACATGGGTCGCGACCAAACCAACTTGTGTCATTGACACGGTCATGACCGCAGAGCAATAATGTGGTAGTCACGTCCACTCGGAAGCCACCCATGGTCATGACCAAAACGAGATAGTACAGATTTGTGAGAGACGCAGAGCGACACGCTCATGGATAAGACCGTGAGTCGTGACCAAATTCAGCATTTTGACTGAATGCGTGACCGAATTTCCATTTCATACCGTAGTTTTAAGAGCGTTTTGCGACGGATATTCACCCATTCACCTATCCACCCGCATTCACCCTCGAGTAATATTCACCAGGCTTATTGTTTCGTACAGCTTAATGACTGTGTTTATAAAAAAACAAAAGTGTCAATCAAAGGGAAAGATGTGACTAAGGATTAAAGAGGGGAATAGCTCCCTTTCGTTCCTCTGACTTGCGTGAATGGGCTGGGGAGAGTGTCTCCATCTATTCTCCCTCCGGAATGCTCTTTCTTATTCCGATGACTCTTGCTTGTTCATGTAGAAAGACTCCTCTTAAACATGTGAAATTTGTATCACCTGGCTTTAGCAGTAAGTGTAAGTAATATCGAAGTTTTACCCTTTAAAGCGAAGACAGCGATGCGATTATAGCTGCCTGTTGTTAATTAATTTTCTATCTGGCTTTTAGTAGTACTTTAATGTTGCAAGTAGTCGCAATTTTTACCGTTGGGGAGAACCGTCAGTTCTGTATCTCGCCTTTTGAATACTTATTTCTGTATTCTATCCGAAGAGTATTGAAGCTTGTTGTTCTATTATTTTAACTGATTGGAGGAGATTCATTTAAAAAAAAAGAGATTATGATCGTTAAGCTTGAGTTTGTATCATGGTGAGGAAGGTGCTATGCAACAGCTCTCGAGATATAGCCAAAAAACTGGTCGTGACCAGTGTCAATGACATGGTCATGACCAAAACCGGTCGTGACTGTTTGTCGACGATATGTCATTGACACAACGTAAGATTAATCGCGCGGCAGCACATTCATACATAGATTTCGAAAAGCTATTATTCCGAACCGCGCAATTAAAATTTGATTTCTTTCGATTTAGCCACCCTCCTTTTTTGCACGCTCTCTAGCCAGCAGAAGGGTCAAATATTTAAGGGCGCGCGTTCAAAATGATCCTAATGTACTACTGTAGGATCATTCAGGGCATGGTTCCTTTAACAAATTTGCGGTATTTTCAGCAGTTTTTAAAAAGTGTTGAAATAAAAAAATACATTTAAATTCCTGCAATAATTTTCCTAAATTCTCTTTAGCCAAAGCCTCGGCTCGAGCCCTTCGAGCTATAATTGGCAGGAAGGGCGCGAGGCGAGAGCCATGGCTCATGGGCGCTACTCTGGGGAACGTTGGCCGGGACATTTGTATGAACTTTTAAATAATTTTGAATTTTTTTGTCTAGATTGAGAACGACGCCCTTCCGTCATACATTGAGATGTGTCGAGGTAAGTAATTGTTACATATTCAGTCAAGGAGAATAATGGATGAGAATGTCTATCATTCATTGATAGACTATCATTAATTCCCGGCTCAATCTTCTTCTTCAGCCACTCTTGACACTCCGGGGCTACTGAAGCGGCTGCGTGCAGAGAAGTTCGATGCCGCCTTCGGCGAGACCACGATCAGCCTTTGCGGCTTCGGTTCGCAAAGGCCGCTATTTTTTTTTCTTAAAGTTGATTAACAGAGAATACACACCGGGGCTACTGAAGGCACGCTTATAAGCCTAGCATAAAATGGGGTGCAAAAAGGCCCCTGGAAGGATGAGTGAGGGACAGCTTCTTTCGCGTTTTTCTCTCTCGAATAATTCATGCTAAAAGTAGCTAGTAAATTCGATTACATGTTGATTAAGTTCGAAATATCGAGAATATTTTTCCCTATCATACTCCGAGATCATGGTTTTATGGTCTAGTACATAGATATCCGTGCACATTTAAATACATAAATGTAATTATTTGTGTTATTGATGAATCCAAAAAAACCTATATAAGCTAAACAAAAATGAACATATTTACCCTCAATAAAGGCCTCTTCCACCTTCTTGGCATCGACAAGTTCGCCGTGACGTCCGGTTTCGCTACGGTGGATGGCGACGAACACATCACGGGCGTTCCGTCTTTCACAAGCTTCCTGCCAGGCAAGCCACGGGGGCCACAAGGCACGCCTGGAAATATAGCTTAAAATGGAGTGCCCAAAGGAAGGATGAGTGAGGAAGAGCTGCTTTCGTGCTTTATTCGAATAATTCATGCTAAAATATCTAATATATTGTTGATTAGGTTTGAAATGTCGACCTTTTTTTACCAGTAAGAATGACTGAAAATTTGTCTGGGTAGTCGGCTTTTAAGTGTGCTTCTTTCTCACTCCTACTACATTCCATTGTATATTTTATAAAATAACACTTTATTTTGTATGTATATCAGCTCTACATACAACATTTAGCGTTGCTGTCACTGCACGGCGATCGAATGTCCTTTTTCGGCCGCATCTCCAACCTCCTCTTTTACTTTGGTTGGAGCCATGCAATTCATGGGTCGCGTGGCCCACTCCAAGCATTCTTCGACCAGCGATATCCCCAAATGCCCAGACTAGAGGTAGGAGAGAGAGAGAGACTCTATTAAATGCAACAGATCATAGTTCTTTAAGAGAGAAAGACAAAGTATATATACACTTTTTAAAATTTGATTTAAGCAAACCGATTCAAGTGCCCAGAGTAGCGCCCATGAGCCATGGCTCTCGCCTCGCGCCCTTCCTGCCAATTATAGCTCGAAGGGCTCGAGCCGAGGCTTTGGCTAAAGAGAATTTAGGAAAATTATTGCAGGAATTTAAATGTATTTTTTTATTTCAACACTTTTTAAAAACTGCTGAAAATACCGCAAATTTGTTAAAGGAACCATGCCCTGAATGATCCTACAGTAGTACATTAGGATCATTTTGAACGCGCGCCCTTAAATATTTGACCCTTCTGCTGGCTAGAGAGCGTGCAAAAAAGGAGGGTGGCTAAATCGAAAGAAATCAAATTTTAATTGCGCGGTTCGGAATAATAGCTTTTCGAAATCTATGTATGAATGTGCTGCCGCGCTTTTAATCTTACGTTGTGTCAATGACATATCGTCGACAAACAGTCACGACCGGTTTTGGTCATGACCATGTCATTGACACTGGTCACGACCAGTTTTTTGGCTATATCTCGAGAGCTGTTGCATAGCACCTTCCTCACCATGATACAAACTCAAGCTTAACGATCATAATCTCTTTTTTTTTAAATGAATCTCCTCCAATCAGTTAAAATAATAGAACAACAAGCTTCAATACTCTTCGGATAGAATACAGAAATAAGTATTCAAAAGGCGAGATACAGAACTGACGGTTCTCCCCAACGGTAAAAATTGCGACTACTTGCAACATTAAAGTACTACTAAAAGCCAGATAGAAAATTAATTAACAACAGGCAGCTATAATCGCATCGCTGTCTTCGCTTTAAAGGGTAAAACTTCGATATTACTTACACTTACTGCTAAAGCCAGGTGATACAAATTTCACATGTTTAAGAGGAGTCTTTCTACATGAACAAGCAAGAGTCATCGGAATAAGAAAGAGCATTCCGGAGGGAGAATAGATGGAGACACTCTCCCCAGCCCATTCACGCAAGTCAGAGGAACGAAAGGGAGCTATTCCCCTCTTTAATCCTTAGTCACATCTTTCCCTTTGATTGACACTTTTGTTTTTTTATAAACACAGTCATTAAGCTGTACGAAACAATAAGCCTGGTGAATATTACTCGAGGGTGAATGCGGGTGGATAGGTGAATGGGTGAATATCCGTCGCAAAACGCTCTTAAAACTACGGTATGAAATGGAAATTCGGTCACGCATTCAGTCAAAATGCTGAATTTGGTCACGACTCACGGTCTTATCCATGAGCGTGTCGCTCTGCGTCTCTCACAAATCTGTACTATCTCGTTTTGGTCATGACCATGGGTGGCTTCCGAGTGGACGTGACTACCACATTATTGCTCTGCGGTCATGACCGTGTCAATGACACAAGTTGGTTTGGTCGCGACCCATGTGTATTAAGATAGGCTGTATTGTTTTCTGTCATTGACCGGTGTCAATGACATACAAATTGGTCGTGACTGTTTGTCGACGACGTGTCATTGACAGAACCTAAGATTAATCGCGCGGCTGAAGTCAAACATTATTTGAATTATTTTCGCTTCGCTGCTGGACGAGCGTCCGCGAGCAGTGTTCATCTCCTTTGGCTCAGTCATGCTCTCTTGCTTGATGCCGCCCGTCTTTAAGGTTGGGTTCATTAATTAACTTTCCACTTTTCGTAGTGCAGGAAAGAAGAGAAGCAGAAAGGCAGATATAAATTAATATAATTCGATAGAAAAAAATTGATCGCACATTTCCCACGCATTCTCTTTTCTCTGTCAGGAAACGATCCGCGCTCTTGCGAAAGAAATGCCCAACGTCACGTTCATCTGGAAGTATGAGAAGCCCGAGGATAACATCGCTGCCGACATTCCGAATCTGTTCACGTCAAAGTGGCTGCCGCAAACGGACATTCTTCGTCAGTAAACGTTTTATTTATTTATTTGCTTTATTTTTCTTTGCTAGACCGCGGTTTTTTAGGCGGTGTTGAGAAATATACAAAAAAAGTATCGCATTACATAACTTTCTTCTTGTGTTCAGGAGACCCTCGTCTCTCGGCATTCATCACGCACGGCGGAGCTGGATCGGTGTATGAGGCAGCCTTGTGTGGAGTGCCCACGATTACGGTGCCCGTGATGTCTGACCAGATGAGAAACAGTGAAATGCTGCGCCGTATCGGCACCGGTCTCATCGTGCAACGCGACGATCTCGTGAACCGCTTATTCGCGCAGTCAGGGAGGTGCTTGAAGATGAAAGGTATGGTGTATATAAATAAGCATATTGTTTAACTAAAATTCATACTTAGAGGCCAGGTCATTTAAAATCTGCCTAATACCTAATAATATGAAGAATATACAAAACGAGAGAAGCCAGACAGTAAAGTGCGCTAGATGTTAAGCTAAATTGAAGAGCTTCTTTAAGCGCGCAAGTTATGCATATAATTTGGAGAGAAACAAACAAACAAACACGCAAACAAACAACAACAACTGCAGGTACTAGCGGCGTGCGCGGCGCGTTGCGAAAATGGTGGCTGAGCAGCCGGCGCCGGTTCGCGAGCGGCTCGTGCGCCACTTCGAGTTCATGGCCCGCTTCGGGCCACTCGAGCAGCTCAACCATGCGGGCCGTGACATGGGCATTGTCACGTTCTACAATCTGGACATTGCTGGCGCGGCCATTCTTGTGCTGATCCTAGCTGCATACGCCACTGTAGTTGTGTTCCGATCAATAGCTCGCTTTGCTACTTGCAGTGTGGTTAAGCGAAAAATGAATTGAGTAGTATTTAGAAAACACTCATTAACTAGTCACTTAGTTTGGCCGTGTACTCCTCCTTGCTATTATTCTGGTCAGCCCTATTAATTACCTAGAAAATATAGCACGTGTTTTTTTTGTTTTGTTGCCTTTTCACTGAATAATTATTTTACAAAAAGTTTGGCCCTTTTTCGGCTTTTTCCCTGCTTATATTCGAGTATTTGAGAACAAAATGCAGTGGTTGTCAAATATGTATTTGAATGTTCTGCTGATATAAGAATCAAACGAATACAATCAACTTGCCATGATGCGAAATCTGGTTATTTTGTTGTGATTACCGAAGGGATAAGAATTTATTTTTGCTTTTTTTCATTTCAATTCCGACGTAGTGTTACAGCGCAAGATAATGAATGATCTACATAGTTTCAGGACTACTAGTATCTTTCTCTCTTGCGACTGTCGTGAATGTTTTTTCAATTGTGCACTTGCAGTTAGAACTTATGTGTATTTACTTCTTTTGGGAGTCGATTGGCAGTGATGACAAGACCTATAGGTACTCTTGTGATGCACGGCTCGAAACTGAATTGAAGAGAGAATTGAGCGTTGAAAGGCAGTTAGTTATAATTTGAACGAAAAAATTGTTATTAAATAATTTTTTTTTAGAAAGATGAAGAATGGGGAAACACAGAGGTAAATGAAAGCGAGTAAGAGAGAGGGAGAGAGAGAGAGAGAGAGAGAGAGAGAGAGAGTGAAACTCTCTGACGTAATGAATACGCCATTGCAGGATACAGAGGTAGTTTCGCAATAATTATAATTATAATTATATATATATATATATATATATATATATATATATATAAACACAACCAACGTTTTGACCTCTATGATTTGGACAATCAACAGCAACAGCACCGTGCGCAGTAAAGTCAACAGGTAAGATATTGTATCTCGCTGGAATCTATGTGGCGATCTATGTATGTATGTATGTACATACATATATGCATTCTACTTCTTATACTGCCAACCGCGCGAATCGAGAGGAGAAGGAGAATGAGAGTAGGAAAGAGAGAGAGAGAAAGAGATGGGTGAGTGAGAGAGAGTGATAGAGAGGAGGAGAGAGAGAGAAAGAGAGAGAGAAAGAGAGAGAGAGAGAGAGAAAGAGAGAGAGAGAGAGAGAGAAATCAAAAGGGAGACCTCTTTGTCTCTCTTTTGATCTTTTGATTTCCTCTGTCTCTCTTTTGAGTGGGAATGAAAGTGAGGGAATGAGGGGAGAGAAGCCGCGATGAAATAGAAGGCTGACTACAGAAGCGCAAGAGTCCAATGCCGCCTTTTCACGCGTGTTTTAAAATATGACTCGGGCAGGTCAAAAGATCAAAAGATTCACTCAACTCAAAATGAAGGCGTGCGAAGCGAGAGAACATTGCTCGACGGGGACTCTCAGTCGAGGAAGAGTGATTTTTTGAACTTTACTGATTGATGGAGCAGCTGCTTAGAGAATGACTGTCAGCCAGTCTTTTTCGTCAGAACCTCCTGCTCTTACACTCTTAGTGCGAATCTCTCGCTAGTCGAGTTTTCTCTGACTCTACTGACTTTCGCCTGAATGTTCTAGCCTATGTAGAGAGCACTGATGGCCGAAGAATCAGATGAAAGTCATCAAATAATTTCTTCTATCTTCGTCAAAGAGAAACGCTCTTCGAAATTCTTTGTGGAAAATTTGAATTTGGCTTACATACAATTTATTTCAGTTAATTTCGTCGAGAATGAAGAACAAAGCGGCAGCCCTCTTCTCCATCATCATGGCACTTTTATGTATGTTTGCAAAAAAAAATTATGCTTAAAACAATAAATAAATCTTAGTTCATAGTACCACTTTAAATATAGAAACTTTTTTGAGATGAGCGAACCGTCGGAATGGGCACTGACTACTATACCAAGAATATGACAAGCCTAGGCTTTACGAATGAAACTATCAGAGGAGTCTACTACGAGGTAGATTGGGTTATATATATATATATATATATATATATATATATATATATACATAATATATATACATAATATATATACGGTTATTCTAAACACACTTCACTTCCAAATTTGTGATGTTCTTTCCTATTTATTCCTATCAATGTCAAAACACTTTGGCATCAATCGAACATTTAGGACAAGACCATCATCCTTAAGAATAAAATTTTCTTTTGTTCGCTTTAAATACAAAAAAATATTAGAACTTCTTTTGTGCGGTGGGATTGTTGACTCAATACCGAACACCAATGTTAATCTGTTTGCTTCTTAATCTTTAAAAAGAGCCAACTTTAGAACGTGGAATACGTGTTCAACATGAGTGACTCAGGGCGAGTTTGCCCACCCCATTTTGAGCTCGTTCGTTCCCAGGGATGATCAAAGCGGGCCGAGCCCGGGCCGGGCCCGGGCCGGGCCCGGCCCGTTGCTAATTTGGCGGGCCCGGGCCCGGCCCGGGCCCATATCTGGAAATACGGGCCCGGCCCGGCCCGGCCCGTTTACCCTACAGGCCCGGCCCGGCCCGGCCCGCTTACCCCATAGGCCCGGCCCGGCCCGGCCCGCGTTTAAAAACTTAGGCCCGGGCCGGGCCCGGGCCCGGCCCGGGCTCAGCCCGGGCCCTGAACATGATGATGCAAGAAGCAATTAGAGCCCCAAAAAATACGCCACACACCCTTTTCGTTGTTGTTTTTCCTATTGTTTTGTTTTAAAACATTATATTTAGTCATGGATGAGCCCGACGTAGAATTAGTCCAGCTCAGCGACAGGCCATCGACTTGGCAACCACCGCAGAAACCTGCCAGCGAGCTTACAAAAGAAGACTTGGACCAAATTGCCGCGTTCGAGGCATCTTTGTTAGTGTACAAAGAGAAAACTCGCGGCTTAGTGGATGTTTACTACCGCGACGCGGACGATGCTCCGCATATGCAGACGACGTTTCGCGCGTGCATTCGTTGCACTCCTCCCGTTTTTTTCAAGTCCACGGCGGGAGGACACATCTCGTGAGTTTTTGCATGACCTGTTTAGCTTTTCAGTATGCTCTCTATTTAGCCGCCACAACAAGCGAGTACACGAGGGAGAAGGGTCGTCTTCCAGCCAGCCTTCTATCAAGAAGCATTTTGTGCCTTGCTTGGGACCCGAAGGAAAAAGAAGTCTGACTCACTCACTAGGCCGTTATGCTATCAATAGCGGTTCCTCATTCAACTCTTTGGCATCGGCAGATTTTGCTGAGCTTTACAAGTCGATTGTTCAGCTCCCGTGCGTTTATCATTTTTCAATAATTTCAGTCAGTTTTGTTTTAATTCTTCCAGGATGGCTACCGGAGTATCAGATGAGTTGCCATCTCGGCATACCATTGCTAGGTCAGCACAATCGATCTCAGCAGATGTGATGAAGGGTCTCACGGTTGAGGTGAGAAATGTGTTGATATGAATGTATATGAACTCCATTATTCAGGTACAAGAGGCCTATTCGTCATCACGATTCATCGCTATCAGTTGCGACTACGGCGAGAGAGGCGGTCGATCATACGCGTCGGTAGTTGTCCATTTCCTGAAGAATGGAGCCTGTGTCGCGCGGACTCTGGGCTTCTTAGCGGCAGGAGATGAGTCGAAGACAGCTGAATACGTTAGTTTTTGTTATCGCGAATATAAATTTCGCAGACTATTCGCAGACTATTAATTCACTGCAGATCTTCTCACAGTTGCAAGATGCGTGTAGGCCACATGGTTTGCATTCTCAGCTGGGAAAAAGATTCGTATTTGTTTCGGATTAATTATTGGTCATCACTTCTTGTAGTCTAACGACTGTACAATTGGCCTGGTGGTCCCGTACGTGCTCGGAATAAAAGAAGGACTGGAGAAAGCAGCGGAATCTGGGACCGCCATTGAAAAGGCCTTTTCTGAGTCACTGCTCTCTGCATTCAATGAAATCGAGAAGGATTTCTTCTCCCCACTTCATTGTGCAGCCTCTCTTCTAGACACGCGCGCATCACGCATGCGTTCACACTTCAGCAAGAACAATCGTTTTCTTACTAAGGTTTATTTCAAATCTAAATCCTGGCATTTTAATTAAAACAATTATTTTTCAGTGCAAAGATGACATTGAAGAGATTGACTCTTCCTTCGTCCACACTACGTCATCTAGAAGTTCGTCGCAGGCTGTGGCTGTGGATGCGGATGCAACGGATTCTCTTCTCATGGGTGATGATGACGCAGAGATTCGATCTCTGCGAGATGAGATTGACGAATTTTACCTCACCCGACCATCCTTCCCAAATCCACTTGAGTATTGGACAAATAAGCAGGCCAGCATGCCTTCCCTTAGTCCCTTGGCTCTTTCCATTCTTTCTGTGCCGGCCACTAGTGCGCAGACGGAGCGCTCCTTTTCGAGGTTGCACCACCTTGTCAGTGACTATAGACACCGCCTCTCAGACTCCAGTATTCAAGCCCTCATCACCGCTTCCATGAATCGCACTGTAGTTGTTGGAGTAGATGAGGAAGACGATGATACTGACAACTCGTAATAAATCGCTAGTCGTATTTCAGCATTAGAATCCTGTCTGTCTCTCTTCCCTTTTCTGCAGCTCATTATATTGACGAGTTGCTTGTTGGCTAACATATTTTTCCAGTTGTTGATTTCATTGACTACTCGTATCTCAATTGCTACTTGCATTTCAGAATTACAGTCTTTATCTGTCTTTAAGCCGATAAAAATAACGTGTTAAAATAAGATTCCAAGCGAACGAGAATTTTCTGCTTTTTCTCCAGCTCAAGAAAGCAGGCCCGGGCCGGGCCCGGGCCCGGCCCGGCCCGGCCCGCAAGTATGCAGGGCCCGGCCCGGCCCGGCCCGCAAAGAACTTTATGGGCCCGGGCCCGGCCCGCCTTCATATTTTTACCCTCGGCCCGGCCCGGGCCGGGCCCGCAATTTGAAGGGCCCGGCCCGGCCCGGCCCGTAAGGATAGTGGGCCCGGCCCGGCCCGGCCCGCAAGGAAGGCGGGCCGGGCCGGGCCGGCCCGGGCCTGGTTTTGACCATCCCTGTTCGTTCCCGAAGCAAGGCGTTGGTGAAATTACTTGAACCATTTGCATTCGACTTCTCAATCTTCTCAAGTTTGTTTGGCCAATCCCTTCTCTGTAATTCGTTTTTTTCTGAATAATTCGTGATTCGTTTTTAAATTGCCAAAAAAGCGAACAATATTCCAGCGCTCTGTAATGGTAAGGGTGGCGCGTGTTGCATGCGTCTGCCCTCGCCAGACGCGCCTGCCCCTCCAACTCCTTCCTATTCTCCTCTTCCCCTCATCAACTTGGGCCGTCACGATCTCTCTATCAAGGGAAAGGAATACAAGCATGTTCCGTACTTCTTCAGCGTCCGAAACGTACATTGGTACGACACGATATGCCCAGACAACCTCAAGCATGCCATCATGAACATGGAGGTACCCATTGTGAATACTTAATTGCATATATTTAATTCCTACAAGAGATTAAAGGAGGCGACCTCCGAAAAATATTTAATGCATGAGCCAAATTACCGCGTCTGCCCTGTGATTTCTCACTCTCATTCTCGCGTGCTATTTCGCAGGTCGCACAAACCCGCTGCGTGAAAGTAGCACACTCGCGAATGAGAGTGCGAAGGGCTGCGGCAATTTGAAATATCACATACATAATTTTTCGGTGATCGTCCTCCTTTAATTCTTCATGAACTAATGACAGTGCTCGCTTAGTTCGACTTGCTGCCTAAGCGTGCTGCGTGCTGGGTGTCGATTGCGTACACCGGAAGCCCTACTCCGGCACCAGGCTTGGACCAGTACAATGTCACTGTGCGACGAAGCCACCTCCAGTGGATGCTCGATGGCGAGCGACTTGGCCGGATTCCGGACGAATTCTGGGGAAATGTACCCACGGGTTGGCGAAATGAACTCGCGAGTGCCGAGGAGGATTGGAATGAGCTCCGCATGGGATATACGTACATCCAAGATCGCAAGTTGTACAGCTCTAAAAAACCAGGTGATCATGTACCATGTTGCATGGATCTGTCGAAGGCGGAGGGCCGCTGACTCGATCCAGCAAGGACGGCGCTCACCGACCGTCGAATACCAAGGCAACAGTCAATTTTCCTTTGCTTACCTACTTATCTCTTCATTAAAAATGATAAAAATATTTTAAATAATAATATTTTGAAATAAAAAATAAAATCTGTTACAGACCTCGACGCTCTTCAGTGTCTTCATTTTGCACGTCGCCATTTTTGTCGTACTCTTTTTATCCAATTACTTTTCTCATAAGCTCAATAAAAAATTAATCTGAATTGTTGACTGATGAATCAAAGCGATGAATGTTATGAGTGACAAGCACATTGTTGAAATCACAAAATGTTGTGTTGTAACGAAAGACAACGTGAGAAGAGAGAGAGAGAGAGAGAGAAGATTGATAGAAGGAGGAAGGCAATAAGTATGCATATGTACATAAAAATATGTTAATTGTTTATTTGCTTATTAGCTTGAACAATTATTTGTGGTTAATACTTCGGTTTGATTACCCGAAGAAGATTGAAAATTAAAGCCGCCATAATCAGTTTCAGTATATTTAACAAGAATGAAGCGCAAACTGGAATAAATTGTGCGACTATTTGTTTTGAAACATCGGTAGATTTTGCACAATCCTAATGCTATGGAGCTCTATAGCATTAGGATTGTGCAAAATCTACAGGTGTAAGGATTTTTTCCCGCTCCTTCGAATGGCTGTTGAATGTTCCTTTCAGCTGGACAGACTTTCGCAACTTCCCCAGACTTTTTCGCGTATGACACTTTTTCCCGCTTTGGCTTATCGAATGCGATAACCTTTCTACAGTTAAATTTCTAACCATTATTATACAATGTTACTTTGTTAGCGTTACGCTTCTATTTCTGCAGGTACTTTGAAAGTTCAGACTGAGAGATTGACAAATCGCGATCACGCCATAAGCTGATGATACATTTGTGAAATTTATTCTGCATAACATACATTTCACATGCAACAACCTAGATTAGGCGGGTTTATGGAGCGCGCCAGCGGCAACTGGTTGTACTTGCAGGCTTGAGCTACTTGCCGTTGCCTCACTTGACGATGGCCGGGTACGAAAGAACTAAAAATGCAGTTTTAACGGTAATTTAAAATTCAACAATTCAGTAATTTCAATTATTTGTTACAGGAAAGTGCGAATGAGAGAGAGAAGAGGACGAGAGGCAGCGAGGGAGAGGGATAACGAGAGGGAGAGAGAGTGAGAGAGAGGAAGATAAGTTTAGCAGAGAGAGAGAGAGAGAGAGAGAGAGAGAGAGAGAAAGAGAAAGAGAGAGAGAGACTGGAATTCGATCGATGCCGAAGAGTTGCATCAGCTGCTGTCGAAGGGTCGTGCTGAAGACGAGCGCAAGAATTGGAGTGGCGACCGACTTGAGATCCGAACACCACGGAAACTGGCACAGCAATTGGCATAACAATCGACATAGGAATCGTTAATTGTCAATTACTTACAGCTACTTTTGTTAGAATATATTTAAAATAAATAAATATGTGCTATCTAATAATTCACGCTTCACGAAACCTGCCGCACATGTAATCTTATCGAAGATGGACGAACGTTAGATGAACAAGAGATGAACGCTGATATGAAAGATCGTTGAACATTTATATGCTTATATATGGGAGTTCGTCGAACATTTTTTAGCTTTTAAAATTTTCGCTCCGCGCTGAGCGATGGAAGCAGCGATGAACGTTCATCGCTGGAGAAATAGTGTGCAAAAGTAGGAGAGTTTTTGGAGTAATGGGGGAGCGTGTTTGTCTGTTTCTCTCCACTGTTCCACGTTAAAGCTTACTTCTCTAATCGTCGACGAACATTTTTGAAAAAATGATGAACGAACCTTCGTACCAGTGTCTTTTTTGGAACAGTTCGAGGCTGATATGATTTTCTTGTATATTGTTGTATAAAAATCACTTTTTTATTTGTTTTGAATAAATTTAACTTGATATGCTGCACATTGTTTCATGTTGCTAGTGGCTTTCGCGGAATGAAGCTTGGCGCCAAGCTGCTCGATTCTCAAATCTAGTCTGCGTTAAAATGTTCTTATTATTCCTTTTTGTGTTAGTGATTGTTCGTTGTACATTTCTAATTTGGTTCTTTCTGGAGTTACAGGACTTCTCGGATTCCTCGTATGGCGCTGTGGAAAAGCTGCACGGAGAGCGGGCGCGACAGCGGCGCCAAGCAGTCTTCGAATGGCATCCTGGGCGACCTTCTTGCAGTCGACGAGAAGGTTTGCTGCAGCTACGCTTTTGCAACTACGTTCTTATTCCCATCTAGTGTGCTTTTCATATGTTTCGTTTTTCCTTTTTTATTTCATTTTCTTATTCATTTCTGTGTCGCTTATTGTGTTCATTGTGTATCTAACTTTATGCTTGCTCTAGCTACGCCGATCCCGCGAGTTCACCCCATCCATGATGGTCCTCGAATGGCGCCGTGGAAAAGCTGCACGAAGAGCTGGCGCGGAAGCGCTCCAAGGAGCCCGCAATCGCGTCCTCGCCAACTTTCTTGGAATTGACGAGAAGGTTTGCTAAACTCATTCTTTTTGCTTCAATGAGACTAAATACCTTCGTTGTTCTGTCGTGGTAAGTATTCCAACCTAACAGGAAGATATAGTCTTCCTATGTTTAGATTGTTTTCTTTGTTTTCAACATTGATTTGGTGTTCACGATCTTACAGTGAGAATGCACGTTTTTTTCGGATGGTGTTCAAGCGGGTAAGTTACCGTAATATATAATAAAAGCTACCGTAATTAATGAATGAAAGTCATACTTCATTTTTGTAAAAATATTTCCCGCATTTAATTGTAGCTGCTAAAAAAGGTTTAAGTATCAAATAACACTCCTAGAATGATTTCCACGTTAAATATACATGTTATGCACTGTGTTTCCATGGTGTTCAAGCGAATACGGTATAAACCTACCGTAATAAATCGCTGAAAATCATGCTTATTGTTGTTCCACATTGATATTTCTCAAATTCTCTGCTCAAAAATAGCTAATATATTTTTTTCAGCGATGGCATTGAAGAGGAATGGTCTACATTCGCCAACAGTCGGACAACAAGCTGGACGCGCTGCTTCTCCTTCCGTATTCGTCCCCCCCTCGGCTGCCTTCGACGTTGCACGCAAACACAACAAGTGTTTTTTTGCGTTGCTGTTTCTCTTGTATGTTCCCGTTCTTTTTCCTGTCACATTACTGTCGCTTTCCTATATAAAATCATCTTTGGATGCCTTTTAGGATGTTGCTCTCATTAATTAAGACTTGATAGGATGTCTCTCTCATTAACCCTTACACTCACTAACCTTGCAAGTTACTTAGTGATGGCAGGCTTAATAATGCTAGTCTTAATTATTCTCTAGTTTCTAGATAATAACATTAACGGCCCACATAATGCATAAAGCTCATCCACTTTTGTTCCGCTTTTGACTAGTAGTAATGAAAGTCCAGAATTATGAAAGTCCTGCATGTCGTGGTATTTCTTACTATTTCTATTTCTTACTATTTCTGACTATGATTCTTTCTCGTTCTCTCCATCTCTCTCCCTCTTTTTCTCTCCCCCCCCCCTCTCTCTCTCTCTCTCTCTCTCTCTCTCTTTCTTCTCTCTCTCTCTCTCTCTCTCTCTCTCTCTTTCTTCTCTCTCTCTCTCTCTCTCTCTCTCTCTCTCTCTTCTCTCTCTCTCTCTCTCTCTCTCTCTCTCTCTCTCTCTCTTTCTCTCTCATTATTCCACATGATTGGCACAGACATTAGAAGAAGTGAAATAGAAAATGTAAAGCCAAAAAAAAATTTGGTAAGCAGCGCCAAGGTTCGTGGAAGGGTCGACGAGAGCTGAGCGCTATTTGTCATGTTCGTCGACCCCTCAACGCTACTTTGACCAAGATTACATGTGCGGCTGGAAGATGCCAAACAGATATAGCAAGACGTCGGCGGTGACTGAGAAAAGCAGCTGTAAACATTATTTTTTTTAAAGAGAAAACAAAAGTTGTGAATAGCATTTCGAAAAAAAAAAGATGACCTGAACTGATGTCAAGGGTATGCCGGCAAGAAATGTTAAAAATCCGAGCAGCGCAAGCCTCATTTCTGCCTTACTATTATCTCAATTGATAATTGTTAAAGAAAATCACACTTTAAGCATGGCTGGTAATCAATTAAAAAAATTTATCAGTGCGACTTAATCTACTTTTTTCGTAAGGCATATTTAAATGAATTAAGCGAAATGTTTGGAAAGCAAATTTATACTTGTGTTAGCGTTGCTTCTCGTGTTGCTGATGGCAACGGCTGCAATGAAGTAGAGTACAAGAGTCGTCAGCGAGGTTGTCAGGTAGAGCGCCGCACTCGAGACGGCGCCCACCTCCAATGGAATCTTTGTTTTTATTGTAGGATGTATTGTTACGTTTTTATAACAAAAAGTATCACACAAAAAGCATTTCCGACATCTTTATGCTCATAGCTTTTAATAATAGTTAATTCTCTGAACATTGAATTTGCTGCAATAAACTCCGTATATACAAAGTAGTAGAAGCCAAAGCAATAAACTAGACAATTTTTACTCACATATCCCTGCTTGTTGTGATTCATGGCGCAGATGACGTCGCCGGTGCGAATGAGAAAGCAGAAGAAGTGCGCCTGCGCAGTGAAGAGGAACCACGTCACGACGAGGGGCACCCCGAAGACGAAGACGACCGAGAGAGGAGCAGCAGCGAGTCAAGGCGGCCGAACTAGATTTCTTTTTGAAAGAGCAGAAAACTCGTTTTTGAATTCGCGCCTCTTGCGTGACAGAGCGAGCCCGTGATTTAGAGAGACAGTATTCAAGAAAATTCAAAGAGATTACGGCTGACAATGAGTTGCGTGTGACTTTAAATACATATATACATATATTTTTCAAGTCGTTACAAAACATAACATTATGCACGTAGCAATTATATTTACTTCTTTGTATATGCTTTCATGTTTGTTTAAATAGTAAAAAAAACTCAATAAACTAATGTAGATCACACATTTCGCAGTGCTCGCGCGTTGAGAATGCACACGAGTCGATTCGCGGCGATGACAAGAGCGAGGCACTCTTGTGAAGCGGGCAAATGTTGCTCAAGACTGAAGGAAATAGTGAATTGGAGATAAGAGATGAAGAAAAAAATAGTAATAATTAAAAGCATCTTTTTTATTTGGAAACATCAAGGAGCGGACATTCGGAGATGAGAGATAGAGAGAGAAAGAAAGTTTCCAACACTGACAAGTAAAGAATCGTGCTAGCTGGCGTGTAGCTCTCGGCCGTTATGAATACTCCGTTGACGGCAGGATATACAGGAAGTCTAGCACATATTGTTGTAACGATCAGCGACAGCAGATCCTTCAAGAGGTTGCAAATAAAGGTGGCCAGCCCGGGCCCCGGCCCCCGGGGCCGGGACCGACTTCGGGGCCGGGGCCTACTCTGGGGGCCGAGGGCGGGGAAAAATTGAATGAAGTTTATCCCAGTTGACCAACTTATGACCCAATTCGTGAGTAGAAATGTTATTTCGTATGCGTTACAGATGTTTCGTACATACGAATTTTCGCAATTTTGAGTAATTTGTTTTACTCCGAAGCAGTTATTCTTTAATTTTTTTCAGCTTTGGGGCCGGGTCCTCTTTCAGCTCCCCGCTCACCTCTGGTTGCAAACAAATATACAAAATAAATTATGAATCGTAACTTCTTAGCAATGAAAAGCAATTCGTAGCGCTGATAGAAAAAAAAGCTTAATACATTGGAAAAGTGAAGAAAGAGTTTTACCGTTTTCAAGATCGAGTAATCGTCTTGCTTTTTTTTAAAAATATATCCTGCACTTTCTAAAAGAAAAAACAAAAACAAAAAAAACTCTTCTTCTGAACCATCCGTCCTCTCGAGTCCCTTCAGGACACACAGCTTCGTGCTCATCTCATTGTTAGCAGTGATTTTGCCCCATGATCTCGCTTCTACATATGTAAATACATTGTATGTCCGTATTTATAATTATAGAACTGATTTGCATACAACGACCGCGCCGAGGACGAAGAGGCGGTAGTACGTGGAGTGGAAGAGATGTCGATTACGGGGCAGAAGAACAACGGCAGCCTCGGCAGCGTAGAGAAAAGCGATTGGTGGGAGGTAAAGAGCATAGAGAAGAAGGGGCCACGAGGCGATTGGCGAGGTAACATTCACGTTCAAAGTGACGATTGGCATCTCTGGAAAATGGCGAGAAAGGAGCCGTTAGTAGATATGAATCTCCGCTTATTGTTCACCATATTATCGTAATTAAGTAACAAAATAGACATGAAAGCATAACTTCCAGTTTCGATAACGTTTTATTATTTGGTGCAGGTGAGGTACACATTCGGAAAGGTACTGTTGGCTATCTGGGAATTAGATGACCATGTAATATCCAAATAACTTTATGAAGTAATAATTAATGAATGATTGAGTTTGGTTAAAAGATTTTGAGCAACATCACATACAAATCAGTTCTAGACGCGCATTAAAGAGAGAACCAAGTGAACTAATTTGTCTGTGCATAAGAATCATTTTCTGTCTCCCAGATATTCCCACGCATGTTTTGTTGAGATAAAAAAATTCCACGATGTCGCTCTCACGGTATATAAGCCATGAATGAATTTCTAAAGAATGTTGCAAAGCTGAAGCTCAATCATGTGCTATTGTTTAGTTTAATTTTGCTTTTTAATTTTTAACGCATAGATCACTGCACACATTTCGCTTGAAACAACAACAAAAAAAATCATCCACATATCATATTTCATATACCAATCAGAAAAGGAATAGAAGCTGAGCAAACAGACTGGCAAATTGAGAATTCAAGCTCGCCTTGCAATAATAAACAGCTTCATTTTTGTCTCACTTTTCTGTCTAGAACATTTAATCGACATATCAAATTCAGTAGGAAAACAGTAAGCGTTGTCATCAGCTGGGAATAAACAAAATGTGTGTATGTGTGTTGGGTGTGCGTGATTTTCATACTCGCGCCTGTTTAACAATTCATAATAGCATTCTAAACTTGAATCGTTGTTGGAATTTTGTGTTGGCACTTTATTTTACCCCCTCTCTATTAGAACCCCCTCCCCCCTTCTAATAGTACTCCTTTGATAATGCCATTGAAATATAGTACCCCTCCCTCCAGTAGTTTTAATCGTGATTCTCGTGTTGGTGTGCGAATGTGCGTACTAAAAAGGAAGGATTAATCTAAAATATATACTATAAATGCTATATCCGCTTTGTTTGCATTATTAGAAAGATAAAAATTAACTTAGTTAATTTCCATTTAATAGAACTCTCTGACGATGAGATCATTTGTGATTCACCATTTTCAATAAGATGTAACTATCGAAATATCTCATTGTCAAAGACGTTAGTGGACGGGGAAAATGAAAAGAATACATCATGTGTCATTATCATAATGGATCATGATAAGCCTATTTTAAACATTCATTTATAACATATTGTTGTTGGCGTCGAACAGCAGAATTATTTCCAGAGCTGTTTCATCTGCGCAAAGTGAGTGTCAGCAGATGCGGGAAGGTGTGTTGAAATGGTCCTATTCAAGACTTCGACGGCTCCGCGGTTAAATAGGCGCCTCCAGAAGCGTCGCGTCATCTGCCACATCCGCCTCAAGAGGACATCCATTTAGCAACCTTTCTTCGTTATCATATAAATTTCCTTAAGAATCCTTTTAAAGATAATAGTGACGCATCAATCGTTATATAATTCATGCATTAAAATAACTTTTTTTGTCACATATTTTTTTAATAGCAAAACCCCTTCAACATGGAAACTGCGAGTCAGGAAAAAATGAAATTGGCAGAAATGAGGAAGTACTTGTGCAGTCGTATGAAGAGGACGATGCAAACGATGCTGTTTATCGTGTGAATCTATTGAAAGAGAGAGCATCATATTCATATGAAGGGTACATACTATCTTTAGGATACTACTTTTATTAAATATTATACATTTATTCTAAATATCATTTTTACATTTTAGAGGATATTTTCCGTTGGTAAAAGCGACAACGTACAAGGAAGAACATTGGCAGCTCGGCATAACTTGGAAGCATCAACGGGATGTTGATATCCTGCTGGCGCATCATCCGCAAGAAGCCAAGCACAATACTGGAACTCTTCGAGGCCGTACTGACCATGGTCACGACGAGGGTGCAACGATTCAGTTGCGCCACTTCGGAGAGCTTTGGAAAGGTAGTAAAATTATAAATTATATTATATTATATATTAAATAATCAAAATTATATATTAAATCAAAATCAAAACTGAGTTGAAAAAAAAAACAAAAGTACCGTGAAAGTTCGGTTTAAGAATAATCATTTTCGTTCAATATTTGTGCACATACTTGATAGCGGGCGCCGAGTGCAGCGTTTCCGTGCTGTTTCAGGTATCGTTGCCGCGTGTAGCGTGTGAAGACGAGATTTGACTGCAATTTTTATTGCTTAAAAAAATTTTTTTCCATTGTTCATAGAAGCCGATTTAAAAATAATTATATTTTAAAAGGATTTGAAGACATAAACGGACGAAAGGGCAAGAACCACAAGAGTTGCGATGTCTGCCGCTGCGAAGAGTGCGAGGGCGACAACGGCGAGGGGTGTCGATATGTTGAGATTGAGAGACGCGCCACCCTCATTCAAATCATGAGTCGCAAACATGGCGATGAGTGAGAAAAGCAGCAGTGCCAGAAGAAAACGATTTTTTGATATTACCAGTACCGTAACTTTCTGTGTGCCCATTCTACACATTCAGCCTGAGAAAATTGATTGATTTTGCATAGTACACCTAGCAAAACGTTCTATTAATACCACTGCAGCAGTCATAGCAACGAGTCCGAAGACGGCGCCGACAGAGAAGGCGTACTTCTCGAGGAGGCGACTGGCAACCAGCCGCTCCAGTGTGATCATGAACTCGGTGCCAATGAGCCACGAGTAGCCGAAGCAGAACGCATAGATTGGCCACTCTTTCCCCTCTGTGTCAACAAAAAAAGTAAGTAAATGCATACGGCTAATGTGTGGTGCTAAAGCGAATGTAGTTCTAATGACACACACCAACGTAGTTGATCAGACAGCTGCCTCTTATAAGTCTCAGAGCGTGGCTGGACACCACCGCCATCGTCTCGATCAAGGCTCCCAGAAGCCACAGCGACAGCAACACTCTGATAATCATCACTCATCACTTACTCATTTCTACTCAACTTGCCACAATCGATTAACTCTGACGTCCTAATTATTTTTCCTAAGACAAGTTCATTTTTAATATGCTTCTGCCTAGGTGTGCAATAAACAATTTATGTATATACATATATAATATAAATTCGTGCATCGATTGACTACAACGAAGCAGCCAGCCCCCGAACCTGCAATGCGGATGAATGACGGTGACCTTGGCGAGGAGTACGGCAAATGCGATGAAGAAGGGCCACGAGAGGAGGGGCAGACCGAACTGGAGAATCGTCACGAAGGTGCATGCAAAGGCGGGCATTGTTGCCTCCAGATTCGCGGAAGACATTTCTGGTGAGGAAGCATCGACCACGGAAGTCATCATTCAGGTCAAATATGACGATTTCCTCCCTCATCCTTGCGCCTACATGTTAGTCTCTTTTTCCATTGTGTCTATTTCCATGGATTCACGCCTTTCCCGTGTGTGTGGGTATCTTGCCCAACTGTTTCAATACTACTCTTGAAAACATTGCTTCATAGACTAAAGAGCTCAGACAGCAATGATTGAATGCGCCCAATGCGTACCCACGAAGTGACAATTCCCGTGAATGGGATAGTTTTTCTTCAGGCATCGTCATATTCAAAGGTCGGCAACAGACTAGTGATAAAAAGTTCTTATACATAAATACACACGATAGTTTATCTTCCGGCATCGTCATATTCGAAGGAACAGATTAGGCTGCGATTCAACACATTGAAATGACAGCAAGTCTACTTCATCTTTTCCATCTCAAAGTGCTAAGACAATTCGCGGAAGAACTCGGCTACAGCACATTGCCACAAAGGCGAAGGAGATGAAGAAGAAGCTGAAGCGCTTCCTGTGTGCACTCCTGTACTTTGATAATAAAACTGACATCATACTCGCATTTGATCGTAAACGTCATCTTTCATAGATTCATACATACTTACAAATGTACATATGTAATTACGTATGTACATACTTACATATTATATCAGCTGTATGCATTTTTTCCACAGGGGAAATTATAGGAAATATATATATATATATAATATTTTAGGTACTATTTATTACCTCTGTGCACGTTCTTCGTTCTGTTCTACCGCGATCTCCGACATTGGAAGTAGGCACCTGTACTCGCTTTACTCTCATATCCTCCCTTTACCATTAGCTTGTCTCATCTCGCCGTCCTATAGAATGCTGTTAATAACAATGTGACTATGTTTGTTGTTCACAGTCTGAGGAGACAGTGACTGCGTCACGCGCTGGCATACATTACGGTTCACTAAAGACTACGTTGGAGAGACGCGGAAACGGGAAACGTAGAGCGAGAGAGAGGGAGAGAGAGAGGGGGAGAGAGAGCGTAGAGAAACAGGGAGTTTCTACATATTGCCTGGATGCATTTTTTAGGGCACATGACAGTTAAAGGAGCTGGAAACTCTATTTTTTCGATGTCTTGATGATGCAAGCAATGAACGTGGACAGCGTAAACTAAAACAATGCCGAAGCATGAATGTCAAAAAATTTAAAATGAGCGAGGAATTTTCATTTGAAGAAAAAATCCCGACGCAGGGAATTAATGGCCATTTGTACTCGCTCTCGAGAGCCGTGTCCTTCTTTTTTGTTGGTTGTACCAATTCACAATTTCGTATTCCACGGATCAAGTACAGTTGGCGCGATGTATAATTAGTTCAAGTGCAATTTCTCTGCATTCGTTTCCAATGCATATTGCTTCATTTATATTTTGTTCACAGAATTGTTTTAATGTTCAAGTGATAACAGACGCACGCTGCCCTAAATAACTCCTCGGTGGATTTGGTTGATTCGGGCAAGTGCTGTTGTCAGCGCTGTCCTCCTAGAGCCGAACAGCAGCAGGAAGCTTATTGCTACCAGTCGCTCCGCTATTTCCCGCTTAGAATGCCCGGTCAGCAACTTCTTCATGGCTTCTCTGCCGAGGTCCCAAAAATCGACTACACGGGTGCTTATGTTATTGCCCTATATTCAACCCCTTCTCTCTCGACCGCCCACCAAGTCGTCATCCCCATTACCTTGGTCCCCACCAGTTGCATTCACTATTTTAACATGTCCCCATTCAAGTCACTCCATCAACCGACATCTGTATTCTTCTGGCAAGCAATACAATTAACAACAACAATGAATGAGTGCAGACAGGGAACAAAGGATGGAGCCGGCTGGTGAAATCTCGAATAGCCAGAATGCCGAGTCGTCAGCCTCGCTTCTCTTCTAATCGAATGTTGAACTTGGCTCGGGAAGAGACGAGAGAACAGTTGATTTTGATGAGATGGTAGAGTAGAAAGTAGATGAGAGAGAAGAAGAAGAGAGGGGGCTGACGACGAAACAACAGAGGAAGCCTTCTTAGAGCTTCAGCTTCGTGCGACGCCAATGACGGCGCATGGCGTTGTACTTGATCTGCAATGAGGAGACTACGATTCCACAAAATATTAAACTAAACTTGAGCTTAAAAATGGCTCCACAGACTATGCTATGAATAAAGCAATAGAGAAAAAAATTTCCACCCCTTTCCAATCAACGCAGGGATACACAAATCTTAGTAAATTAAATACCTCAAAATAATCATAGTATAACTTGTTTGTTTCTTTAGGACTTAGGTTCAGGTGTTCAGAACTTAAGTTTAGTGCAAGGAGCTTAAGTTTGAGCTACCGTGAATCTTGTCAAGTGGTATTTGGCCTGTGCTCCCACACCAACTACCTTGTGCTTGTAACTCTTCGGGGATTTTTTTTACTGGTATTGTAAGCGGATGTTCAGTGTCAGAAATATAAAGGACTAATTGGTTTGAATGTTAGCTTTTATTTGACAATATTTTAGTACATATTGATTGTAGCTATTAAAAATAAAATTAATATTAAACACAATTCAGGAGAACGACATGGGCTTTGGCTGGCCTACACGTGTTTGGCAACTGAGTCCCGAGAAGGTCGAAGGGGGCGATGAAGTGTTCGACAGAGCTATTCGCTCCGCCTCCGACGAGTACAAGGGACACATGGTACGGTATACAACGGGAGTACTGTGGAGGCGAGGTGGGCCACGTGATAAGTTATACAAGGGGAATACTGTAGAAGCGAACTCGGCCAGAGTGGATATGCGGTGTGCGTAGTCAAGTTGTACAAAGGTTCGCATATGATTTCGTCACAAAATTTTTATTATGACAATCATTTTATCAAACTCATCATATTCGCAACGTTGCTCCTTTAGCGTTTGCTCTAGTTTGTCTGCACTCTTCGGACTTGTGCACCGAATTACTTGATAATTTGTGAACTTGCAAAGAAAGTATCGCTTATCCTCTGTGGTTGCGCTCAATATCACGGGAACCTTTATGCCCATGTTTAGACTGCTTATAATATTTTAAATTTATTTATTTATTATGCAAATACCTTTTTGATGCGCGTTGAGGAGTGTAATGTTGTTATTCTTGCCTTTTTCTGCAGTAATCTTACAGACGGTGCGAAATAAGTTAGAAACTAGTAGAAAATAAAGAATTAAAAGTGAGAACAGTCTTCGATGCTCCTTCTGTAAAGCTGAAGCTAAAACAAAGTGTTTTTTTATAATGTGAAAAAGGTTATATTGAATATGGAAACAGTTTTCAAATTTTCTCTTTTTTTCAATTGTCTATTTCAGCACAACATCTTCTGCGACAACTGCCACTCGCACGTTGCACTCGCACTGAATGAGATGAAGTACGACGGAAGAGAGAACTGGAACATGGTCAACCTGGCCACAGCCATCCTCTTCAAGGGACGCGCGCTAGGGTAGCCAGCTTTGTTGTTATCCACATTTGGTTACGGTAGAATGTATTCAGATTTGGGTACGGTAAAGAGTAGTACAGTAAGTAATCCAGAAAATAAATATGCGACAATATTTAGAGATTTTTTTGTTGAACGCATTATTAATTGTGGGGAAGAAAAAAAAGAAAGTAGCGAGGTATTCAAGCATCATGGAATACATGCCCCCGTCGACTGCTGGTGAAAACCGGATGGGGGTATTGAGTTTTCAATAGTAAATGAGAATTTGGACATCAGAATTTGTAGTGGGGTTTGGTTCTGGTAAGGCTCAATCTGATTGGGGTTTTTTTTTAATACACGGTTACTTTTTAACACTGCCAGGCGTACGATATCAAAAGTTTGTGTTTTTTTCTTATCCTTGTTTTGCCTTTGTTTAGATGGGGCAGCATCATACGACAATGGCTGCCGGCCATGATCTTCCTCGTTATCATCATGAGTTTTGTAGTTGTGCCCTCCTTGATACGGTGGGCATAAAGGAAGTAGACTTCCTTTTTAATGATCAACTTAATTTTGCCAATATTTCTTGTACATTATAAATGTGATGCCATATTTGTTCTCCAGATAGTAAGCTAATAAAGATTTTTTTAATTAAAAATGTGCTTGGGAGTTTTGTTACTTGTCCATTATGGACACGGCGTTTAAGGCGCATCGATAATTACTTTTGTTTTTTTTCTTTGAAATCTTTTTTTTCTGATGTTACTTGTTATACACTTTTCCCTTCTTGTTTGCAAAAAAAATTGCAAAAAAAATTGGAAGCTACTAATTGCCGTCGATAAGTGCATTTCAACTTTAAAAGCAATTTTGTTTTTAAATATTTTATTTTAGTGCGAACAAGAAGGCAGAAAAAAGAATGGTTCGTCTCTCGGTCGAGCTGCTGGACGATGCTGCACAGTACGTGAATGCGGTGCGCGAGCGCGAGCTCAACCTGCGCAACTACAAGATTCCCGTCATTGAGAACATGGGCGTCACGAGGGTTAGTCTAGGGTTGGTGACCAGAATTGGTCAAGAGTAAATGAGAATTGGTCAAGAGTAAATGAGAATTGGTCAAGAGTAAATGAGAATTGGTCAAGAGTAAATGAGAATTGGTCAAGAGTAAATGAGAATTGGAAAAGATGGTAAGTTCAAGAGAACAGAAGAATTGAGGAAAGTATATCGATATATGATGAGTGTACTACTGGTTAGAGACTTAGTCTGACTGTAAGAAAGAAGAAGAAAATAGAGTTTTGTCGCGCGTCAATGGGGGCATTTTAAATACTTGGAATTCTGTGAGTGATTCGTGGAAGGGACAGAATTTTATTTTTTATTGGCCGCATTAATTTGAAAGTCATGGCTAAAACGAGTAATGCTGTTATTTTCCATGCACCAAAAAATTCTTTCTTTTTTTTAGGATCAATTCGACTACATTGACATGACGGACAATGACATAAAGCGACTCGAGAACTTTCCGCTCCTCAAGCGCCTCATCGCGCTCTATCTTCACAACAACCGTGTCCAGTCTGTGTTTGCAGGGTTTTAGACCGGGGCCGTATATTGGGTTTGGGGCTAAGATCAGACCGTATTTTGGATTTGGTGTTAAGATCAGAGCCGTATTTTTGTCGCCCTTAATTATAATCTTTACATCATCTGAAGGATTAAACCTCCTAAAGTCATTTTTTTTATATTTGTTATTTTATTTTAATTTAATAAAAAAATTAATTGAAAGAACGGATACTCAGCGAGATGGCTCAGATACTATGCCACTCGCGCTAACACTTTGACTCTTGATTGGTGGCTTTTGGGTGTGGCTTTCAAAAGAAAGGAGTGAGGGGCACTAAAAGCCCCCCTCCCTCCCTCCAAAAAAGGGCCACTAAAAGCCCACCAAAGAAAACAAAAGGCCGAGCAGCGATCTAGAGAGAGTGCTCAGTCGGATGCTACTAACCCCCCAAGTCAAGGTGCGCCCCCCTCCTTCAAGGTACATCCATCCGAACCTGGGCGAGATGCTGCCAAACCTGAAGACGCTCACGCTGACAAACAACAACATTGGCGAGCTGGGCGACATTGACGGGCTCGCGACCTGCCCCAAGCTGGAGTATCTGTCGTCAGTTGTTGTTTTCTTTTCTTTTTATGTTCCTGTTTTTCTCTTCCGATAATGAATTTTTTTTGTTTGCATAAATAAGAGAAAAATCTCCCCTTCCCAGTTTTTGGCCCCCAATCATATCCCTCCCTGCTATTCAACGCTTCCAACAGTGGCATGTTTCCGTCAATCACTAGCAATTTCTCTATCGCACTCTCCCCCTCTCTCACTTTCTGTATGTTTCTCTCTCTTCCCGCTATCTTTCTGTGTGTGTGCCTCTCCCTCTTTCCTTTTCTCTCTCTCTCTCTCTCTTTCCATCTCTCCTTCCTCTCTCTCTCTCTCTCTCTCTCTCTCTCTCTCTGTTTTATCTTACTCTCTCTCTCTCTCTTTCAATTCCTTGCTCTCATTCTTTGTTTCTCTTTCTCTCTATCTCTATCCTCTCTCTTTATCTGCCACTCTCTCCCTTTTGTTTTCTCCTCTCTCTCTCCCTCCTCTCCTTGCAGTCTGATCGGCAACCCCGTGACTCACAAGCAGCACTACCGCGAGTACGTCATCTACAAGCTGCCGACCGTGCGCGTCCTCGACTTCAAGCGAATCCGCCTTGCGGAGAGAGAGACCGCCAAGAAGATGTTCAAGGGCAAGAAGAATGCCAAGAAGAGGGAGGAGGTTAGAGGGGGAGAGAGAGAGAATGAGGGAGAGAGAGAAAGAGGAGAGGGAGGGAGAAAGAGGAGAGAGAGAGAGGGAGGGAGAAAGAGGAGAGAGAGTGAGAAGAGAGGGAGAGAGGAAGGAAAAGAAAGAAGGGCTATTAGACACGGAAGAGTGGATTTTCATTGTAGTGGATAGTTGAGATTGTATAGTTAGAAAAGGAAGATTCTGATTTTGCAAGATATTGTGCGATATACGATAGTACGCGCATTTCTAGTGAAATTAGCTGGCTATAAGAAGCTTCGTGGCGCTAAATTTAAAAAACAAATTATATTAAAAACAAAAAAAAAGATTTTTTTTTAAACTCCAATAATCGGTTCCTGTTGAAGATTGTGAAGAAGAGCGCAGCTCTGCCGGTCGCTGAGGACGCAGCCGAGAAGGAGAACGCTGGCACGGCGAGGGCCATGACGGAAGATGACAAGAAGAAAATTGAGGTTGGTTGGGAAGTTGGAAAGAAGTAAGGAGAGCATTTCATTTTAATCTTGTAGAAGGCTCAGGGTTTTGTTTTTTTAGCGAAGCATGGGAGGTTGGACCGAAGTAAGGACGGTGTAACTCATTTGAATCTTGTAGAAGGCTCTGGGATTTCTTTTAGGCATCCAGGTATTAATGTTAATGGTACTGGAAATATTTGTATGCCTTGTAGTTTTAAAGAAGATTGAAGTTTAGTGGCATGCGAAGTTGGAAAGGAAATAAGGAAGGGGCAACTTACTTATATGAATCTTGCAGAGAGCTCTGGCATTTGTGCTGGTATTAGGGTTGAAGTTGAACGAAATAAGTTGTTACGATAATTTTATAGGAAGCCCTGGGATTTGTTTTGGTATTTTAGGGCTAAAGTTGCTGGAATCAGCGGTAAGGTTTGTTTTTTTATATCAAGAAGATTAGAATAAATTCTTAACTATTTGGGAGAACAGGGTGGAGTAGGGATGCCAAAAATACGGTTTGATAGCATAAAAATACTCGAAATCAGGTCCGGACACTGTGGGGGTTGATGTGAAAATAGACGGCTCCTTCTTGAATCGATGCCCCATTTTATTTTTTAAGCAAATATTATTTATTACAGCAGTAAAGAACTAACTGACAGGCTTCAGGGATTTGTCTATAGTTAAGCTGGTACCGTGTAGAATTATATATTAGTAATATATATATATATATATATATATATATATATATATATATAAGTGTGTTTTTTTTCTAGTATCCTATTTGTATAGTAAAAGAGGTTAGTGGTCTGTTTTGCGATGCTTTCTGCTGTAGACTGGCTTTTGTGTTATTTCCACTTTTTGAAGCCAAGAAATATGAAGAAGAAAAAGTTCCCCAGATTTATTTATTTATTTATTTAATTTAAAATGTATTACAGGAAGCGATCAAGAACGCAAAGACGATTGTTGAAGTGGAATATCTTCAGCAAATTCTGCAGAGCGGAAGGATACCGGAGAAAGTGAGTCAATTTCTGCTTTGCCTTACTGTATACACACTTTCTCAAGCAGGCTCATTGTCATTGTGATTTCATTTTTAAAAATAAAAAAGAAATATTTTCTCTTTAATTTTTTCCTTTGTCTTACAATTAATGCTTTTTTTTTATTAATGCATAAGTGAACATTAGTTAGAAAGATTACAGATAGTGGCTTATTGCTGTCAAATTATTGAGTGCATTAGAATATAATTGACTAAATTTACTAATTAGCTTAATTATTATGTATATTCCTTCTTTTACAGCATTGGCACAAGGTGGCTATACAAAAAAATAAATTAAATAATTAAATGAATTATTTAATTTATAGCACTGGAACAAGATGATGATGCTGCCGGGTGATCAAGTGAGTGGACCAGAGGCAGAGAAGGTCCCGGGCGAATTCCAAGAATAGATGGAAGAGGAGGAAGCGCCGCCCGAAGAATGGCAGGATGATGCTATGGAGGTCTAAATGGGAGAGGTGCGAGGGCAACAAGACTCCACCTCTCTGGGACCCAATGTTATTACTTGAGCATACCACACTCCGTGATCCATCCCCTTCTTTTTTATACTCTTTTTATCTATTCACAAGAATAATCTGAAAGTTTGTTATGATTGTACGATCTCCACAGTATATTGTATTGAAACCGAACCAGGTTGTAGCGTTTCCATCTCTCCACTGTTGTGTTTGTAGACAGCTTTTTTTTTGTTAAGCTGTTTTTAATTCAGTATATTTCCTTCATAATTATTGGTGTTGTCACGGAAACATAAAGGCTTTGTACTAAGAAGAGACCGTCGATGAAGATGTGGATTGGATGTTTAAAGGAAGACGGAGTGAACTTGCACTCACAGAGGGGGCTTCTGTGAATGGTGAGCTGTTTGGAAGGTGGTCTTTGTAATGCTGTCTGTTTGTAAGAAAGAACGTGTACTTTTGAAGTTACCCGCTGCTCCAAGGTTGATTCTATTGAAGTTACAGTATATGCCTGTCCTGGAGAGCTCTCGAAACGCAGACAGAGATATATTGTTATTAATGCGGGCGCGTTCTGCTTAGTTCCGACTTCAAAAAAAGGCATCATAACTCGATTAGAAATCGAATCTAATTAGAAAGAAAATTGCTTGTAAAGAGTCCCATTCAGACGGAAAAGACAACTCGCGGTTTCGCAATGCGCTGATGATCACTTTGCTGACTATAAGCAATTTATTCTTCATAAGAAAATATTCATTAAAATGTAGACGACAATGACGGCCTTGTGCCCGATTGCGCCCCCAGATCAGGAAATAAATGAAAGCTTTGTGAATGGCAAATTAAACTAAAAAGGTTTTACTCACAAGAGACGAATTGGAAGTATGAGTCTGACATTTTTAAGAAAATTGGACCCGAAGGGAGAGAGAGAGAGAGAGAGAGGGAGAGAGAGAGGGAGAGAGAGAGAGCGAGAGAGAACTAGCACAGAAAGAGACTGTGAGAATATGAAAGAACGAAATTAAACGAGAGAGAGAGAGAGAGCGAGAGAGAGAGAGAGAGAGAGGGAGAGAGAGAGAGAGGGAGAGAGAGAGAGAGCGAGAGAGAACTAGCACAGAAAGAGACTGTGAGAATATGAAAGAACGAAATTAAACGAGAGAGAGAGAGAGAGCGAGAGAGAGAGAGAGATAGAGAGAGAGAGAGGGAGAGAGATGGAGAGAGAGAAAGAGAGAGAGAGAGAGAGAGAGAGAGAGAGAGAGAACTAGAACAGAAAGAGACTGTGAGAATACGAGAGAACGAACTTGAACGAGAGAGAGAGAGAGGGAGAGAGAGAGGGAGAACAAGATCAGAAAGAGACTGTGAGAATAAGAGAAAACGAAATTGAACGAGAGAGAGAGAGAGTGAGAGAGAGAGAGAAAGAGAGAGAGATTTAGTAATGGAATCGATGAACTCTTGTGATGATAAGAAATGCCATAATGTTAGAGCACATCTTTGACACATGATTCTCAATGGCTTGGACCAACAATTTCAGTTTTGGCAAACTGGTCACGCATGAACACATAGGAGATGAAGAATCACAGAGAGAACGATGGGTAGAGAGAGAGAGAGAGAGAGAGCGAGAGAGAGAAATAGAGAAAGAAAGAGAGAGAGAAGAGAGAGAGAATAGAGAGAGAGAGAAGAGAGAGAGAGAGAGAGAAACAGAGAAGACGACGAGGGTGATTAGAGATCATAGTCTTTAGACAAGTCTTTAGATAAGTGTGAATCGCAAATAAGAGAGAGATCACAATCAGAGAACCTGTAATCAACGGATATATGTACATTGTTTGCCCTTCTCTCTTCCTCCACACCGACATAAAAGCCGCTACTCGCCCGCAAACGAGACGTTAAAGTGAAATCTATTGTTTGAAGTCTACAGTATATTTGCGCCTCCTCCTCATCAAAATCGGAATTCAAATGTTCGCTCAATTATTTGAAGCTCGTTTTCATGCCTTGTTGCAGGCCTCGATAGCAAAAGCTTTATTGTCGCGAGTGGAGGGCCGTGTTCCTCTATCTCTCTGGCCAGCCCGCTTTTTTAAACGTGCAAGATTGATAATGTCAATAAAATTTTTTTCGTTTACTTTGCCATTCACAAAGCTTTCATTTATTTCATTCCCAAGCGGAATACAACTCTCGCTATCCCTTTCTCCTCTCGCCTTCTCTCTCTCTCTCTATTTCTGTCTCTCTCTCTCTCTCTAGTTCTCTCATTCCAGAAAAGAATGTTTGAATATTGGCCATTGAATTACTAATTTTCTGAACTTGAAATGATGCATGTTTTTGTCAGAATACTCTAATGAAGGAGACCGTTAAAGCAGCCTTTTGTTCCTTCGTTCCCGTCCATCATCAAGTCAGGTGCAAATAGCAAGCAGCGCGAGCCTGCAAGTACAACCAGGTGCTCTATGCACGCTGGATAAACCAAGTTTAATCTAGCGATTTTATCTTTGTCGCTTTCAGAATTGCTTCATAAACGAATTGCGAAACCGCGAGTTGTTCTCTCAGTCTGAATAGGAGTGAGACTTTTTTCCAGCAATACATACATAGATAGCCATGCGGCAGAAGCTCGCTTTCTAATCGATCGTCATTATGGCCATTTTGGAAGTCAGAACTAAACATAATGCGTCCGTATTGATAACGATGTGCTGTTAATCTCTTGTATACAAGTATGCATTACTTGTGATTTTATAATACTACTGACAAAAGTTATCGGCAACAACGGTTCAGCAACTCAGCAACTGCTCCTGAAAAGGCCTTCCTCAAAGGAGAGAAAGCAGAGCGGACCGTCTAGCTAGCACAAAAACAGTTGAAGTGAGAATGAAAACCCAAAAACATCCAAATGAAAAAAAAAACATTCAACCGCACCCATATCATTCCTGGCAAGAGAATGAGAAGTCTAAAACGACTACGGTATGAAAGCTCCACGTGTCACACTAAATAATAAGAAAATCAAACCCGTTTTAGAACGAGATTTGACAACTACCTCAACGGCCTTGAAAATATCTCTGAACATCTAACAAAGTATTAATAATCAATTAGTGCATTCAATCAAAAGTCTTTAAGCTCAGCTTGTTAAAACATCATTTCATGTTAATAATTACAAGCAAATAATTTCATGTCAACAACAGTGAAGCAGTACGAAACGACAAGTAAAGAATGAGAAAGAGAGAGAGAGATAGAAAGAAAAAAGAGAGGGATAGAGAGAAAGAAAAAAGAGAGAGAAGGAAAGCGAGACAGAGATAAAGTCGATCTGTGACACAACGAACTGCCTACTAAATAGGTGCAGCTCTCTCTCTCTCTCTCTCTCTCACTCTCTCTCTCTCTCTCCCGTTCTCCCCCTCTATTTCATCCCTCTGACTGCGCAATTAACCGATTTCACTTATTAAACTTATATATTTTACTTTGAACCGTCAGAGTGGCAATGTTTTTTTTTCTAAATATTATCAGATCCTCCTATTTTAGATGCCTTTTTCTCTCTCTTCATTCTCTCATGCTCTTCATCATCTTCATGAGCACTCTTCGACTGACGTGCGCTCTCAAGTTTCTTGCTTTCAATCCGATCATCTATCACAGCATGGCCAATCTCAATGGACGCATCGCGGACACGCTCGTCGAGGCTGGACATGAAGTGGTGAGGAGCATCTCCAGAAGTCTATCTTTCTTTCTCTCACACACTCTTTTCAATCTCTGTCTTTCCCTCCCTCTCTCTCTCTTTTCTCTCTCTCTCACTCTTTCTCTCTCTCTCTCACTCGTTCTCTCTCTCCTTCCATCTCCCTTTCTCTCTCTCTCCCTCTCTACTCTCTCTCTCTCTCTACCTCTCTCCGTCTCTACTCTCTCTCTCTCTCTCTCTCTCTCTCTCTCTCTTTCTACCTCACTCCCTCCCTCTCTTTCTCTCTACCTCTCTTTCTCCCTCTCTCTCTCTCTTTCTCTTTCTCTCTCTCTTTTCTCTCTCTCACTCTTTCTCTCTCTCTTTCCATCTCCCTTTCTCTCTCTCTCCCTGTCTACTCTCTCAATCTCTCTCTCTCTACCTCTCTCCCTGTCTACTCTCTTAATCTCTCTCTCTCTACCTCTCTCCCTCTCTACTCTCTCCCTCTCTACTCTCTCTCTCTACCTCTCTACTCTCTACCTCTCTCTCTCTCTCTACTTCACTCCCTCCCTCGCTTTCTGTCAACCTCTCTCTCTCCCTCTTTCTCTCCATCCAGGTGATGCTCTCTCCGATCTTGCACTCTGGCTATCCGAACGTGTCCAGCAAGCGCGCTCGAATCATCCACATCCCAGGCAATTCGTTGATGCTTCAATTTGAAGCAATCGGAAAGACGTCGGCCTCCCTTGGCTTTTGGACCTCCTCACAGTCAAATGCATTCTCATTCGTTAATGTTAGAGGCTTTCACACAAATTTAAATTGAACCTTTGCATTAATGAACATTTTTATCTAAGTATAGTATACATATGTATACATATACAAAGATAAATACGGTAGTGCCCAACATTTTCAGGTACTAAAACAAATTCATTTCATTTTTCAATGACATTTTCGGAACAGTCGTCGTTGGTCGTAGTTGTTCGGGACAGCAGATATGTATTTATATGTATTTACACACATGCATACATATGTATGTACTTTAAAATAATTTTGAATTTATTTTTCTTTGTCTAGATTGAGAACGACGCTCTTCCGTCGTACATTGAGATGTGTCGTGGTAAGTCATCTAAAATACTAAATATTCATTCAAGGAGAATGCATGAGAATGTCTGCCATTGGTAGACTACCAGCTAATTCCCGATTGATTATTCTTCAGCGACTCTTGACACTCCTGGGCTGCTGAAGCTGCTGCGTGAAGAGAAGTTCGACGGCGCCTTCAGCGAGACCACCATCAGCCTTTGCGGCATTGGTGCGCAAAGGCCGCCGCATATTTTTTTTAATAGATTTTCTTAAAGTTGATGTCGAGAGATTATTTGTCTCCAAAGTAACCATTTCATGATTTAGTAGATATCCGTGCACGGTGTTCAGTATTTACATACATATGTACATACATAATTGTAATTATCTGTATGTACATACATACATAATTGCCATTATCTGTGTTATTGATATATACATACAAAAAAAAATAGTAGTCTACCAATGGCAGACATTCTCATGCATTCTCCTTGAATGAATATTTAGTATTTTAGATGACTTACCACGACACATCTCAATGTACGACGGAAGAGCGTCGTTCTCAATCTAGACAAAGAAAAATAAATTCAAAATTATTTTAAAGTACATACATATGTATGCATGTGTGTAAATACATATAAATACATATCTGCTGTCCCGAACAACTACGACCAACGACGACTGTTCCGAAAATGTCATTGAAAAATGAAATGAATTTGTTTTAGTACCTGAAAATGTTGGGCACTACCGTATTTATCTTTGTATATGTATACATATGTATACTATACTTAGATAAAAATGTTCATTAATGCAAAGGTTCAATTTAAATTTGTGTGAAAGCCTCTAACATTAACGAATGAGAATGCATTTGACTGTGAGGAGGTCCAAAAGCCAAGGGAGGCCGACGTCTTTCCGATTGCTTCAAATTGAAGCATCAACGAATTGCCTGGGATGTGGATGATTCGAGCGCGCTTGCTGGACACGTTCGGATAGCCAGAGTGCAAGATCGGAGAGAGCATCACCTGGATGGAGAGAAAGAGGGAGAGAGAGAGGTTGACAGAAAGCGAGGGAGGGAGTGAAGTAGAGAGAGAGAGAGAGGTAGAGAGTAGAGAGGTAGAGAGAGAGAGTAGAGAGGGAGAGAGTAGAGAGGGAGAGAGGTAGAGAGAGAGTGATTAAGAGAGTAGACAGGGAGAGAGAGAGAAAGGGAGATGGAAAGAGAGAGAGAAAGAGTGAGAGAGAGAAAAGAGAGAGAGAAAGAGAGAGAGAGAGGGAGAAAGAGAGGTAGAGAGAAAGAGAGGGAGGGAGTGAGGTAGAAAGAGAGAGAGAGAGAAAGAGAGAGAGAGTAGAGACGGAGAGAGGTAGAGAGAGAGAGAGAGAGTAGAGATGGAGAGAGAGAGAAAGGGAGATGGAAGGAGAGAGAGAACGAGTGAGAGAGAGAGAGAAAGAGTGAGAGAGAGAGAAAAGAGAGAGAGAGAGAGGGAAAGAGAGAGATTGAAAAGAGTGTGTGAGAGAAAGAAAGATAGACTTCTGGAGATGCTCCTCACCACTTCATGTCCAGCCTCGACGAGCGTGTCCGCGATGCGTCCATTGAGATTGGCCATGCTGTGATAGATGATCGGATTGAAAGCAAGAAACTTGAGAGCGCACCTCAGTCGAAGAGTGCTCATGAAGATGATGAAGAGCATGAGAGAATGAAGAGAGAGAAAAAGGCATCTAAAATAGGAGGATCTGATAATATTTAGAAAAAAAAACATTGCCACTCTGACGGTTCAAAGTAAAATATATAAGTTTAATAAGTGAAATCGGTTAATTGCGCAGTCAGAGGGATGAAATAGAGGGGGAGAACGGGAGAGAGAGAGAGAGAGTGAGAGAGAGAGAGAGAGAGAGAGCTGCACCTATTTAGTAGGCAGTTCGTTGTGTCACAGATCGACTTTCTCTCTGTCTCGCTTTCCTTCTCTCTCTTTTTTCTTTCTCTCTATCCCTCTCTTTTTTCTTTCTATCTCTCTCTCTCTTTCTCATTCTTTACTTGTCGTTTCGTACTGCTTCACTGTTGTTGACATGAAATTATTTGCTTGTAATTATTAACATGAAATGATGTTTTAACAAGCTGAGCTTAAAGACTTTTGATTGAATGCACTAATTGATTATTAATACTTTGTTAGATGTTCAGAGATATTTTCAAGGCCGTTGAGGTAGTTGTCAAATCTCGTTCTAAAACGGGTTTGATTTTCTTATTATTTAGTGTGACACGTGGAGCTTTCATACCGTAGTCGTTTTAGACTTCTCATTCTCTTGCCAGGAATGATATGGGTGCGGTTGAATGTTTTTTTTTTCATTTGGATGTTTTTGGGTTTTCATTCTCACTTCAACTGTTTTTGTGCTAGCTAGACGGTCCGCTCTGCTTTCTCTCCTTTGAGGAAGGCCTTTTCAGGAGCAGTTGCTGAACCGTTGTTGCCGATAACTTTTGTCAGTAGTATTATAAAATCACAAGTAATGCATACTTGTATACAAGAGATTAACAGCACATCGTTATCAATACGGACGCATTATGTTTAGTTCTGACTTCCAAAATGGCCATAATGACGATCGATTAGAAAGCGAGCTTCTGCCGCATGGCTATCTATGTATGTATTGCTGGAAAAAAGTCTCACTCCTATTCAGACTGAGAGAACAACTCGCGGTTTCGCAATTCGTTTATGAAGCAATTCTGAAAGCGACAAAGATAAAATCGCTAGATTAAACTTGGTTTATCCAGCGTGCATAGAGCACCTGGTTGTACTTGCAGGCTCGCGCTGCTTGCTATTTGCACCTGACTTGATGATGGACGGGAACGAAGGAACAAAAGGCTGCTTTAACGGTCTCCTTCATTAGAGTATTCTGACAAAAACATGCATCATTTCAAGTTCAGAAAATTAGTAATTCAATGGCCAATATTCAAACATTCTTTTCTGGAATGAGAGAACTAGAGAGAGAGAGAGAGACAGAAATAGAGAGAGAGAGAGAGAAGGCGAGAGGAGAAAGGGATAGCGAGAGTTGTATTCCGCTTGGGAATGAAATAAATGAAAGCTTTGTGAATGGCAAAGTAAACGAAAAAAATTTTATTGACATTATCAATCTTGCACGTTTAAAAAAGCGGGCTGGCAAGAGAGATAGAGGAACACGGCCCTCCACTCGCGACAATAAAGCTTTTGCTATCGAGGCCTGCAACAAGGCATGAAAACGAGCTTCAAATAATTGAGCGAACATTTGAATTCCGATTTTGATGAGGAGGAGGCGCAAATATACTGTAGACTTCAAACAATAGATTTCACTTTAACGTCTCGTTTGCGGGCGAGTAGCGGCTTTTATGTCGGTGTGGAGGAAGAGAGAAGGGCAAACAATGTACATATATCCGTTGATTACAGGTTCTCTGATTGTGATCTCTCTCTTATTTGCGATTCACACTTATCTAAAGACTTGTCTATAGACTATGATCTCTAATCACCCTCGTCGTCTTCTCTGTTTCTCTCTCTCTCTCTCTCTCTTCTCTCTCTCTCTATTCTCTCTCTCTCTCTTCTCTCTCTCTTTCTTTCTCTATTTCTCTCTCTCGCTCTCTCTCTCTCTCTCTCTACCCATCGTTCTCTCTGTGATTCTTCATCTCCTATGTGTTCATGCGTGACCAGTTTGCCAAAACTGAAATTGTTGGTCCAAGCCATTGAGAATCATGTGTCAAAGATGTGCTCTAACATTATGGCATTTCTTATCATCACAAGAGTTCATCGATTCCATTACTAAATCTCTCTCTCTTTCTCTCTCTCTCTCACTCTCTCTCTCTCTCGTTCAATTTCGTTCTCTCTTATTCTCACAGTCTCTTTCTGATCTTGTTCTCCCTCTCTCTCTCCCTCTCTCTCTCCCTCTCTCTCTCTCTCTCGTTCAAGTTCGTTCTCTCGTATTCTCACAGTCTCTTTCTGTTCTAGTTCTCTCTCTCTCTCTCTCTCTCTCTCTCTCTCTCTCGTTCAATTTCGTTCTCTCATATTCTCACAGTCTTTTTCTGTGCTAGTTCTCTCTCTCTCTCTCTCTCTCTCTCTCTCTCTCTCTTTCTCTCTCTCCATCTCTCTCCCTCTCTCTCTCCCTATCTCTCTCTCTCTCTCTCGCTCTCTCTCTCTCTCTCGTTTAATTTCGTTCTTTCATATTCTCACAGTCTCTTTCTGTGCTAGTTCTCTCTCGCTCTCTCTCTCTCTCTCCCTCTCTCTCTCTCTCTCTCTCTCGCTCTCTCTCTCTCTCTCGTTTAATTTCGTTCTTTCATATTCTCACAGTCTCTTTCTGTGCTAGTTCTCTCTCGCTCTCTCTCTCCCTCTCTCTCTCCCTCTCTCTCTCTCTCTCTCTCTCCCTTCGGGTCCAATTTTCTTAAAAATGTCAGACTCATACTTCCAATTCGTCTCTTGTGAGTAAAACCTTTTTAGTTTAATTTGCCATTCACAAAGCTTTCATTTATTTCCTGATCTGGGGGCGCAATCGGGCACAAGGCCGTCATTGTCGTCTACATTTTAATGAATATTTTCTTATGAAGAATAAATTGCTTATAGTCAGCAAAGTGATCATCAGCGCATTGCGAAACCGCGAGTTGTCTTTTCCGTCTGAATGGGACTCTTTACAAGCAATTTTCTTTCTAATTAGATTCGATTTCTAATCGAGTTATGATGCCTTTTTTTGAAGTCGGAACTAAGCAGAACGCGCCCGCATTAATAACAATATATCTCTGTCTGCGTTTCGAGAGCTCTCCAGGACAGGCATATACTGCAACTTCAATAGAATCGACCTTGGAGCAGCGGGTAACTTCAAAAGTACACGTTCTTTCTTACAAACAGACAGCATTACAAAGACCACCTTCCAAACAGCTCACCATTCACAGAAGCCCCCTCTGTGAGTGCAAGTTCACTCCGTCTTCCTTTAAACATCCAATCCACATCTTCATCGACGGTCTCTTCTTAGTACAAAGCCTTTATGTTTCCGTGACAACACCAATAATTATGAAGGAAATATACTGAATTAAAAACAGCTTAACAAAAAAAAAGCTGTCCACAAACACAACAGTGGAGAGATGGAAACGCTACAACCTGGTTCGGTTTCAATACAATATACTGTGGAGATCGTACAATCATAACAAACTTTCAGATTATTCTTGTGAATAGATAAAAAGAGTATAAAAAAGAAGGGGATGGATCACGGAGTGTGGTATGCTCAAGTAATAACATTGGGTCTCAGAGAGGTGGAGTCTTGTTGCCCTCGCACCTCTCCCATTTAGACCTCCATAGCATCATCCTGCCATTCTTCGGGCGGCGCTTCCTCCTCTTCCATCTATTCTTGGAATTCGCATGGGGACCTTCTCTGCCTCTGGTCCACTCACTTGATCACCCGGCAGCATCATCATCTTGTTCCAGTGCTATAAATTAAATAATTCATTTAATTATTTAATTTATTTTTTTGTATAGCCACCTTGTGCCAATGCTGTAAAAGAAGGAATATACATAATAATTAAGCTAATTAGTAAATTTAGTCAATTATATTCTAATGCACTCAATAATTTGACAGCAATAAGCCACTATCTGTAATCTTTCTAACTAATGTTCACTTATGCATTAATAAAAAAAAGCATTAATTGTAAGACAAAGGAAAAAATTAAAGAGAAAATATTTCTTTTTTATTTTTAAAAATGAAATCACAATGACAATGAGCCTGCTTGAGAAAGTGTGTATACAGTAAGGCAAAGCAGAAATTGACTCACTTTCTCCGGTATCCTTCCGCTCTGCAGAATTTGCTGAAGATATTCCACTTCAACAATCGTCTTTGCGTTCTTGATCGCTTCCTGTAATACATTTTAAATTAAATAAATAAATAAATAAATCTGGGGAACTTTTTCTTCTTCATATTTCTTGGCTTCAAAAAGTGGAAATAACACAAAAGCCAGTCTACAGCAGAAAGCATCGCAAAACAGACCACTAACCTCTTGTACTATACAAATAGGATACTAGAAAAAAAAACACACTTATATATATATATATATATATATATATATATATTACTAATATATAATTCTACACGGTACCAGCTTAACTATAGACAAATCCCTGAAGCCTGTCAGTTAGTTCTTTACTGCTGTAATAAATAATATTTGCTTAAAAAATAAAATGGGGCATCGATTCAAGAAGGAGCCGTCTATTTTCACATCAACCCCCACAGTGTCCGGACCTGATTTCGAGTATTTTTATGCTATCAAACCGTATTTTTGGCATCCCTACTCCACCCTGTTCTCCCAAATAGTTAAGAATTTATTCTAATCTTCTTGATATAAAAAAACAAACCTTACCGCTGATTCCAGCAACTTTAGCCCTAAAATACCAAAACAAATCCCAGGGCTTCCTATAAAATTATCGTAACAACTTATTTCGTTCAACTTCAACCCTAATACCAGCACAAATGCCAGAGCTCTCTGCAAGATTCATATAAGTAAGTTGCCCCTTCCTTATTTCCTTTCCAACTTCGCATGCCACTAAACTTCAATCTTCTTTAAAACTATAAGGCATACAAATATTTCCAGTACCATTAACATTAATACCTGGATGCCTAAAAGAAATCCCAGAGCCTTCTACAAGATTCAAATGAGTTACACCGTCCTTACTTCGGTCCAACCTCCCATGCTTCGCTAAAAAAACAAAACCCTAGACAAAAGGGAGAGAGTGGCAGATAAAGAGAGAGGATAGAGATAGAGAGAAAGAGAAACAAAGAATGAGAGCAAGGAATTGAAAGAGAGAGAGAGAGAGTAAGATAAAACAGAGAGAGAGAGAGAGAGAGAGAGAGAGAGGAAGGAGAGATGGAAAGAGAGAGAGAGAGAAAAGGAAAGAGGGAGAGGCACACACACAGAAAGATAGCGGGAAGAGAGAGAAACATACAGAAAGTGAGAGAGGGGGAGAGTGCGATAGAGATATTGCTAGTGATTGACGGAAACATGCCACTGTTGGAAGCGTTGAATAGCAGGGAGGGATATGATTGGGGGCCAAAAACTGGGAAGGGGAGATTTTTCTCTTATTTATGCAAACAAAAAAAATTCATTATCGGAAGAGAAAAACAGGAACATAAAAAGAAAAGAAAACAACAACTGACGACAGATACTCCAGCTTGGGGCAGGTCGCGAGCCCGTCAATGTCGCCCAGCTCGCCAATGTTGTTGTTTGTCAGCGTGAGCGTCTTCAGGTTTGGCAGCATCTCGCCCAGGTTCGGATGGATGTACCTTGAAGGAGGGGGGCGCACCTTGACTTGGGGGGTTAGTAGCATCCGACTGAGCACTCTCTCTAGATCGCTGTTCGGCCTTTTGTTTTCTTTGGTGGGCTTTTAGTGGCCCTTTTTTTGGAGGGAGGGAGGGGGGCTTTTAGTGCCCCTCACTCCTTTCTTTTGAAAGCCACACCCAAAGGCCACCAATCAAGAGTCAAAGTGTTAGCGCGAGTGGCATAGTATCTGAGCCATCTCGCTGAGTATCCGTTCTTTCAATTATTTTTTTTATTAAATTAAAATAAAATAACAAATAAAAAAAAAATGACTTTAGGAGGTTTAATCCTTCAGATGATGTAAAGATTATAATTAAGGGCGACAAAAATACGGCTCTGATCTTAACACCAAATCCAAAATACGGCCCTGATCTTAGCCCCAAACCCAATATACGGCCCCGGTCTAAAACCCTGCAAACACAGACTGGACACGGTTGTTGTGAAGATAGAGCGCGATGAGGCGCTTGAGGAGCGGAAAGTTCTCGAGTCGCTTTATGTCATTGTCCGTCATGTCAATGTAGTCGAATTGATCCTAAAAAAAAAGAAAGAATTTTTTGGTGCATGGAAAATAACAGCATTACTCGTTTTAGCCATGACTTTCAAATTAATGCGGCCAATAAAAAATAAAATTCTGTCCCTTCCACGAATCACTCACAGAATTCCAAGTATTTAAAATGCCCCCATTGACGCGCGACAAAACTCTATTTTCTTCTTCTTTCTTACAGTCAGACTAAGTCTCTAACCAGTAGTACACTCATCATATATCGATATACTTTCCTCAATTCTTCTGTTCTCTTGAACTTACCATCTTTTCCAATTCTCATTTACTCTTGACCAATTCTCATTTACTCTTGACCAATTCTCATTTACTCTTGACCAATTCTCATTTACTCTTGACCAATTCTCATTTACTCTTGACCAATTCTCATTTACTCTTGACCAATTCTGGTCACCAACCCTAGACTAACCCTCGTGACGCCCATGTTCTCAATGACGGGAATCTTGTAGTTGCGCAGGTTGAGCTCGCGCTCGCGCACCGCATTCACGTACTGTGCAGCATCGTCCAGCAGCTCGACCGAGAGACGAACCATTCTTTTTTCTGCCTTCTTGTTCGCACTAAAATAAAATATTTAAAAACAAAATAGCTTTTAAAGTTGAAATGCACTTATCGACGGCAATTAGTAGCTTCCAATTTTTTTTGCAATTTTTTTTGCAAACAAGAAGGGAAAAGTGTATAACAAGTAACATCAGAAAAAAAAAGATTTCAAAGAAAAAAAACAAAAGTAATTATCGATGCGCCTTAAACGCCGTGTCCATAATGGACAAGTAACAAAACTCCCAAGCACATTTTTAATTAAAAAAATCTTTATTAGCTTACTATCTGCAGAACAAATATGGCATCACATTTATAATGTACAAGAAATATTGGCAAAATTAAGTTGATCATTAAAAAGGAAGTCTACTTCCTTTATGCCCACCGTATCAAGGAGGGCACAACTACAAAACTCATGATGATAACGAGGAAGATCATGGCCGGCAGCCATTGTCGTATGATGCTGCCCCATCTAAACAAAGGCAAAACAAGGATAAGAAAAAAACACAAACTTTTGATATCGTACGCCTGGCAGTGTTAAAAAGTAACCGTGTATTAAAAAAAAACCCAATCAGATTGAGCCTTACCAGAACCAAACCCCACTACAAATTCTGATGTCCAAATTCTCATTTACTATTGAAAACTCAATACCCCCATCCGGTTTTCACCAGCAGTCGACGGGGGCATGTATTCCATGATGCTTGAATACCTCGCTACTTTCTTTTTTTTCTTCCCCACAATTAATAATGCGTTCAACAAAAAAATCTCTAAATATTGTCGCATATTTATTTTCTGGATTACTTACTGTACTACTCTTTACCGTACCCAAATCTGAATACATTCTACCGTAACCAAATGTGGATAACAACAAAGCTGGCTACCCTAGCGCGCGTCCCTTGAAGAGGATGGCTGTGGCCAGGTTGACCATGTTCCAGTTCTCTCTTCCGTCGTACTTCATCTCATTCAGTGCGAGTGCAACGTGCGAGTGGCAGTTGTCGCAGAAGATGTTGTGCTGAAATAGACAATTGAAAAAAAAGAGAAAATTTGAAAACTGTTTCCATATTCAATATAACCCTTTTCACATTATAAAAAAACACTTTGTTTTAGCTTCAGCTTTACAGAAGGAGCATCGAAGACTGTTCTCACTTTTAATTCTTTATTTTCTACTAGTTTCTAACTTATTTCGCACCGTCTGTAAGATTACTGCAGAAAAAGGCAAGAATAACAACATTACACTCCTCAACGCGCATCAAAAAGGTATTTGCATAATAAATAAATAAATTTAAAATATTATAAGCAGTCTAAACATGGGCATAAAGGTTCCCGTGATATTGAGCGCAACCACAGAGGATAAGCGATACTTTCTTTGCAAGTTCACAAATTATCAAGTAATTCGGTGCACAAGTCCGAAGAGTGCAGACAAACTAGAGCAAACGCTAAAGGAGCAACGTTGCGAATATGATGAGTTTGATAAAATGATTGTCATAATAAAAATTTTGTGACGAAATCATATGCGAACCTTTGTACAACTTGACTACGCACACCGCATATCCACTCTGGCCGAGTTCGCTTCTACAGTATTCCCCTTGTATAACTTATCACGTGGCCCACCTCGCCTCCACAGTACTCCCGTTGTATACCGTACCATGTGTCCCTTGTACTCGTCGGAGGCGGAGCGAATAGCTCTGTCGAACACTTCATCGCCCCCTTCGACCTTCTCGGGACTCAGTTGCCAAACACGTGTAGGCCAGCCAAAGCCCATGTCGTTCTCCTGAATTGTGTTTAATTTTAATTTTATTTTTAATAGCTACAATCAATATGTACTAAAATATTGTCAAATAAAAGCTAACATTCAAACCAATTAGTCCTTTATATTTCTGACACTGAACATCCGCTTACAATACCAGTAAAAAAAATCCCCGAAGAGTTACAAGCACAAGGTAGTTGGTGTGGGAGCACAGGCCAAATACCACTTGACAAGATTCACGGTAGCTCAAACTTAAGCTCCTCGCACTAAACTTAAGTTCTGAACACCTGAACCTAAGTCCTAAAGAAACAAACAAGTTATGTCTTAAACTCCAAAACTTGTCCTAAAACCATCGACCTAAAGTCAAGAAACTCACTAAACTCCAACACTTAAGACACTAATTATATTCTAAAAAAAAAAAACAGAAAACTTCTAAAAACAAAAAAAAAACTTAAGACAATAGGCAAACTCCTAAGCTTAAAAAAAACATTAAACTCTTAAAAACTTACTTAAAAAATAGCTTAAAAAAAACATTAAACTCTTAAAAAACTAAATTCCTAAACTGAAGAGACGTACGCTAACGTAGTAGCTGCCGGCGAAGTCGCGGATGACGCCCTTGCTCGTGGCGATGCCCATGTGGCCGACGAATGGGAAGAGCCACCTCAAGAATGAAAAAGAGGTTCAACGTAACTCTTAACATATCTGGACTAAAGCAAATTGTACACTTAGTTAATGCAGTTTTGGAAATGAGAAAAAAGAGGACCAAACTTCCATTTTTTTTTTTAACGAATTTAAGCTTTTTTAAGGCATACGAGCTTACATATACACATTTTTTCAGAATCTACAAGAATAAATCAGTATTACAGAAAAAATCACGAAAAATTGGCGAGATTTAATGCTGAAATTAGCGTTAAATATAAAATAAAACAAGGCTAAAGTAATTATTTTCTTTAATGTTAAGGTAATCCTTCTTCGTTTAAGGTATGTTTGGCGCAATACTTGTGTAAGAAGCCAGGCCGCCTAAAGCCTGACTCCTCATCTAGATCTAATAATGTGTAATGACCGACCTGTTAATATGCCTCCTGGCTTGCGGTCGGTGCTCGAACCAGCCGTCCTGCAGTCGTGCAGAGCCCCTCTCTGGCGCGCCCTCTCCCGAGGGGGCGGAGCGTAGAGAGGGAGAGAGAGTGTGCGGCCGTTAGGCGGCCGAGAGAGTGTATGTGGGTGCGCGGGTTTCAACATGCCCCCTTTCGGAAGCTTGTCGATCCCCTGGTCGACGGTCGAAACGACGCGACTTTGCGTTTCGGTAACTCCGTGACTGATGTTGTGGTTAAATATGCGGTTATGGTGTGGGGAGTATATGCTTATGTACATGAGAGATCGGCCGAGCAGTTTGGATGGTGTTAGGTTTTTTTTTTTCGCTCAGCTCGGCTCTTTCGTCTGCCTTAGTCACGTCTGTAGCGCGCAGGCGGCTGCCTGTGGCGCGTCGATCTTCGGACTGGATGTCCGTCTGTCGTTGTCGGCATCTCGCGTGGAGTGCTCGATTTCTTGGTCTTCGGAGCTCGTGTTCTTGCAGTGCTCGACGAAGCATTATATTCTGGTTCGGCTTCCTCTGGCTCTTCTTCGCTTTCCTTCTCGCTCTCTTGGAGGCACTCTGGATTCTTGTTCTTCTTCTTGGGCTCGTAGGTGCGCACATTATTCTTGTGGTGAAACTCGATCCTTCCGTCTTCTCCTCGGATCGAGATTCGCGGTCCTTGGACGTCGAGCACTTCGAAGGGCCCGTGAAGTCTCGGCGCCAGCTTGTTCTTTGGCGGTTGCCGCTTCACCAGGACACGATCACCGGTCATGACCTGGCGTTTCGCCACATTGTGCTGCTGCTGATAGAGACGCTCTTGTTCTAGCTCGGCTACATTGAGCTTCTCTTTGACCAGCTTCCAGACACTCTGCATGTTTGCCTTGAGCTTGTCTGTGTACGAGGGCTCCATGAAGAACTGGCAGTTCCAGGGATCGTTGCCATTATCTTCCGGAATTCTTGGTGTTCTGCCGAAGAGTGCTTCGAATGGTGATGTACCGATTGAACGGTTTGGAAGCGAGTTTATTGCGAAGATGACGAGCGCGAGGTGGATGTCCCAGTCGTCCTGCGTCTAGTTCACGTGGCTCGCCAGGATTTCTTCGATCTGACGATTGAGACGCTCTACCAACCCATTGGTGGCATGGTGATACGGGGTCGATGTTGCATGGTCTATCTTCATGGTTCCGAGGAATTCTTGGAATTCGCCGGCGAGGAAGTTCGACCCCCGGTCGGTGACTATCATCTTCGGCGCTCCGTGCTTGCCGATCACTTCTTCCATGAAGGCGCGTTCGACGGAGGTAGCGCGCTGGTCCTTGAGTGGGACGGCGATGGCGAACCTGGTCAGCGCGTCACGCATGGAGAGGATGTATCGGTTGCCGTCGATTGTCTGGGGCAGGGGACCCAGAATGTCGACGTGGAGACGCTCGAAGGGGAGACTGGGCTCCGGGAAGGTGCCAAGAGGCTCCTTCGTCTCTTCGTGGGAGAACGTCTTTCTCTTCCTGCACTTCAGGCAGAGAGTGACTGCTTCTTCCACGTCCTTCTTCATTTCCGGCCAGTTGTATCTGCGCTGGATGCACGCGAGGGTGCGGTCGATGCCAGCGTGAGATGCTAGCATCGGGGATGAGTGGAAGTGTTCGACGATTTGCTTGACAATGGTCTCGTCGCGTGGAAGCATGACGATGTGAGGACTCAGTGAGTTCTTCGGCTTGCGGCAGAGCATTCCGTCGTGGAGCTCGTACCGTGCCTTGGTCTTCGCTCTGTTTGCTGACAGTGTTTTATTCTTGAGATCCTCGACAGCTTCCCTCATCCAGCTGGTCTTGCTCTGCAGTTCCAAGATTGTGTCCTTGGCGAGCATGTTGACGGGGACGTCAATCTCGTTGGCAGAGAGTGGCAGAGTTCTCTTGGTTGTCGTCTTGATGGTCTTCGGCTCCTTGGTTTCGTCCGGGGTGTACCGCGATAGTGCGTCTGCGATGTTATTCTCCCTCCCCGGCCGATATTTGATGGTCATATTATATTCCATCAGACACATCTGGTATCGCGCCAGGCGACCTTCGAGATCCTTCCTCTTGTGAAGGGCTTCGAGAGGCCTATGATCGACGATTGCTTGGCAGGGCACTCCAAGAATGTACGTTCTAAATTTCTTGGTTGCGAAGACGAGCGCGAGAGCTTCTGCCTCGATGGGAGGGTAGTTTCTCTCGGCTCCGATTAGCTTCCTGCTGGCGTACGCGATTGGCCTTGGCGGATCTGTGTCCCTGGCGCTCTGAAGTAGAGCTGCTCCGATGGCACTAGACGAAGCGTCGCTCTCGATGATGAACGGGCGACCAGGAAGTGGAGCTGCCATCACGGGTGATGTTGAGATGGAGTTCTTGAGTTGCTGGAACGAGCGTTCGTGTTCATCAGTCCAACAGAAGTCTTCATCCTTCTTAGTAAGCTCGTGAAGTGGGGCGGCGATCTGTGCGAAGTTCTTGATGAATCGGCGCAGGTAGCTGCACATGCCGATGAATGAGCGGATGGCAGTGATGGTAGTGGGCCTGGGGAAGTCGTTGATGGCCTGCACTTTCTGCTTGTCCGTCTTGATCGCGCCATTGGAGATGGTGATTCCCAAGAAGGTGACTTCTTGCTTGGCGAATTCGCACTTTGAGAGCTTGGCCTTGAAACCGAAGTTGTGAAGTGCTTGCAGGAGTTCTGCCAGATCTTGGAAATGCTGTTCCATGCTGTCGCTTACGACAAGCAGGTCGTCGAGGTAGACAAACAGTCGAGCCTTCACTCGCTGTTTGATGTGCTGGACTGCTCTTTGGAAGGACGATGGTGCTCCGCAGAGACCCATGGGCATTCGTCTGAATTGGTAAATGCCAGAGTCCGTCGCGAAGGCGGTGAGATGTCTGTCCTTCTTTCTGAGAGGGAGTTGGAAGAATCCAGCTTGGAGATCCATCTTGGTGAAGTAGACTGAGTTGGCAGCCAGGTCGACGACATCTTGGATGTTTGGAATGAGATAGAATTCCTTCAATGTTGCTGAGTTCAGCATTCTGTAGTCGACGGTGAATCTCCAAGTGCTATCTTTCTTCTTGACGAGAACGACTGGGCTCACGAATGCCGAGTCGCTTGGCTCGATGACTCCTTCGTTGAGCAGATCTCTTACTTGCTTCTCTATTTCTTCCTTCTTCGACAGTGGGATGCGCTGAGTGCGTGGTCGGAGCGGTGGCTTGCTTTTGTCAAGCTCGATCTTGTGCTCGATCGGACCGTTGAAGCAACCCAGCTTATTGTCCCAGCTGTAGAAGGAATTCCGATGTTCAAGGATGATGCCGTGGAGTCTCTTGGCATGTTCACTTGGCAGAGTTGCAGTTGCCTTCTCGACTTGTCGCAGAAATTCTTCTTTCTCGGGAAAGCTTGGTAGGTCAGACTCCCAGTCAGCTTCTGGGCTCGCTTCGTCGTTTCTTTGGCCTTCCTGGGCGATAGCAAAGATGTCTCCGACTGGAGTTTCTTCGTGGACGACCATTGGCACTGCATTGTGGTTGTGCACAGTGACGAAGGTTGTTGTCTGACCGGGAAGTGGATTGAAGATAAAGTTCTCAAAGCTCCACTCCGTCCGTTGGAATGGTGAGATTAAGAATTTCTGGTTGTCGTTGTGGTTGTCGAGAGTCATTGCAATCTTCACCTTGCCTTTGCTGTTCGCTTGGATGTGCGATCTCGAGGTGGTTTTGACTTGTCCGATGTGGATCTTCTCTTCGTTGTAGCCATCACGCTTTACCAGTGGGATGATGACGCCTCCCAGGTGAAGTTCGTGTTTGTCTGGACGAAGGAGAGCTGGTCTTTCGCGTTCATCAAGGGCTCGCATCGTGTCCAGTCTGATCAGGGCTGCGGCTGGGCAGTCCTTGTCAGCGGCCACTTGGAATGTTTGCTTGAGATGTTCGTTGCCAATTCGGAGGTTCAGGTCGACTTCGGCTATGAAGTGAATCGGGGTGCCGTTTGCGGCGAAAGCCCTAGTGCTCGTTGGTCGGAATGAGCCTCCTTTGTCGATCTTTTTGGCGAACGTCAATCTGATGATGGAGATAGTGGCACCAGAGTCCCACAACGCCGTGACTCTGCGATCTTCGATTGAGATGGGAACATACGGAAGGTTGGCCGAACCTTCGTTGATGTTCGCGATAAAGCGGAAGATTTGCGCATTTTCCGGCAGAGATTGGTATCTGATGTTGTTGTGGAGACGTGTGCTATCTACTGGTGGCGCTGATGGAGCTGTCCTCTTGGTGGTGGCGGGTTCTGACGTGGTACTGTTGGCTACAGTGGTGCTGTTGATGTTCATCAGAGGAAGTCCGGTTACTGCTGTGGTCATGGAACGGAAGATGTAAAATTTGGCTAGGAATCCGATGATGACGACGAGAATCACTACGCCTAGTGCTATTCCAACGATGACGACGACCTTCGTTGTGAAGAAGGATGTGATGCCTGAGATGCCGTCTCGGACTGCAGCAGATGAATTCTCCAGGCCTTCCTTGATGAGTTCAGCGTTAGACATGGCGGCTGGTGGCCCTCTGCTTGCGTCACGCCCGACGATGATCGGATTTGCTGGCGTCTTATTGCAGAGAGGCTTGCGCCGTAGCTGACTGCTAGCATCAAAGGGAAACTGCTAGTCTTCACGTTCTGGTAAAAGTCTCCGGCGACCATGTCGAGATGTCGTACTTCTGGTGGGTCAGGAAGACCAGGGCCGGGCAAGGATGTGACATTCCTTCTGCCGAATGTGTCAACGAATGTTCCGTTTTCATTCAGTCACACCTCTTCCACAGCGTTCCGGCAGTCGATTACAGTATGGACTGTCATCAGATCTTGAGTGCCAGGAACAATGAAGAGGGTGTCGTTCTTGTTCGTGATGACGGGAACTTGTCCGTAGCACACGCCCTTGATCTCCTTGCTCTTTTATCTGCACAGAGTCGCACTTGGTGATCTTGATGATGTTGTGTCCGACGAATTGAGCGGCAACGTCTTCTCGTCCGAGGATGGTTCTGATGCCGACGGTGGCGTCAATGCGAGTGAGAGCGTTCCAGATTGAGATTTGTCGGTTCTGAATCTCACAGATCGTCTGAAATGCCGTGTTGAAGAGCTGTTTTGATTCTTCACGGATTATCTCGCTCGCATAGTTGATCTTCTGGTTGATGTTCATGTCCGTTAGCCTTCTTCTCATGTTTTCTTCACCATCGTAGAAAGCTTTCAGCAGTTGAATGTGGCTTTCTGTGCCAATGCTACCTTCTTCGGCTCCTCGGGAAGTTCGAGTGCGATTCAGTTGCGCGATGGGCCTCGGCCTTGCTCTTTCGTCGGAAAATGGAGGTGGAGTAGTCGTCGATGTGGTGGGTCTTCGGTATGCCAGATCTTCGAGTTCTCTGTCAGATGGTCTTGCCGTAGTCGTTGGAGAAAACGTGTGCTCAGAGAATCGTGTTCTTGCGATTTCTTGCGACATGTTGTAGATCTGAGAGAAGTGGGGAAAGGTGAGGACGGCGCCTCCAGTTGTCAGATGTGGAGGGGTGGTGAAGCAAGGATAGAGATGGTCAGCAAGCTTCTCGTTAGAGAACGTGAATGCGCTTTGAGTGCTTTCCATTACTACCTGCTTATCACTGACAAGTGCGTTAGCACTCATTGCCTTCATGAAGGAACAACGACTATGCGCTAGCTCTTGTCTCTCCCAGATCATCGTGCTCTTGTCGTTCGTGCATGAGAGCTCGTCCACACGACATCCGTTCTTGTTGGTCATCAGAGAACTGATTATGGTTTCGTCTTCGCCGATGGTTCCACCGACTCCTTTCTCCAGGATGAATTGCTCTTGCGTTTCGCAGGCGATACCAGGAGCGATGTGGCGAGATGGATAGTTGTCCACCCTTTCCGTGAGCCAGATGTTCGGAGCAGTGCTGTTGGAGAGCAAAGGCTTGTTATTCCATTGCTTGTTCTCAGCTGCTTTCCGACAATCTTCAGCTGTGGGTGGTTGGTGGTGGCTCGTTGCTTGTGTTGATGACCAGTCAGTTGCAATCCACAGAAAGTAGTTGGCGCACTGCACGTATTTCTCAATAGTGCAAAGATACGCGGTGAATTCTCGGTAGGTTTCGTTTCGGACGAAGACGTTGGTGAGGATGGGAACTACTGCACTCGGATTGTTCGGCGTGCAGTCTCTGATTGCGGGAGGGGTGATGAGGACACCGCCTGCATCGGGACGACAGATCTGCAGTCCGGACGCGGCTTGGATAACTGTGACGACGATGGCCATGAAGAAATAGGCTGCAGCGCGTCCGCCGCCTCCTCTTCCTCTGTAGCCACCTCTGTCTCCTCTGGTGCCTCGGCCTCCTCTGGCTCCCCTTCCTCTGCGATTTCGTCTGTCTGCGTTGAAGTTGTTGCCGTAGTTGTGGTTGTAGCCGTTGTAGCCGAATCCATTGTTGCTGTAGTTGTTGTTGCCATAGTTGGTGTTGCCGTAGCCGTTGCGAGAGTAGTTACCACGGAATGGGCTCCTCGGGCGACCGCGGAATCCGCGGGGTGAGGTGCTTCGATGACGAGAGGAGCTTCTGAAGTTTCTGTCTCGGCTCTGGCTTCGGCGGCGATCGTCGCCTTGGACGTGGATGTTGGACATTGCCTGGGTGAGGCGTTCAATAGAGTCCTGCATCTGGGACTCTCCAGTGTCGGCAAAGTTGACAGTCTTCACTTCACGCCGACGATTCGCCTTGCCAAGAATGGCTTCGAGGTGCTTTGCCTTGTTGACGGCGTTTTTGTATGTTCCAGGCATTGTCTTCTCGACTTCGAGCTGGAGAGGGTCCTTGAGACCAGCCAGGAACAGTTTCAGCCTCCGATCTTCTCGCTTCGCCTTGTCTGGGATGGCTCTGCGAGCGAGAGCTTCGAGCCGGTTGGCGAAATAGGCGACAGATTCGTGTGTCTGTCGGTATGCCTCGAGTTCGGCTTCGATCGCCAGAAGGTCTGCTGCGCTTCCTCCGAGCTCGGCCTTCAGAGCCATGACGAATTCTTCCCAGTTGTTATCGCTTGTTCGCAACTCATCCGAGATGTTCTGCGCCTTGGCTCGCTCTTCTCCTCTCAAGGCTGAGAGCGCCACGAACTTGGCGATGGAAGGCAACAGGGCTTGAAGGTGGTCCGCGAGTCGAAAGTTGAAGTCTCCGAATGTCTCCTTCAGCGGGTTGTACGGCTCCAGCTGTAGCGCTATTTGAAGTCGTTGCTCTTCCAACATGGATTGCTGGATACCAATGAACTGCTCCATGTTGGCCGATGAGGAGGGTCGGCGATGAAGCCGGCCTTCTCTTGACGAAAGGGACGCGGGTGAGGCAGACTAACAATATTAACATATATATGAATGAGTGAGATGGAATGAATAAAAAAAAAAAATTAAAACAGTTTTCTGGCAATTTCTGCTAGGAATATCTTGAAAATATTGGATTGTTCTCCGTGTATAAAAAGACAGGGAGGTTGGAAAAAGGAAAACAAGAAACAAACTTTTGAATGTTAAATGAAATTAATGAAAGTTGGAAAAGTATTCCGTGTGTAATATATGAAACAATGAAAAATAAAAAAAATTTAAAAATAAACTGAAAGGGAAAATTTGATTCAAAAAAATATAAGACGAAAACTGGCAATGGACTTAGTAAGTTGGCCAGAATATAAGAATTTTTCCACCGACTATATAATTTAATATAATAAGCACGGATTAAAATGCTATTTAATGAAATTTAGAATATTATTTGTTACCGGATTTGTAGAGTTGCGGTGGCAGGTTGGGTGCAATGAAGAACAGGAAGCTGCGTGCGGTTGGTTGCTGCGCTTGCTCGAGGTCAGAATGACCGGGTGGGGCAGAGGGTGGTTGGGGCCTAATTAATGAGAGATATGGAGAGAGAAAGAAAGAAAGGAAGATCTAGCTAGGTGGAGATTGTTGACGATTTTCCCTGCCAGCTGAACTGGCTGGTATGCAAATGTTGTGTGTGCCGTCTAATCTGACAGGCGCACTGAGCCTAATATCATCAATCTTGACCTAGTTGGAGGCAGCGGGCAGCAGCGAGAGTAAATGAGACGAGAAAGATATAAGATACATATGAGATAGAGTGAGTTAGATAGATAAAGAGAGAAAATGTGGCTCTCTGTTGTTTGCTCTGTGTGCCTCTAATGCCTGGTGGCTGATAGTCAAATGAGAGATTCGATCGGCTGCGACCGGGTACTCTCGGCCATAGGCAATTAATCAAGGCCAGCGGCGTAGAGATAGAGAGAGAGTGTGTACGCCTGCATCAGAGAAAGAAACAACGAGAGATAATAGAGAGAGATATAGAGAAATATACATACATATAGAAATTTGTTAGACATATATATAAATAAAAGAGTATGAGAGAGGGATAGGATACCAGCACTGTGAACAAACAAGAAAAACAAATACCCGAAACAGTGCTGATTGCGCTTCTACAGAACGGCTTAGGCGGAACGAGCATACACATTTCTCAAAAGGTACTCCAGCCAGCGTGGAATGAACGTCACACTTTTACCTCTATTTTAGCTATCCTTCTAATCGTATCCATCAAAGCTAATTGGTAGAGAGATTGCCCGCTATCACCAAAATAAAAATAAAACCCAGTTGCTAACTCCGTTTGCCTATCCTAGTTTGGAATATAGAGAGACTTATATATGAATTCGAGGGCGGTAAGCGCCATCCCAGGCTACCGCCTTGCCTAGCCACTGTAGGAGGAGAGGAACTACAGTGGATCCAGCTACCTTGGGACCCCTCGTCTACTCTATGGGGATTCTAGGATGGAGGTGCCCAGTTTTGCAGCTCCCCGTGCTGCAAGTTACTATCCACTTGGGTCACTCTCAATAGGTGGGACGTGCTACCACCAGCAAATAACGCTTACCTTATAACCAAATAAACGGAGTCATTCCAAAACACGAAACATGCTACTGGGGGGTGACTAGTTAACTCAGACAATCTAACCTAGAACCTAGGAGTGTGAGTTCACCGGCTAGAGGCTTAAGAGTTCACTAGATTATGTTAGTCCTTGTGAACAAGTATAGTTTAAATATAAAAAATTTTGAATGAAATAATTTTTGGTAAAAAAAATTAATTTACTTGTTCACTGGGCTTCCCTCTTGCCCCTGCGGCAAGAGTTCGACCCGGGACCTCCATGTAAGAAGCCAGGCCGCCTAAAGCCTGACTCCTCATATAGATCTAATAATGTGTAATGACCGACCTGTTAATATGCCTCCTGGCTTGCGGTCGGTGCTCGAACCAGCCGTCCTGCAGTCGTGCAGAGCCCCTCTCTGGCGCGCCCTCTCCCGAGGGGGCGGAGCGTAGAGAGGGAGAGAGAGTGTGCGGCCGTTGGGGGCCGAGAGAGTGTATGTGGGTGCGCGGGTTTCAACACTTGTTTGGGAGGGCAGGGGGGGGGTCCAGATTTGTCCGAGTTTCTATACTATTACGATGCTGACTGACATACGTGATGAGTGGAATGGGCGTCCATACGACGCAGTACGGATAGCGTCGCTCGCGCTCATCAATCTCCATGCTGCGCGGCATACTGCGCACGAATTCGAGGTCGGAAGGAGGCTCCAGCTTGGCGGGAAGAAGAAGAATTTAAACACGATGATTATATCAAGGAATAAATAGCATGAAAAAGTGATGAAAAATAAGTACGCAGAGCAAAACAAGAATGGGTTATAAAAATCCTTTGGAACAAGCAAGTTACTTTACTTTCAAAACATTATGCAAATGCCAAAACCACGTCACATTCCAGAATTGACGTGCCCATTGACAGCAACTTTTCCTTACGGCATTACCAATCACAATTAAACTTCTAACAGTCAAACCAAATGAAGAAAGCGTGGTCAACTCGAAAAATGTGTAGGAAAAAATGTGCTTTTATAGTGCTGGCTTCGGCGAGCATACCTGATTTTCGAAAACATCGCAAACTTCACTACGCAATTAGGAAATAACACTACCTTACCTTGACACACCATGAAACGCATTGAGAACCAAAATGTTGCATTTTAAACAAAATTGCTAGAGGTTTTAGTCATAACTCTTCTTTTTTTCTATTGTCGATGTTACTGATTTTTCAAACGAATAAATTTATTCTTTAACAAATTCAGCAGCTGCACTGGAAGGACTAACCTCAAGTAGATTAAAAGGGCTTCTCTATAAAGGAGCGCCTGCCCCGGGAAATTTTATTTATTCATTTTCACATAGAAAACTTTATGAGGGATGCATCTGGTATTCATCACAAGTGTTGGTATTTAGTTTTTTTTTTTTAAGTTTTTGAAATTTTTTTCTTCATGGTTAACATATGTCGAAACGTTCCACAATTTAGAAAGACCATATTTAACGTTAAACCTAAAATTTCTCAATAATCTTTTCAATGTTCGATTCCGTGTTAGAAATTACACAAAAAAGTTGACCATTTGCAAAAAATTAACGAACTTTTAGGTAGACTGGCTTTCAGATAGTTTATGAATTCTGGCTTTTTGATAGTATATCAATCTTTCCGGTTTTTTTTATTAACTATAAGGACAATTTGGCTGTAAAATTGTGACTGTAGTGTAGTGTGACGCATGAGAATTAACAGGGAAAAAATCTTTACCGTATTTAGCGAGTTGGGGGAGAGTCACAGAGACAGAGAGAGAGAGAGAGAGAGAGAGAGAGACAGACAGAGAGAGACAGAGACAGAGACAGAGATAGAGACGGAACATAGAGAAGATAGAGAGGAATATAGAGGAAAGAAAAAGGAGCAAGGCAAAAAGGTGCAACTAGAGGAAAGAAAGAAAGAAATGGAGAGCTCATGAGAAGGGAAAGGGCGATGAAGTCTTCTACTGAATGACGCTGAATCTTCTCACTTTGGAGTCGGATCTCTTCTCATTTGCAGGCTGAGTTACAAGCAATTTACTCTATTTCTTCAAGGTACATTTTGCTTTGGAGTAGTCACTGAATTCCTCAACTAGAGATTACTTTTGAACCACCATGAGAGACAGAGGGATAGAGAGAAAAACATAGACAAAAAACTCCAATAATTTTTTTCCAATGCTGTCTCTACGGATACATACATATTTCCTTTAGGAGCATTCCGAAAAGTATAGAAATCAATGAAATTTGAGCGAGGGAACCTGTAACATATTTTGACATCAAATTACACGTCTTTTCTACCTCTTCCGGTCCTGTTTGACGCCTTGCGAAAAAGCGCTTGAATCGGTGAAAAATGAAGAGCCCGAAGACGAGGAGGAAAGTGCTGATCTCGACCAGAGTGATGGCTGAGAGGCCCAGCCACACGCCGGCTTGGCCGCCGAGTTCCGAAAGCACGTCCGAGATCTAGGCATCAACACAATTACTACATGTACAATTAGCTCCTTGAGAATACGAGAGAGAAATCATTCGTTTGTTCTCAAAGATGACAGCTCTTACAGTATACGAAGGAGTCTCCGTGTAGACTTTTGTCGCCAGCGTACCAAAGTAGATGTTCACTATGAGAGCATTCTTCTTGTACCTATACATGTGTACATATCTTGAACGATTTATATTTTCCTTTCAAAACCATAAAAAAGAGGTTCATGGTTTTTTTCTTTCGAAAAATGTTAAATAATGTTGAACAGTAATGCATAGTTCAAGAGCATCGCCCTGCCAACCATGAAATGCAATCTTGAACCGAGGCGAAATTGATATTCCATGGCTCGCAACTGCCGAGCTGAATGCAGAGTTAACTTCAAGAAAATCGCCAAGGGGCGCGTAAATATTCATCTATGCAGTTTGAGATAATGGCATGTTTCAACAACTATTGTCATATCTCTATATGTACATACATATGTATGTATGTGAACTTCCAATATGGCTCTTCATATTTACTTCAATATTCAGAAGGCTATGCTTATTCTTTCTTCAAACGACTCCGCTTGTCAAATAAGAATATGTAACCCCCGCTGTTCCACTTGTCTCCAGAAGATTTCGGCGCGGTGCTGGTGAATCCGATCTTTTACGCCGATTATTATTTCCTTGACCTGGAATTTTTTTTTACTTATTCAAGTCAGTTGTCTGCACTTCCTACAACGGTGTACTACATACATACGTATGTATGTACGTACATAATACATATACATACCATTGCTTATGTAATTCAATAGAAAAATAATATTAAAATTTAGACAGTATGAAATTACAGAATAAACAAGAACCGTTTCCCTGAGAACCGCATTTCCAAAACAATGAGCTGCGGCAAGCGGTCCTTGTCCACCCTGCGTCTCGAAATGATAAAATTCCGTTGCCGTCAGTGCAGAATTGATCCAGAAAGTAGTTGCTGAGTTGGTCAATACACTGCTGGCCCACAGAAGCCTTAAAAAGAGTCATTTTAGAAAACAAAATTAACATAATTACAGCTATAATAAAAAAAATATTGCTAGTAAGGCTGACATCTTCGCTCCAAGTTTCGCCCGTTTGATTTAGATTGGCGATTGTAGGCAGCGCGGTGGTTTCATTTAGCTCATTGTCGGGCAGAAGAGCTGACGATTGGCTGGTTTGAGTGCCTTGCTGGGAAGTTAGCTCGGTTGTTTCTGTTTCAGCAAGGTTAAGCAGGGTAGATTGCTGGCTTGCTGTCATTTCAGAGGGAGGAGTTGGCTTGGTTGTTTCATCCACAGAGAGAGTTGTTTCCTTGGAGGCATTCTCATTAGGTGTCCCACCAGCTTCTCTCTTGCGTCGACCGTCTAGAAAGCTGATTCTTATAGTGTTATAGATATAAGATATATATATATATATATATATATATATATATATTTGTATTTTACTTCCAAGAAAAGCGTAAGATTGGAAGGAGACTTGCATTAGAAATATATATATACATACAGTCCCGCCCAGGATCTTGGTAAAAAGGATGTTTCGGACGCATCGGACGGATCCAAATGCATCCTCGTTAATAACTATTGTTCTAGGAAAGACCAAAATATTTTAAATGTTACATTAGTTTAGTTATAGAGAACGGATGCTACTGTAAAAGAAATCGATAATTTTTGACCAACTGATAAGAAGTTATCAATTTTTGCTTATAAAAATGTGATTTTTATATTTTTTAAAACAGGTTGGTCTGTACCATTATTTTGTCTTTACTCACATCCCCAAAGAATAAAATAAGAGATTTTATCATTGATAAGGGAAATCACCAAATCAGACCTTATCACGCAAGTTCATTTGCTGAGAAAAACGATACTGTATCCAAATATGAAAACCGTTTTCAAAATAAAGCATCCGTTTACAATATATTTTTGATAGTTGTACTTTGAATGACTTTATTCATAGTTCAATTCAGCGAATAGCAATTGCGTCATATTGCGCAATATGCGTTTCCGCGCTCCGCTTCCCTTGTCAAGACGACGTTGTTGTGTCGCCTCTTGTATGTATGTACATGTCGAGTGTGGCTTCGGATCTCCCCATAGACGGTATTGCTACTGGACTTCTTACATATATATTTATCAGTTACGCCTACATTTATCTCTTAACACAAGGGGCATATCTAGAGGGGGAGATCCGTGGCCGGGAGAGCTGCCAGCCACTTTCTGGTGGTCCTTCTCTCAACTCTGGCTGGCAAGTGCTCGGTGCAGCATCACCCCCTGAGGGGCGGCGCTGCTCCTCTCCCCGGCCACGTAGCATCCCCCTTTACTGCTTTGACTGGTCCCTCAGTCTACAAAATAAAATAAAAGAATCTAAAATATCATCTATTTTCACACACGAACAAAGAAACGGAGCGCACGGGAAAGTAAATACTGTAATAAAGACGGAATGAGAGAGGGTGAATGAGAGTGAGAGAATGAGAGAGATAGAGAGATGCGAGAGAGGAGGGGGAAAAGGGCGGTCAGTCTTCCGAGAGGAAGCGGGAGGCTGCAGTGATTGTGCCTGAAGTGATTGTGATAAAGTAGAGCTCTGGCGAAGAAGCCTTCTTCAACTCTGTCTTGTCACCTTGTTCTTTCGTCTTTTTTTTTCTTCTCTGTGTTGTGTCTCTCGATCTTGCAGTCTCTTTGTCTTGTTCTTCGTGGTAGGCGCTTGATGTTGTAGCCGTCTGATTGAATTTTATGAGGAGAGGTGCTGATGGTGAGTAGAGAGACATTTGTTGGCTGGTCTGCGAGAGAGCTAACCGGCGAGAGAGGAGGGGCATCGAGAGAGTGTTAGCCGGTTGAGGGACATCCCGCGTGTTGCGCTCGTGAGAGTACGTTCATACATATGAGTGGGGGAAGATGACGAGAGAAAATGATAGCCACCCGTCTGATTCATATAGATCACGGCGGGTGGCTTAGCGCTGCGGAGAGCATATCTAGAGGGGGAGATCCGTGGCCGGGAGAGCTGCCAACCACTTTCTGGTGGTCCTTCTCTCAACTCTGGCTGGCAAGTGCTCGGTGCAGCATCACCCCCTGAGGGGCGGGGCTGCTCCTCTCCCCGGCCACGTAACACCCTACGCCTCTACCCAAACTGGGGTAATTAAACCGCACACAGATCGCCAGACGTGCGATCCGGAGCAAAATATTGAAAACGACAAAGACAATTCGGAACTGTGAATAAAGTCATTCAAAGTACAACTATCAAAAATATATTGTAAACGGATGCTTTATTTTGAAAACGGTTTTCATATTTGGATACAGTATCGTTAGGCGAATCTTCTCAGCAAATGAACTTGCGTGATAAGGTCTGATTTGGTGATTTTCCTTATCAATGATAAAATCTCTCATTATTCTTTGGGGATGTGAGTAAAGACAAAATAATGGTACAGTCCAACTTGTTTTAAAAAATAAAATAAAAAATCACATTTTTAATAAGCAAAAATTGATAACTTCTTATCAGTTGGTCAAAAATTATCGATTTTTTTTACAGTAGCATCCGTTCTCTATAACTAAACTAATGTACCATTTAAAATATTTTAGTCTTTCCTAGAACAATAGTTATTAACGAGGATGCATTTGGATGCGTCCGATGCGTCCGAAGCATCCTTTTTACCAAGATCCTGGGCGGGACTGTATGTGCATAAATATCAACACATTTTACATTGTCTTTACACAACAAAATAAGTCGAGAACGCACCATCATCTGTAGTGTCACTGCAGCTTGGAAATGACGAGATGTTACACAGCTGCATCCACGTTCCGCGAAAATTCAGCTGTCCATTTTGGTCTTTACAGATGCCAGCGAAGCAATTCCCAAGCAAGTGGTCGATTAAACTAGAGTCATCGCAGTCCTAAAGCAAAAGTTATGTATGTACAGTACCGCTCAACGGCGAGGGGTCAATGCTGCGTCGGCTATAGCGGACGCGGCCAAATGGGCCAAGTGGAATATCTCGCTGCAGAAAGCGTTTTCAGGCAAATCACGTATCAAAATGAGATCCATGAATTTTGCTTTACTAATTCTTGAAAAATGCAGTAAAACATTTGCTCTGCTTGGAGTTCGAACCTATGACACACGAAATACCATATGTGAACGCAACAATTATGTCACCGTACGTCATGAAAATGCTAATTTCACAAATTTTCAAGATTTTTCTTATTTATGATTAGTGAAGAAAAATATAGCCGCTATAGCCGACGCAGCTTTGACCCCTCGCCGTTGAGCGGTACTGTATGTACATATATGTTATTTGTTTTTTTTTCAGTTGTCAGGACGTCATGTTTTAAGCAAGGATGCAGATGTGATATCCTAAAGTTAAGAACTGCTGTTAAATCCGCAATTACTTTGTTTCTATTTTCTACACAATGTACGATATCATATTTATCTAATGTACTAAATTATATTTAATAAAAACTGAGCTCAATAGTAAAAACGAAAGCTACATACATAGTTTAAATGCATCGCCAATTTTATCGATACACGCACACTCCTTGAATTTCGATTGGGAAAAGAAAAGCAGAAATTACCATCCTCTTGCAATCACACTCAGTGTGTTCAGTCTCTCGATGGACTTAGCAGATCTTTTCTGCAGACTGACCGCTCTATTCTCCATAGTCATGAGTTCACCATAAATGTAATGTTGAAGTTACCGTATCGTCTTTCGGGGTCGATGCCGGAGTTCCATCCGTTGCCGATGGTTGAATAGTGGAAGGTGTTGAAAGAGTCGTCGTGCCGATTGTTGTTTCGTGTGTTGTAGCCGCACTCGTGCCATCCACAGGAGGCGTTGGCTTAGTCTCGGACGCAGTATCAGAATCAGTATGAGAATCAGTGGTTGACGATGTTGTCTCGACCGATGAAGTGATAGCAGTTGTGGCAGACTTCTTCGTGGTTTGTGTCGTCGGTGCTTTGGAAGGCGTCCAGAAGGGCTTCTGCTTCTCCTAAACGTCCATTTAATTTTTTCTAAGCATCTAATACCTCGCCAGTCTTCTACTTTAATTTAATGGAAAGAAACTAACGATTATAACTTCATATTGTTCCTGCGTGCCTGTACCGACGGTATATTTAGCAGACGGGTATCTGCAATACAAAAAGAAAGATCCTTCAAATAATACTTTAAATATTTTAACTAATCTAATGAAGCCTCAGATAGCATATAAGGGACATGTTATTTTGAACACTCTTTGATATTTTAGAGAGTGAAAAAGAGTTTTATAACCAAAACACACTCGGCGGTGGTGAGAGTGGGCAGATAGGTTTCCTCGATGCATGCCCGCGGGCAGATGCACGCTACTTGGGCTGCTTCTTCCGCGCTTCTCGGAGACGTCTGCTGCCGCAGCAGAAGACGGATGCACTTCACTGAAAGCCTGGCGTTCTCTGATGTTCATCAAAACAACTTACTCTGTCGATCTCGACATTCTGAACTTTAGAAGCTTTCTCATATGAGTCGTGAAATCCAGAAGGAGAGAAGGCCCAGGCACGTGGCCGGGTCGTCGGCGGGCCTGGGTCTACTCTGGGGACCGGGGAAATTGAATGGAGAGAATGCTCCAATTGTGTCCTGGTTTATTTCGTATGGATTACGGATGCCTTGCGTATGCATTACCTTCCTGATGTTCGCAATTTTGAGTGGATTATTTCAATTTTGGATAATTGCTTTCAGATTTAGATCCGGGGCCGGATCATACAGGAGGCTACATCGGGGGCCCGGGCCCGGATATTTTCGCCCTCCCTCCCCCTCCCCCCTCCACGGCCTCTCGTGAACACGACAAACAATCAAGCTGAAATTTTTTATGGCTTACAGTCGTCCAATGTTCGACAGAGCTCCGCGCTGTTACCGCCGCGAGGAATGCGAGGGTCGGCGCAGCCGCAGCTAAATATTTTAATAATATTTATTTATATTTGATTAAAAACTTAAAGGCTGAAAAGGTTTTTTAAACATGTATTTTATACCGTTTGATTATCAGCCGCTGATTGCAGCTGTTCATGCAGCCTTGTTGCGTGTAGTTCTTGCCCTATGCAAAAAATAGTAAGAAAAATAAATTATGCATTAATACTATTTAATTAAGTGGTGTTTTGAACGTCTGCGGCCTCTGCTTCAGATTCCGACCATCGAAGAATTTTCGAACTCTCTTCCATCTTGGATCCCTCTTCTATTCATTAATGCATTGAATAACGGGATAAAGTCCTTAAAAAAGTCTTGAATGTATAACAGTATAATAGTTCGAGTCGGATCCTTGGCCATCTACGCATCTTGTGTAAGGACTTCCCGCGCGTATCTTCATTTCCTGAGATATTGTGCCTCATGATTTATACGGCCGATTCAAAGGTTTTGCCAATTTAATTTATGTAGGCAGGTTCGAACACCATGCATTTTCAACAAAGTTGATATGGCACACCTTTTCAATTAAAATTGAACTTTGCTTCCCAACGGCCACAGGGATTTGTCGTGCTATTTCAGGTGGATACCTTAAAATTATTATTAAAAATAATTCATACTAGTAGATCAACAATAATTTAGAATTGTTAGGAAAATTAAAATAGACAGCATTTTTTTTTTGTGCTTTTTTAATAAGCGATGTAGTAGGTATGAGTAGTTTTTTTTCATTCTTCAACGTGCTTTATGTCATGAACGGCGATTCGAACGCTCGCCGTCTCCACGGTGGGCATGAAGTCGTTGGCCATCGTGAAGGGATCTTGTTGCTAAACACTCTCAATCATCTTTTCTGAAACGAGAATTATAACAACAAAAATTTTTTCATTGCCGAGAAATGTGGAGGCTTCCCTATCTCTTTTCCACCTTCCTATCATTACCGTACTCTGCGTCTGCATATATACGCGGTATTATAAATCTCAATGTTGTCACATCTATTTACGACTTACGAATAAATAAATAAATAAATACAAATGATCGAACCTTAACAGTGAGCAGCATCCGCAGTCCATATTTGATGCCCGGCCGAAGGATGGAAGTGTTCGGCTGGAATTGCAGGCACGCACCAAACTCAGCGTCCATGTGAATTGAAAACCAACTCCTGAAATTGTATATTTATTTCTTTATATAGCAGTAATTTTGCTATTAATTTATTGTTTAAATATGCATATGTATAATCAATATATGAAAATGTCACTAACATTGAACAGAGCTTGCCGCCGAGAGTGCACTCCGTTACTAAGTCATCGAAGCCATTCATTGCTGGCAGCTAAATTCTTAATAATTAATTAATTAATTCTTTAAAAAAATTATAATAATTTTTAATGTAATATCAGTTCGTGTTTGACAAACCTTTGCTTCCTCAGTCATATTCGCCGCTAAAAAGATTGCCATGTCTTTCGCCACGAGCTGCCTTTCACGAGGAGAAATCGCATCCTAAAGTCAATTTGATCTACCGATCTAAGGATCTACGGATCTAAGTAGATCAAAAATGGACTTTTAACTTGATGCGAGACTTAAGCTTTCTTAATTCGAGCAATTCATCTCACCAGTCCATAAGTGTCATTGGTAATGTTGCCCCTTTGGATGGCGCGGTACGTTTGGATGAGTTCCGAAATGGCATGAAACGATGGATCCTTGTTGATCACGGACATTTTGTAAGCGTTCGAGTTGCAGATGGTTATGGTTGGAAATTCCTTGAAGATCAGAAGCTTTCTTCTCTACTTTTAAAGATACAACCAAAGCAACACTGTTCTTGATGTGTTCACCTGTTTGTCGAACTCGATTGTCGTTATCATGTGAGAGGGATAGCCGAGGTAGCGGATCACCGACATGGCGACGCTAATCGCAAAGGCGAGACCCCTCAATAGCAATAGTACAGATATATTACAAACTCAAGCCTGATAGTATATATCTACGTTTTGCCAGTAACTATTTGTAAGTTGCAGAGAATTGTACTTCAACCGAAACTGACAGAACAATCGAGGCAGTAATCCAGAAGATGCGCTCAAATCGCGTTTCGCTGTAGCAGATGAAGCGAATGCACGCGACCGAGGACCAGCGCGCAAAGTCGAGAAGAATGCTCAGCACAGTCGGCACTTTCATCGTATATTCAGATGTCGATCTGAAGGCTTCACACTTTGGGGAATGCAAACGGCTCGTAACGACTCGTATCCCTCTCCAGCAGCCGTTCTCGCTTCATGTCGTGATCGGTCTGCTGCTCTTTCCCCCTTCCCCACTCATCGCACTTGCTGACTCGCCATTTTCTATTGATTATTTTAATGTCGTCACATCTTAATGATGTGTGAATAAATAAATAAAATAAAAGTATAGACATGAATAAAGTCCAAGATAGGATGAGAGCTTGTTGCCTTCCTAATACAGCCAAACAGGGCGGGCGGCAAAATTTCGAGGCTATTCTTCGCCGAAAAATGAGGGGGCTGAAAGTGGCTTAGGCCTTCTTTGGAAAATGGCCTGTCTTCCGTGTCCGCAACATCACATGGGCATGTCAGAAAATGAAGAAAAATATGATCTGCAGCATCCAGAGCATAGCGCAGAATCCATGGAAACCTGGCGCTGGCAGCTGAATATGAGCTCTTTTTCTTGGAATAACATTGTGGCAGAAGAAAAAGCGTGAGGCTTTTATCTGCAGGGAACTGTTTTTTTCTCTCTCTCTTTTTGCACTTCTTTGCAGGAAAATTGCTTCTGCATTTACGAGACATTTCTTGCGGGATATGCATGTATTTCTCTGAAACTGGTGTGTTGTTTTGATTTTGTGAGTCCCTCAATTTCTTTTATTTCCAGTTTTTACTGAAAAGGCGTGGGCTGTTTGTGAGTGAGACTCCTCAGAGCAAACTATGAAGAAGGCGCTCGCATCCCTTTCTTAGACCATTATGTCCTGGTTTCATAAAGAAAGTCCAGTGGATGTTCATATGTCAGTTTTTTTTTTTGCTGTTGTGGGACGGCATCCTCTCCAGACACGCAATAGTGGTAACGCTGAAGTTATTACCATTGCATGATTTGGCATTAAGTAATAAAGATGTTAGATTTACGATGTTTCCTGTAGTAAAGAGCACTTTCTCTTATATATTAGAGTGTATTAAAGAGCTCCATGGCAATTGTACGGAGGAGGGGGCAAAGGTGAAAATCTTCAAATCGCCATGGCCTTACAATTCGAGCTCAGGCTTTAGACAAGCTTGTTGATGTTGCAGAGATCATGCCAGCCGTTGGTGTGAACTCCACTATGTACATATGTGAAGAGAGAGCGAGGGAGACAGAAAGAGAGTGAGAGTAAGGGAGCGAGAGAGAGGGAGAGGGAAACTGAGTGGGCTGGCTGGAACCCATTCATAATGGTCCAAGAAAGAACAACACCATACAATATTCTCAAGTACCAAGTCCAGGTTCTGCGCTATTTTTAGATCGCATTCCTCCATAGTTCTGCCAGAATGATCAGCTGGGTGAAAATGTGCTAAATATTAGAAATAAATGAAGATACAGTTGGAAATTGGAGAAGGAAGATAAACGTTACTGGGAAAAGATGTAATGACTACTTGGAAATGTAAAAAAAAGCTTCTCTAATCGTATAGTATGATTTAAAGGCTGCTTAAAATGCACGTTTCATACCAAAGTGTTCTTTCGGGATAAAGCATTCTTCTCTCAAGGACTTTACAAAGTTCAAAATTTTTTATTCAGAGAATCCAAGCTTGCCTGCATCATTGCAGAAAAAAAGACAATAAAACGATAAAATGCATTAGGAGCTGCCACTCGCTATAACAAGAAGGAAGGAAAACATTGACAATTTATTGGAATGAACATTCTGATAATGAGAATCTCTAAGAATAGAATTCATCTCCATCACCAGAGGGCGTCTTCAGGACGTCGCCGGATCAGAAGTCGGCACAGAACTGGAGGAATGAGCTGAAGTCGAGCGCCCTTGCTCGGTGGAGACTGTGCTTCTCATTCTCGCTGAGCAGCGCATAGCACGCAGCGCGGCCCGCTTCTTCCAGGCGAGGCCGAAGAAGCCCTCGAAGAAATTGCAGTCAATTCAGTTATAATATGAATAGAACTGCCACGAGATCAAATATATTGGTGATTAGGGCAACTTCATTTAGAATCGTTTACAAACTTTCTTTTAGACTTCTTTTTTTTGCATAATGATTTTCACCAAGAGTCAACTGAGCCAACCGTGTAGACGGTGCTCTTGAGGCGCACAACGACTCTGCCTGCACGAGAAGAAGCTGCGCTGACATTGCGATCGAGATACTTCCCGCAACTAATGGTCTCTTCCTTCTTCAGGTCCAAGCTGATCCGCCCTATGCCCGGCAACAAAAGCGTCAACTCCTCATAGGAAGCATCCTTCGTGAACAGCTTAACTGGCTCGAATATTGTATTGTCTTGCAGCAGCGTGAATCCTTCTCTCTCCAGGCAATTCAGATCGTCGTTGCTGAGAATGCATCTTCCCGCCAGTCTGGCAATCTGCTTCGCTGCGTCGCCCCTGCGATGGAAGATTTCACGACAATCGACTGGCTGCTCCATGACGCATTCGCTTGTAATGAGTTCGCCTGTACTCCGAGAGGCGACGTATCGAAATGAGCACTTCTTGTTGTTGGAGCCGAGCCAGTTCTCATAAGAAAGCAGGCTGATGTGGTCCGGATCACTCAAGGGACCTGGCTCCTCAACCGTCAGCGAGACATCATAAGCGAAATTACCAGGGAAATTGAGGTGCATGGATACTTCGTAGGTGATGTCACCGTCAAAGAGGGGTGATAAACTGGTGAAGCTCACGATAGCAAGGCCTTTCGTGTACACGGCGATGGGCACGAAGAGACGCGTTGCGGTCGCGAACGCGGCTATCGTAGTGAAGATATCATCGATCGGAACCGGCAGCACGCATGTGGCATGGAGTGCGAGTTGTTCAGATGTCATGGGCGCGAGAGGAGTAAGAAAGAGTAGGTAGCGGTAAAGGTCGGGCGGAGAGGATGTCAGCCAGGGGAAGTGGGGGTTGGAGAGGCTGTCCTGGCGGAGAAGACGACGAGAGACGGCCGGGAATTCCGCTGAGCTGACGTCGATCCGAGACGTCTGGCGCCAGAGAATCGCGTGCTCTGAGACGGAGAGAATCTTCGGGACGTCGCGCTCTAACTTATTGGGGACGTCGCATGGGAAGCTACCGAGAGGAGATAGGGCACGAAGAGCCATCGATTACTCTACAAGAATGAACCAATTATGAGAGAGAAATATGTATCTGCATATACAAATTCTATTTAAATAAATAAATATATATATATGTATATATATAATGGTAGAAGACTTGATCTCAACTATGATACTCGTTCTTGATGTGAAACTCATACTTATTATTTTCTAAAAGAGCGCAATCCAACTAGTGGCGGAATAAAAGAAGCAGAAGCAATAAGCCAAAAAAAATGTGATTCGAATGAATGACGAAAAGAAGAGAAAGCTCACACTACACACATGTTTAATTAGTTGTCATTCCAGACTGTGCTAAGTGAATATTATGGGTTAATGAGGCGTTGATTATGCAAAGGCATAACTACGGCAAGCCAAACGCGTTTATTGATGTTTCACAACCAAATTGTATTGCCTTCTGCTAGCAGAAACATTTGAAGCATTCTTTTGACGGTACAACGAGTTAGAATAGTTTATTATGAATCGAATGAGATTGGGAATCGGGATTAAGTGTCGTGGAAGAAGCGTCCTCAGGCAATGGCTCGAGGCTTGGTGGTCTTTGTTGATTGATAGTGAGGACGTGAACGTTGGTGGGAGAAGGAGGAAAGGTGACACCCGGCTTAAAGGAGCCTTGAAAACGAATATTATTACCACGATGACACTTGACACGACCAATATGCATCCTAATTGCACACCTTTTACTTTTCAACGAAATAATTGTTGAATCTCTAGGGAACGAATCTAAGTATGTACGTATCCGTTAGAGAAGATGTTCGCATGAATGGGAATGCAAAAGTGGTACACGACAAAATAGATGATATGTAATATAGCGATGGTGCATCATAGCAAAGTGAATGGCATAAAGAATGGACAGTTCAAAAGGAGGGTGTGATGAGAAATAAGGCGACCAGCTCTAACGGAGCTCAGAGTCGAGCCACTCGAGCCCCTCGAGAAGGCCTTCGCCCTTCCGGGCATCCGATAAAAAATCTTGTTTAACTCTTTGTAAGCTTGCAACATGTTTTGTTTTCAAGAAAACTCGCATTTTCGCATTGCTCACGGCTCGCTCTCGCAGCGTTCGCCGCAGAATCTTGCCAGAAGGCGACTTTGGAATGGCAGAAATGAAGGCGACACATATTTTTCCCGAAATTTTTCTCAATGTATCTTCCCGCTTTTCATTCCCTATACTTCTGGCCTGTTTAATTCGTCATTTTTCTTTAAACTTTGAGAGGCTGAACAGTGACATGTGAGCGAGAGAGAGAGAGACAGAGATACAGATAGAGAAGAGAGGGAGAGAGAGATAGTGGAGAAAGTATGACGGAGAAGGAGAGAGAGAGGGAGAGAGAGAGAGAGAGAGAATAGCGACGAGAGAAGGAATGAGAACAGGCGTGCCTGTAATCTTCGTTTTGTCAATGCGGCGGCAAAGCATTACGAATCATTCTTGCTTCATACATCATTTTATTCCACAACATTAAGTAATATTGATCGAGAAGATTCGCGAGATTTAGACTTTGACTCACCATCTGGTTGTTTAATCAGTGATAATGGATATCGCCATATATATTGACGCATGTACATGTGATACCGAGATTTGCCTTATGATGCGGAATTTAAATGGTAAAATCTTTTCAAAATTAAGCGTACATTTAAAATATATTTTTAATTATGTGTGCTTTGCATGACTCTCTTCTTAATAGTTCCCTCACTGTCTTCGCCAGTTTTATTATTTTCGCCCGGCACGATGTAACACAATTTAGGACTCTGCGTCAGCATAACACCATGCCTCTTTTGTAGTGTTGTTTGACTCCGGTTTAGTCAACCATGTTTTGGGAACGAGACACCTTTGAAGAAATAGGAAGGGTGAAGCCAGCAGATTGCATCTAAACCGTTCTGGGGTTGGCAGGTTGCCAGTGTGGCTTATAAGGCATACATTGAGGAATCACGTGCCGTTATAATTTTTTCCTCGCAATTCTCCATGTTCCTTCTCTACCTGTTTTGCTCACAACCAGCTTCCGCTTTTAGAAGTGCACGAATCAAGTTGTGCTATATAGACTTGCCTTACAGATGTTAGTTGAAGGATCTAGATCATTGGGAACTGGTTAGTTGTATGTATATGACCCCCACGATTTGGTTGACATAAGCATGCTCCCCTCAGCTAGTGGGAGTTGAGAAGAGTGGACGAATGTAGCCAGAAGGGCCAGATGCATAGGAATAACGAGGAACACCCTTTCTCATAATCTGTTAAAAAAAATAAAGTGTAGAGAGTGAAGTCAGAGATAGTAATAAAAAAATATGTGCTTATGTGCTCCTGCTTATGTGGTGGTTGCGTGTTCGCTGGGGGGGGGGGTCTGTATGCTGGGTCTTGATCTGCAGCTGAGAGATTCTATTTTTATCAGTTACATATATATTTAATATTCGATTTGAGTCCTGCTGCCAAAATGGCAGCTTAACATCGCTCACCAAAAGTGTTCGGTGCTCCACCTAGGTAAAAGAAATCCCCGTCTGACCTACTTCGTTTCATCTTCTACACCATTCTCCATTGCGGATGCTTTCATTCGTGATTTAGGAGTTCTAATTGATGACCAGTTGTCTTTCTCCCATCACATTGAACACATTTGTCGTAGAGCTCTAAATAAGATATTCTGTATTTTTCGTAGTCTCTGCTAAACTTTTTCTAGCATATATATATTCTGTTACAAAACATATGTTCTTCCTATGCTTGATTTTGCATCTATCATCTGGTCCCCTTCTCCGAAACAGCTGATTAGAAAGCTAGAACACGTTCAACATTCTTTTACTAGACTTCTTTTTATACGATGTGCAGGCTCTTTCCTTCCTCTCAATAGACTACCCAGTTATAGCGACATGTTGAAAACATATGCCCTGGATTCTCTATTGCTTCGTCGTCTCTCGCTTGATCTATGTTTCATGTATAAGTTGCTTCATGGTTTAATTGACATGCCAATTAGCAACCTTTATGTTTTCAAGCCGTGCAATGGTAGAAATTCTGCATTTAACTTTTACAGTCCACTCACTCGTCTCTCGCTATCTGAAAATTCGTTTCGTATTCGTTCTGCCCGCTATTATACAAAACTGCCTTCTATCGTTACTTCATGTCGTAGTATTAAATCGTTTAGAAAGCTAATCTCTGATCTTCCCCTTCTAGATATGTTTGGTATTGCTGTTATTAATCTATAATTTGTGGCCGACCCAGCACCATGCCCTCTCCCCTTTCTCGGCCATTCACTCCTCTTACAATCTCTCCCATAAGAGCATGTCGCTGTGCTCGCCTCTTTATGCGCGCTCCCTCCACGTGCATAGCGATCCGCTTCTTGCTAGTCCGTCTTTGGTGGCAAGACGAAGCCAGGGCCTGGCTCCCCCTGGAAGGGGTGGTGGGTACAGTGGCTGCTCTTCCCTGCCCCATTGGTTCCCTCCTGACTATTTGCACAACTTTATAGATCATATACCAACTTTTTCACTGGATCTTCTTATTTTGATGAATATTTTTCTCGTTATGACTCAAGGATCTCTTAATAAATCCGCATATTCAAGTGTCGTCACATTCAAATTAATTTGATGTCGATAAATAAATAAATAAATAAATATTAAATTTAAAAAAAATTTAAATTCAAGAGAAGCAATGAGCACAGTCTTCTTCCTTCTCGCGTTTTGTTCAACCATCTCGTCCGCAGGAAATGGACCGCAACGGGTTTGGCCAACTTTTGTTTAATAATTGAAAGTTGTGTAATTTCTTATTTTTAGACAGAAAATTTATTCACTACTTCTATGAAAAATTATAATAGCGGAGATTTTCGGTACTTCGCGAGACATTCTTAGAGAATCTTTCAAGATCACAGCGATGCTGAAAAGGTTGTGTTTTTGGGGAAGAATGCAATTTGTCACAAAACTGTTTCACGCTGTAAAATTAGTTCTTTATTTATAAATTAATAAAACTAGATTCCGCATTTAATAATGTTTTTTCCGGTGCAGCAAAGTACAAACAGTGACGAGTCCTCAGAGGGAGAGTTGGTTGAGCGCGCCACAGCAAGATACCCGGTTAGTAAAAGGCTCTTGGGATAGCTCTACTATGAACATCTAAGATGGTGTGAACTTAAAAAAAAACAGGCGTTTTTCGCTTTCGACTCGTTGTGAAATTTGCGCAAAAACGTACATGACGTTTTTGCAGATGCTGCACGAATTTTCCTTATTAGTCAACAAATACGTTCACAACAAATTGTTTTTCTTCAGAGTTGTTACATGAGCAGTGGAGGACTATTGCCATGCGATGGAAACGAAGATGAGACATGGTGCACGCACGAATGGAGCCTACAGGGCGGAGCATGGACGGATCGCGTCAGACATTTTTGCGAGAAGGGACAGAGAGACGGATGTTATCCAGTCAAAAACTTCGAGCCGAACAAGCCCGAATACAGTTGTATGTGCAACTCGAAAGGCACCGAGCACGGCGCATGCAACACACCGGCTTGGATAAATGAGAGCATGTCGGAAGTAATCCGGCAGTATTCTGTCTTGAAGACGATTCCGAACAATGTCACGGAGGAAGAGGTATCAATCACTCATGTTAAAATTATCATTAAAATAATCAAAATAATTATTGAAAAGAAATTAAAATTATAACAACAATTATCATTCGATTTCAGGAGTGAATCACAATGAAAAGGTTCGGCAGAAGGGCAATAAAATAATGCCTTCGTTTATTAAAGGCCAAAAGTCATTGCAGCCTCTGACACCCCTCTGACTTCCTCTGACAAACCCTCTTTTCCAGAATGGCTTCACTACCTGGCAGATCGCTGTCATTGTCGTTGTCGGCCTCCTAGTAGCTCGAGTAGCTATCGTCGCCGGTAAGGCGATATTTATTGATTCATTCACTATCGATTGACTGATATCGATCTATAATTTCCAGTCGTCCTCATGCGCCCAAAGACGCAAAAGGCCGAGCCCTCGACCGGCACCAATCTACCTCTCTGAGGGGACTCCGCCCACCCGTTCAACGAACCCTTTTCTTTGCGCCTTTAAAATTTCAACATTAGTGATTGATACCTCTTCCTCCGTGACATTGTTCGGCATCGTCTTCAAGACAGAATACTGCCTGATGACTTCGGACAGGCTCTCATTTATCCAAGCCGGTGTGTTGCATGCGCTGTGCTCGGTGCCTTTCGAGTTGCACATACAACTGTATTCGGGCTTGTTCGGCTTGAAGTTTTTTTTTTACCGGATAACATCCCTCTCTCTGTTTCTTCTCGCAAAAGTATCTGAAGCGTTCCGTCCAAGCTCCGCCCTGTAGACTCCATTCGTGCGTGCACCACGTTTCATCTTCGTTCCCATCGCATGGAAATAGTTCTCCGCTGCTCATGTAACAACTCTGAAGAAAAACACTTTGTTGTGAACGTTTATTTTCTTGGCCGAACTTTTTTTTGTTTTATTAACTATAACGACCCGAACTTGATCTCTCTTTGATACCGCGAATGCGATTTCTTTAATAAAGAAGACACGGCTAAAGAATAAGGTGTTAAAACATGACTGAAATATCACTGGCCTGATTTGCGGAGTGGCTTCGGTGAACCTGTTAGCAGACAGAGAGTTTTGTTCCCAAGCGGACCCGAACGCGTTACCCAAGTCACCACTCATTTTCCCCACACAGATCCCAGACATCTACGCCAACGTACCCCACTAACTTTGAGCGAAAGAAGATAGCCAATTTATAACTGAAGTCCGCGTGAAGCTATTCACTATTGAAAGAGAGAGAGAGGGTGCTCGCAAGAGAAAGAGAGAGAGAGAGAGAGGCGACAAGAGAACGAAAGAGAGAGAGAGAGAGAGAGAGAGAGAGAGAGAGGCAACAGTAGAATATCTGAGAGAAATAGTGAATGATGTGTGGAGATCGTACAATAAAAACAAGCTTTCAGAAAACACACTCATCTGAATGTAGTTTTATATAAAAGGAGGAAGCAAAGATGGGGAGTCGAGGAGCGTATGTTCAAGGAAGGTATGAGAGGAAGAAGTGTGTATGGAGGGCCCCAAAATGGATTTTCAATACTATTTTGTCATTTATTCGTTCACTTGGTGAAATGCCTTAAGACAGAAAGGCTCCAGTACGCACTGTCCTGGATGCAAAATTATGGATCCCAACATTGCGGGCTGCGGACTGATTCAATGGGGAAGGGTCCATGACTGGCAAGAAGAGAGGAGAGGGAGGTGAGGGCCATCCCGAGGAAAGATTATAATCATAAAACATATGGATTAATGACCAAAGTGCAGTGCCCTATAAAGTGCAAATACTTCACATGAAGCCATTCGTTGACACTTCCATTCGGTCACTTCACAGTGTCGCAGTGTCGGAGCGTGGTCGGCTCTTCCCTGCGCTCTCCTCTTCCCACTCCACGCATGGTCCGCTACACCGCCGCGGACGTCCTTCTGGCAGCCATCGGCGCTCTCCGCCTTCTCCAGCTCGCTGACGCTGGAAGATGCAATGAATCTAGTGTTCCCTATAATCGTACGGTCGGTTTCTCACCAACAAAAAAATCAGATGTTTAATGAAACAGTCTTAAAATGAACAAAAAAACAAACTAATATATACATAACATATTTTTTATAATAAAAAAAAATATATAATTATAGATCTGCTTCAACTGGGACGAGAACACCGAATGTCATGAGAGCTGCGAACATAATGTAATCGAACGTGACCCACAGTGCGAACACTACATCCTCAAGGATCGCACCACTACACAGAGATGCACGAGTGGCCACCAGACGGGCTGCTTCATTGGTCTATATCATATTTATTTAATTGTTAAAATTGATTATTAATTGTTTTGCTTTTATTTAAATGTTAAACTTTTTCTATTTGTTTAATTTGTCTAATTTTTTGTTTAATTACTTAATTTCTTTGCTTAATTGAACAAGATCACACACTTACAAACAGAGACAGATGAATCCTGTGGATGCTTTTCCTCTTTCCAGTCTGGCAGAATCATCATTTCCACGAGGCACTGTGCTATTGCCGCGATGAAGCCCAGAAAATTGGCGACTGCCCGTTGGATCCGGACGCGATCGAAGTCCTTGAAGCGTACATCAAGCGAATGAACTACGGAAAAAACGGAGAGATCTTGCTAACTTTTGAAGAGGTCAGGGATACGGTAGGGAGTTAGTAAAAGAGTTAAAGATTTCAACCAATTTACTTTAGGCATGTGGTATACTTTAAGCACTATAGAGATGCATTAGCACTGAAATACAAATGTATTTAAGACACAACTTATAGCACCGGAAATGATTAGGCCAGTGATACGTTAGTACAAAAAAATAAGAGGTTACAACCGCCGTGCTAAAATCCTTTCATGTTGCTTGTTTCTGCTCACCCAACAGAAAATTATAAATCGTATTCTTGTACTCCCACAAACAGAAATTTGTACTTTGCAGATGGACAAGCTTCTCAGAAAAGGCCTTCCTGCAAAGTCCGTTTAGATAATTTATATATTTTAGAGCAAAAAAAAACAAATTATTCTAAAAGATTGAAAAATAAAATATTCAAATATTTCCCTCTTGTCTGCATTTCGAGCTTCTATTACAATAGTGATTAAATGTACCATTCAAAGATATATTCCCCCTTTTCAGATCGACGACGCTTACAACAACAACGAAGTGAATGATTTTTTTAAGAATGCATTTTACAATTCATCTTTCTCCAATTTGAGTCATCAAACTCGCTAAACAATGTAACCTTATAGTTATATATATATATATATATATATATATATATATATATATATACCGTATAGGACATACCGTACCTTGTGATGACCGAATTCGAAAGTGCATGAAAGAAAGAGTATTAGGGACAGTCGGGGGAATCTGAAAATTCATTTAATTTACTTTGTCCTCCTTTTACCAGATTTCCATGCGCACATTCCATTAATTTTATGATTGGTTTTTTTCTGTATGAACCAGAGATATATTGCAGCCGAACAACTGATTCGACCAGTTCTATTTTTTATTGTAACTTGAAATGGCGGCACTCACGTAGTCTAGAATTCTAATTATAATAATTGCGAGAATTCAACGATCTATACATGTATGTGACTCATGAAAAGGATAAACTATGCAAGATATTATTTATATTAAATTATAGTATAGCAACGTTTAAACTATATGTCACAGCAACAGAAAAGAGATTCGAATGAAGACAAAACGTGTATGAAAATTCACTAGCTACATATATTTTAGGCCGACTTTACCACAAGAAGACGAAGTCAATCGACAGCGCAATTGCTTAAATTTTATTTGCAGACAATTATCATATAATATTACTAGAAATGTTTTTCCCTCCTGTGGTAAACATTGCATTTCAATCATACGAAATGAAGCTTCCCTATGCAGTTCTTCTGGGTCGGGGTGGCCTTCTTCGTTGTCGCCGTGGTCTTATCTCTGGCAGTCATTGGGGTTCTCTGCTACAAAATCGGCAGAGTCCTGACGTCATAAACCAAAATGAACCTTTTTATGTGATTTCGTTTAATGAGATAAATGAATATTGTGAGCGAAGACAATTTATTGCTTAATGTTACATATACATATGTATGTATGTAAAAGGAAACTTGACTATACACAAAAAAAAGTTTTTCCTAAAGATTTATCAACCAATTTTATCACACAATATTGTCTCACTTTTGCCCCCTAAACAATATTGGCTGATATAGCCAATAATCATCGTTTGATGCGCAGATGTTTGACATATCAAAGGAATATTAAAAATCCGTCCTAGACAGCCGAAGTTATTCGTTCGCTTTTCGTTTCGGCCACTTTTCCATGCCGCAGTGCCGGCGCGTGAAAAAAAATATATGCACAAGTACATGTAACCGCTTTTCGCAAGTATATACAGTACCGTGCAAAAATAGCCTAGTTTGCTATATTTTCCTTCAAAGTAAATGAAACTTAATGAAATTTTCAGGGTTGCTTATTTATGTAGATAGAGTACTAATAGTAAATTATTGGATTCATTGATCCACTATTGAGGGAGAAAAATCAATTATTCAAAATCGCCCGGATTGTACATTTAGGCGTGTTGGACAAAATAATTTATTTCTATGATATTTGGGTAGTTTTCATCGGATAGATGGTTTAGCTGAATTATTGAACATCCCTGCGATAACTTTTAGGTCTAGATATGATTTAATATCTCGATGTTACATGTAGGCTGCCCTCAGTTCGAGATCCATTAACTCGGCCTTAGATGCATAAGGTTAAGCGGGAAAAAATCTTTCATTTACTGCTATGCCTAGAGTATTAATGATGTCCATATATTCGCAGGTAACAACTGAACTAATTCAAATGCTTAGTTGAGCTGGGGAAATTAGGTAGTAACTATTTGTTCAAACTTTGAACCCCGTGGTCAACTTTGGTCCGCAGCGCAGAAGTGCTAAACGTGATGTTGCGTAGGAGTCCATACTTCAAAAACGGTTTTGCTTATCTATAATGATAGGTAATAGGCTTTTCCACTTTCTGAAGCCCTATTTCAACCCTGGGTTGATGTGGCCGCAAGGTACAGTAGATCGTTTGAATGTACCCTTCCAGACATCATTAATACTCTAGGCATAGCAGTAAATGAAAGATTTTTTCCCGCTTAACCTTATGCATCTAAGGCCGAGTTAATGGATCTCGAACTGAGGGCAGCCTACATGTAACATCGAGATATTAAATCATATCTAGACCTAAAAGTTATCGCAGGGATGTTCAATAATTCAGCTAAACCATCTATCCGATGAAAACTACCCAAATATCATAGAAATAAATTATTTTGTCCAACACGCCTAAATATACAATCCGGGCGATTTTGAATTATTGATTTTTCTCCCTCAATAGTGGATCCATGAATCCAATAATTTACTATTAGTACTCTGTCTACATAAATAAGCAACCCTGAAAATTTCATTAAGTTTCATTTACTTTGAAGGAAATTATAGCAAAATAGGCTAGTGTTCGTATATTTTTGCACGGTACTGTACATACAGTACCGCCCACGAGTCAGGGGATACGGCTCGAGCGGCTCCGACCGAGCGGCTGGAGGGCTCGGAGCCGCACGAGCCGCAACGAACCGCGCTGAATATTTCGGCTGGATATTTCCTGTTTCACACTCCTCTATCGATTCTGCTAAAAAAAAAAGCGAATATGAAGGAATATGATGAGATTTGCGAACTCGAATGGAAAGATTTGCGAATTTGAATGGAAAGCGCAATGCAAACACTAATTAGTTGCATGCAATAATCATGTTATTTTGTTTATTTTGTTCCTCAAAGATATGTACACTCCTTTTTCTCTTTCTTCACATGCATATTTTTTAATGTCAAAACGCGATAATCATCAAGAACGTGCTGCAACAGATAGTTTCCTTCCTATAATTTTAGGGCATTTCATTAATTCATTTTGAAAAGTTTCATTTATTTAGAGAGCCTCTCCGTAAGTCTCCAGTAGGGCCTGCTCCAGATCCAGATGTTGGATTTCCAGTGTGAAAACATAGTCAAGCATGGCACATGGCCCCAGCAGCACGATTACATCATAAAAAATTTTTTTTGAAAAATATACTTGTGTGAATAGTTAAAAGTATGGATTATATAAGAATTATTGTATCTCGCTTCAGACTCAATATTTTTCGATTCTGTTTTTTTCATTGGCATCCATGTTGAATTCTAAACAAGAACTCTCTAGATGTATTTGAGTCAAATATTTCATTTTCACATCGGAAAATTATTTTGGATATTTCAATTTGACCGTTAAGTACTTTATACTCAAAACGTTTTGGGTACTATAGCTCAAAATGTAGAGCATTAAAAACTGTATCACATATATTCTTTTCGTTTCGTGTGTCCTTAAAATAGGCTCAAATAGGGGTACCTCGGATATGTAGGATTCAAGGAATGCGTGAAGAAAAGGTTAAATTCTTGATGTAACATAAAGTGAACCACTTCATTCGATTCAGCGCTTGATTCTTTTCATAAAATCTCCGTATCAAAATTTCATGAAACTATCGTTTTCCGTGAAAAAACCCATTTCAAAGCCAAAAATCTAGATCAAACAATCGATATATCAAAACGTGATTTATGTGAAAGTTGTTCGTCTTCGCGAAAGCTATCTTATAGTATATAACGCGTGCTGACAATGTCAATCTGCGAGAAATAATGTCAGCGGAAATTTCCTCCCAGAAATTGACTTTTAATGCCCCTCAGGGCACTATTGCGATACTCGTATTCATATAGAGTTCATGCCGTATCAGCCCCTATTTCCTTTGCTGATCGAGTGGTTTAAAATTGCCCCTGAGGGGGCATTAAAAGTCAATTTCTGGGAAAATGGGTTTTTTTTCACGGAAAACGATAGTTTCATGAAATTTTGATACGGAGCTTTTATGAAAAGAATCAAGCGCTGAATCGACACTCATTCGGATTCGCTGCTTGTCTTACGCCGATATGCCCATCCATCTACAAAGGCACCAAGTACGTATGTTAAAAGAAAGAGGGCGATCACCGAAAAATTGTATGCGAATTCAAATTCCCACGAATTCAAACTTCTCATTCGTGAGTGTGTGCTATTTTCAAATGGGCGGGTTGACATGTGCTGCATGCGGGCTCGCGCCCCTGGCGCCTCTTCAACCCGTCCACCGGCTTGCTCGGTCCTGTAAACCTCATGATCGGTGACGTCATCGTCTACATATGTTACAGCGCCGATGCCGCTAATGCGCACGCTACTCGCAGACGACCGTCTCATGGTTGGTGTGCGCTGATTACCATTCGAAGATTGTCATTTTAAGCCATTGGAACACTTAAATCTCTTTTGCCATCGAATCGAAGCCTAGAAAATAAAGTTGAAGCAAGTACTTAATTGAAAATGGATTCCTGGACACTTGTTCTGGCTTATAAATATAATCAATGGTTTTTGTTTTGTTTTTAATGACAAATATACTTTTCTCAAATTAATTACCTGTGATCTTTGGAGCATTCCATAGCGCTAATCTTATTTGATTAGACTCGTTGCTCATGACCTTGCAACGGGCGCAGTCTCCTCGTTTTCGCGGTCGTCTTCCGTCTCGCGGATACGCTCGCTGCTCGCAGCACCGCCTGTCAATGAGCTAATTAATAATAATAGTAAAAAAAAGGATACCTAGTCCAAGCATAAGAATTCGGACGGGTTTGAGAATGACTATCGTTCATCGATCCGCAATCACTCCTTTTCCAACCTCGCCGCAAAAACATTTAATCTGACAGCTAAAGATTGCAAGGTCTCAACTGCAAAAATATCCTCCCCTTAATTGGATTAGCCTGTACGATTTTATACATTCTCAGGTTTCACATTACATGTAATCAAACACATGTGTTTATTTATTTATTCATTATCGACATCAAAATAAATTTAAATGTGACGACACTTGAATAGACAATAATCAATAGAGTTATTAAGCAATCCTTGAGTCTTAACACGAAAAAAAGAGTAACAGAAAATAAGCAGAACCGGTGTAAAAGTTAGATATATGATGCTACTTACAATTAATAGCAGCGTGAATAAAAGAAAAAGAAAGAATGGAGAACGATTGCCTTCGTGTGTTCTATGTGACACGCGCTCACCATCTAGTTGAAAGAATCGCCGACGGGGAAATGCCTACTCACCCGAGATGCTAGCTCGCCTTCTACTGCGCAACTTTGTGAAGAGTCACATGGCAGCAGATAACACCCTCCGCCCTACAAGCCCAAGCTAGAATAGAATCCGCACTGTTGTTATTTATTTTCAACTCAGTTTTAAGAAGCTGTCATCATAAAATGTCAAATTAATAGAAACATTTATGTTTTCTAAAAAAAAAATCAATTATCAATTAAACATCAAAAATCAATTAAACATTTATGTTTAAAAAAAAATCAATTATTAACTATATATTCTGAAATTTTTTTCATGACATTTTGCATACTCGTCCCATCTTGTCTTTTCTTTCCCCATATGACATAAACCTCTCTGAATTTCGTTCATACTCTCTCTCTCTCTCTCTCTCTCTCTCTCTCTTTTCCTCTCTCTCTCTCTCTCTCTCTCTTCCTCTCTCTCTCTCTCTCTCTCTTTCTTCTTCACTCTCTCTTAACATATATTTCTCTCTCGATCTCTATCTTTCTATCTCTTTGTATCCTTATGTTTCTCACCACTTCCCTCAGCTTCCCTTTCCCTGCTGTAACAAAATCGTTCTCTCGAATGATAACGGCGTATGTGCTGACGTATTAGTGCTTTGCCGTAGATGGATGGAAACGCAGAGAAAGAGAGAGGGAGAGAGAGAGTGTGAGTGAGAGCGAGAGAGTGTGTGAGTGAGAGTGAGAGAGCGAGAGAGAGTGTGTGAGTGAGAGTGAGAGAGCGAGAGAGAGGGTGTGAGTGAGAGTGAGAGAGCGAGAGAGAGAAAGAGAGATGTAGAAAGAGTGAGAGAAAGACAGCGAAAAAGATGTATAGACAGAGAGAGAGTGAAATATGAGTGGTGTGGCGAAAAACAGATCGATTTGGCGAGGGCGACTGTTTGTCTTCAATGATTACAAAGAGAGCAAAGTGTTCATGAAGTGACCGCGAGATAAAGCGAGGAGAGTGAGAGTGAAAGTGAGAAAGAGAGAGTGAGAGAGAGAGAGTGAAAGAGAGAGAGAGAGAGTTGGATTACAACAGAGGCAGTGACAGCGATGCGACAGCGATAGAGTACGCACTTCAAGAAGCCCGAAAAGTAGAAGAGACCTCTCGCTTCAAGCCTCCTTTTTGTTCTTGCCCTTCCAAGTCATTGCAAGCCTCCTTCTTTCACGGAGCAGTTCACTCTTCCGTGTCTTCTCCAAATCTTTTCCGTGCTCCTTTAACTAGTGAAATCTCTCCACTCGACTTGCATCAGTCTTTCAATTAGCCACATCACCCAATATCACCAAATGAGTCATCAGCAAGATAGCGAAAACATCCTTTCCTAGCAACTAATTGGGCCAATAATTTACCGGTTCAAAAAAAGGAGCCACCCCATTTATTACTTCCAAAACTGTCCTTCAAAAGAGCCATCTAATCTTATTTGCACATTAAATTGATTCCCATAAATTCCTGAATTTCGGCCCTCGTTCTTCTCAGGGGCACTCTTGATTCAATTAGTCCTCTATCTCCCTCAATTGTCAAAGAGACCCCCCCCCCTTTGAAATCCCATTAGACCCTTTCCGCCCCATACCCCCAAATGCTTCACACTCCCCTCTTCCGCGTGCTCTCTGCGCCGGATGCCGACTTGGCTGCCAGCCAGGCAGTAGCCGTCTCGTCCTTCCTCGTCTTCTACTCCCTCCGCCGCTCCATCCCTCCGACCGCGGCCATTTCTCCATTCCGCCGGCCGCACTCGACCCCGCCGCGGTACCTGCACAACACCTTCGTCATTCTCGCGACCTTTGTCGGCGAACGGTCGCTCTGTTTGATCGGAGAATGGTCAGCTCTCTCTCTCCCTCTTTCGCTCTCTCTCTCTTTCCCTCTCTCTTTCTCTTTCTTTTCTCTCTCTCTTTCTCTCTCTCTCTCTCTCCTTCACGATTTTCCATCCCTACATCTCTTCCACTTTCTCTCTCTCACTAACCAAATATTTTGCCTCATTGGCTCACTAATTTGTATAATTAAAAATATAGACATATGTATCTATATCTATAAAAGAAGAGCTACTTTTTCATTTATGATACGCGAAAAAAATCGGTATCACTGATGCTTGGGTGTGTGAAAATCCTTATGATTTAGTTTCAAAAGAAAGGGAAATTTTTTCTATTTCTTTACGTTCTTCTCTCTCTCTCTTCTTCCCCTTTCTCTTTAATTCTCTTTCTCTCCCGTCAGGTTCGAGCGCGGACTCTGCTTACAGCGGATATGTGCCGACGACCGGCACTTGCGCTCGAACCGCCGCATCGACTTCTTCCCGATCCCTGCCGCAGTCACCCGCTGTCGGCGGCTTCTCTTGCTTATGGCCGCCGGCGCCAGAGATTCTCTATCTGACGTCCAAAATTCACTATCTGGCGTCAAAGATTCTCGATCTGGCGTCCAAGGTTCTCTATCTGGCTCCAACGATACCGAGGGCGCCGGCGCCAACAATCCCACCACCGCCGCCTGCGATGCTCCTCTGTCTCTCAGGCGCCGGACACCATATGCTGCACTGTTTTCGAATGGAGCCACAGGAGTCGACGACACTGGCAGTCACCGAATGCTTTAGAGGTTTTTTGTCATTTCATAAACTTCTTTTTTTTGTAGAAATGACAGATTTAACTACATATGTATATGTAAAAACATGAGAAATTGCTTGTCTTGAAATGAAGTTATAAGGAACTAAGAAGCTGAAAGAAAAATGATAACATGCGTACCGCATGTTCCAACGTGCACTTAAAGCACGTTGTGCGTTATAAAATTGTCACGGACTCTGATCTCCATAGTGCCAGCAGCAATGCTTACCTATTCAAATAAGGAACCAAGAAGCAGCGGCGAGAAAATGATAGCATGAGCACCGCATGATTTAGCATGTTCGCTAGAGCACAATGTGATTATCTAGACTCTGATCTCTCATCAATTGCTAATCTACTCTTCGCTATTCAACACTATAGACACATTGTAGTTTATGTTTCTAGTATATTGCCAAGAATGCGCAAGCACCGGTAATCATGTTGGAAATTCAATGATGTGTATGGAGGACGATCATCGAACAATTCTTTAGTGCAAGTTCAAATTCCCACTACTACTTTCACTCTCATTCGCCCGTGTGTGTGTGTGTGCTATTTTTAGGTGGGTGGGTTTGGGTGACGTGCGAAATAGCACATGAGAATGAGAGAGTGCCTACTCGCAGGCTGAATGCTCGGCAATTGGAAACTGATTTAATTCTCTATTTTTCGGTGATCGTCCAGTTTTGAGGGACACTCTTATTGTTAGTCAGAAAACTAAGTAGAACATGTAATTGACATTATCTTTACAATTTTTTTTGGGACTTTGCCAGGTCAATTTTTTTTTTGGCATTTTGCCAGGTCCACACGGAGTTGACGGCGAGATCTCTGCGGTCGCGGGCGTGCGACATGTTCTGCTGGCGGGCTCGCGTTCCTGGCGTCTCTTCAACCCGTCCACCGGCTCGCTTGGCCCTGTCCACCTGATGACAGGTGACGTCATCAGCACGAGTGCCTACGTCACGACCCCGATGCCTCCGATGCCCGTGTCATGGTGTACGCTGATAGCAACTCGAGGTTTATCATTTTGAGACATGCACTTAAAGTGAGGACACTAAAATCTCATTCGAAGCCTAGCACATTAAACTCTGTCCATAAAAGTGCTGTATTTGATTCAAAATTGTCCCGTGCAAGCGGTTTTAATCGTTTTAAACAGGTGAAACGAACAGAGAATAGCATAAATAAGTACAATTATTTATTAATTGGTTATCCTTGGAGAACTCTTAAGCATTTTTCTTATCTTATGCCTAGACTCGTTGCTCATGACACGGCGTCTGGCGCAGAGATCTTCTCGTGTGCATTGCCTCCTTCCGTCTCGAGGATACGCTCGCTGCTCGCAGCACCGCGTGGCAATGGCGCCGCGCTTATCGCACACTCTGACAACGGCCAGATCACCGAGGTTAGCACGAGTCAACCTTGAGGATGTAAAGATAATATTTTCAAATTAAAAATTCAAATCTCCCGCCAGATCTGGCTGGCAGGCGTCCCGCCACTCAAGCATCTCGCCTACGCTGCATGCTGGAAACATGTGCGTTCGCGCGTTCGCGAAGAGCTTCTCGAGACGCAGCAACTCGACAACATCTGTCTCATTCATGCGTGCTGTGCGTGACAGGACGCGGCCGTGAAATAGGAAGATGAAATGATGGGCCGGAAATTAAGAAGCAAGCATTGTTGGCGCCAAATGGAAAAATACGAGTTTACAACTAGCAATAAATCCATGGAATAATCGCTTTATTTTGTTAATTTCTTACCCAAAGACATGTATATACTTTTCACATATTTCACATACTTTTGAATGCCTAAACGTGAAGAATCATCAAGAAAGTAAACATCTTCATTTGAATTACTTCAACTGGCTACATACAGTGGCGCTCATAAAACCTGGGAATTCATGTTTTCTGAACATAACTTTTTTTAAAGATAGAAGAATTTAAATGAAATTTTCAGGGTTACTTCTTTACCCTGTCAGAAATCAATTAGCAGATAATTCGTTTGATTGACCCTACTATTGATAGAGAAAAATCAATAACTCAGAATCACCAGGAATGCACATCTAGGCGCGCAGGACAAAATAATTTATTTATTTGACCGTTGGCTAGTTTTTTATTGGATAGATGGTTTAGTTGCATTGCAGAAGATTCCAACGACAACTTTTTGATCTAATATTGATTTATTCCCGGTCTGTTACATGCTGCCTGCCTTCAGTTCGCGATTCATGCACTCGGCCTGAGATGCAGAAGGTTCAGCTGGACAAAAGCGTTCATTTACTACTATGGTTATAGTAATTATGATTTTAATATGTTCTCAGAGTATCATTGAACCTATTCAGATGGCTAGTTAAACTGCCGCACATGTAATCTTGGTCAAAGTAGCGTTGAGGGGTCGACGAATATGGCAAACAGAGCTGAGCGCTCGTCGACCCTTCCACGAACCTCGCCGCTGCTTACCAAAATGCTTTTGCCAGGCTTTACGTTTCGTGCTTCACTTCTTCTAATGTCTGTGTTGATCAAGTGGAATAGGGGAGAGAGAGAGAGAAAGAGAAATAGAAAGACAGAGAGAGAAAGAGACAGAGAGAGAAAGAGACAGAGAGAGAAAGAGAGAGAGAGAAAGAGAAAGAGAGAGAGAGAGAGAGAGAGAGAGAGAGAGAGTAAAGAGGCACAGCATGGAAGAAAAAAGAACTTCACAGATTCCCCATCCACGGCATGCAGGACTTTCACCGTTTTGGACTTTCATTACTACTATTTAAAAGTGAAATAAAAGCGGACGAGCTTTATGCATTATGTGAACCGTTTATGATATTAACTAGAAATTAGAGAATATTTAAGACGAGCATTATTAAGCCTGCCATCATTAAGTAACTTGCAAGGTTGGCCAGTGTAAGGGTTAATGAGAGAAACATCCTAGCAAGTCTCCATTAATGAGAGCAACATGCTAACAAGTATCCAAAGTTGATTTTAAATAGGAAAGCGACAGTAATGTGCCAGGAAGAAGAACGGGAACAGAATCAAGTACAAGAGAAACAACTACGCAAAAAAACACTTGTTGTGTTTGCGTGCAACGTCGAAGGCAGCCGAGGGGGGGGACGAATACGGAAGGAGAAGCAGCGCGTCCAGCTTGTTGTCCGACTGTTGGCGAATGCCGATTCGCTGTAACACAATATATTACCTATTTATGAGCAGAGGAATTTGAGAAATATCAATGTGGAACAACAATGATTTTCAGCTATTTATTACGGTAGGTTTATACCGTATTCGCTTGAATACCATGGAAACACAGTGCATAACATTTATATTTAATGCGGAAATCATACTAGGAGTCTATTTGACAAGCAAACTTTTTTTAATAGCTACAATCAAATGCTAGAAATGATTTTGGCTCAAATGAAGTATGATTTTCAATTATGAATTACGGTAGCTTAGTTATATATTACGGTAGCTTATCCGGTTGAACACCATCCTAATGCATCACTTTAATATAATCAGTGTGAGCATGACAACCATAAAAGTACAACCTTAAAACTTATAGGCTACAATTGAAAAAGAAACACACCAGGTTGGGGTCGAACGAGTGGTTCGCTTGCGGATGTCATGGCGAAGACTGCTTCGCGCGGTCGTCTAACATCGCGAAACTGAAATTCAGGACGAACTAGTAAAGTAAGGCAAAACATGCCATAACTTTTCAGCGAGCAAATAGTGCAAGAACCGATGATGATTTGGCATAACTAAAGGTCTCGCATTAAGAACACGAACACCAATTCTTAGATTGGAATAGAATTGTACAGCAAAAATATTTAGAAATACAGAATCTGAAATATAAAACAGATGTTAAAAAGAATATGTGTAGCAAACCGAAGGTCGGCGAGGGCGCGCTTGGCAGGATGTGGACCGCTTGGCGCCGCAGTCGCGTCAGGTCCACTACGTCATAAGAGGGGATATGCGGAGCCCTTTAACTTGAGAAAGCATTAAATAAGAAATGTGCAACTACTCAACACAGAAATTAATAACATTTGTTTTAAAGCAATGAATTCTTTTCCTTAAGGCTTAGGCCTAAAAGCACACTAGATTGGAATAATAAAGTAGTTGCAAAAATAAGCTGCAGCAAACCTTCTCGTTAACTGCAAGAAGGTCGCCCAGGATGCGATTCGCAGGATGGGAAGCCTGCTTGGCGCCGCTGTCGCGCCCGCTCTCCGTGCAGCTTTTCCATACGAGGACCGGTGAATCCGATGAGCCCTGTAACTCCAGAAAGAACCAAATTAGAAATGTACAACGAACATACAGCAACACAAAAAGGAATAAAAAGAACATTTAACGCAGACTAGATTTGAGAATCGAGCAGCTTGGCGCCAAGCTTCATTCCGCGAAAGCCACCAGCAACATGAAACCATGTGCAGCATATCAAGTGAAATTCATTCAAAACAAATAAAAAAAGGTATTTTATAAAACAATATACAAGAAAATCATATCAGCCTCGAACTGTTCCAAAAAAAGACACTGGTACGAAGGTTCGTTCATCATTTTTTCAAAAATGTTCGTCGACGATTAGAGAAGTAAGCTGTAACGTGGAACAGTGGAGAGAAACAGACAAACATGCTCCCCCATTACTCCAAAAACTCTCCTACTTTTGCACACTATTTCTCCAGCGATGAACGTTCATCGCTGCTTCCATCGCTCAGCGCGGAGCGAACATTTTAAAAGCTAGAAAATGTTCGACGAACTCCCGTGTATAAGCATATAAATGTTCGTCGATCATTGATATTAGAGTTCATCTTTTGTTGATCTAACGTTCGTCCATCTTCGATAAGATTACATGTGCGGCTGTGAAAATTATATGCTCATTAGTTCAGCAATCTAAGAATACGCGGTCAACTTTGGCACGTAGTCCAAATGTACTTAAAGTGTTGCTGTGCAGGGGTCCGTGTTTCAAAAACGGTTTTGCCCATCTCAAATGAACGGTAATAGATTTTTACATATTTGGTAGCCTTCTTTCATCCCTGGCGTCATGAAGCCACAAGGCACAGAATAACGTTTGAATGTACCCCTGGTATAGAATAGCACGGTATTTTTCAAGGTAAGAAAGTAAACCAGAAAAATTTAATATCTAGTCAAAAATCACTTTAATCGATACAGAATCGTCTTCAGCAATTGACTAAATGCCATATAGATAATTTAATGCTGTGATTGATCTAGAATAGCCTGATGTCAAATATGGCCGTTTGTCACTTCTTAGTTGTCTTCAATCGTTCATCGATTTCTTGAGGTCTCATGAGTCAGGGATGAAAGAAGGCTACCGAATATGTAAAAATCTATTACCGTTCATTTGAGATAGGCAAAACCGTTTTTGAAACACGGACCCCTGCACAGCAACACTTTAAGTATATTTCCACTACGTGCCAAAGTTGACCGCGGTATTCTTAGAGTGCTGAACTAATGAGCATATAATTTTCACAGTTTAACTAGCCATCTGAATAGGTTCAATGATACTCTGAGAACATATTAAAATCATAATTACTATAACCATAGTAGTAAATGAACGCTTTTGTCCAGCTGAACCTTCTGCATCTCAGGCCGAGTGCATGAATCGCGAACTGAAGGCAGGCAGTATGTAACAGACCGGGATTAAATCAATATTAGATCAAAAAGTTGTCGCTGGCATCTTCTGCAATGCAACTAAACCATCTATCCAATAAAAAACTAGCCAACGATCAAAGAAATAAATTATTTTGTCCTGCGCGCCTAGATGTGCATTCCTGGTGATTCTGAGTTATTGATTTTTCTCCATCAATAGTAGGGTCAATCAAACGAATTACCTGCTAATTGATTTCTGACAGGGTAAAGAAGTAACCCTGAAAATTTCATTTAAATTCTCCTATCTTTAAAAAAAGTTATGTTCAGAAAACATGAATTCCCAGTTTTTATGAGCGCCACTGAACATGAATAAATATGTACTTATGCAAATAAATTTATTTAAAAAAGGAATAAGAAAACAAATGCAGACTATATTTCCAAAACAAAATTTTGTTCAAATCTTTGTAAGCTTGAGAGGTTTCAAGAAAAATTATATTTTCGCCTTGTTCGCGGCTCGCTCTCGCAGAGTTCGTCGCAGAATCTTGCCGGAGGGCGACTTTGGAATGGCGGAAATGAAGGAGACGCCGCCACGAAGTTGCTTGTATGGCGCGACTTTGTCTGGAGGGCCAAACAAAATAATAGTGCTCTTTATTGCGACTTTTTCTCTAACTGTTTTTCGCTAAGGTAACGCAAAGGTGAGAGAGCATGTGATTTAGAGAGACGCGATAACAATGGTCAGGAAACTTCAAATAGATTACGGTTGAGTATCGTGCCATTTCTAAGTGGCCATTTCAGTCTTTTTTAACGGATGAGTTTCGCGCTCCTTTTATCGATAAATTAATTCTTGATTAATTCTAATCAGTTATAGATAATATTTTCTATAACATCTTTCTAGTGTATGTTGCCATGTCTATCTTTTTTTTTAAACTCTGTATGAAAGTGCTGACCCCTGACATGCCGGAGAGATAGGAAGGAGCGAGACAGAGAGAGATGAGAGGGATAGAGAAGGAGAGAGAAGAGTGAAAGGATAGACCGTGCTGACCCCTGAGATGCCTGGCGACGTCCTCCTCGCTCAGCGTCTTCTCCTTCCTCACGACGAACGCGGCCGGCCACTCGCCTGCTCGGCCATCCGGAACACCGATCACGGCAGCATCGGAGATGAGGGGATGGGAGAGAAGGACATCCTCCAGCTCGGCAGGGGCAACCTAGAGAGAGAGAGAGAGAGAGAGAATAAAGAGAGAGAGACAGAAGAGAGAGAGAGAGCAAGAGAGAGAGACAGAGAGATGAGGGGATGGGAGAGAAGGACATCCTCCAGCTCGGCAGGGGCAACCTAGAGAGAGAGAGGGAGAGAGAGATGGAGAGAGAGTTGAGAGAGAGAAAAAGAGAGAGAGAGGGGAGAAAGAGAAAGAGAGAGAGAAAGAGAGGGGAGGGAGAAAGAGAGAGAGAGAGGGAAAGAGAGACAGAGAGAGAGAGGGAGAGAAAGAGAGAGAGACAGAGAGATAAGGGGATGGGAGAGAAGGACATCCTCCAGCTCTGCCAGGGCAACCTAGAAGAGAGAGAGTGTGAGAGAGAGAAAGAGAGAGAGAAAGAGAGATTGAGAGAGAAAGAAAGAGAGAGAGAGAGCGCGCAAAGTTAAACTTCTGTACAATCAATCTCCTATTACGTTTCTCAACGGGAACTAGTACGATTCTCTATAAATTGCAAGCGTTCCACGGGCACTATAAATTATACTTTTTAAAACTTTATTTTTCTGCATGAGCAAGGTTTGAGAAATTGAGGAAAAAAACTTCATGAACACCTGGAATCCTTTGACTTTAATGAGCTCCTTGAGCCGGTCAACGATGAAGAAGTCGCCGTCGCTGTCCACGTACGCAATGTCACCTGAAGCGACGTCAAGGGAACTCTTTTTTTAATATAGACACATACATATGTATTTAAAATTTGCATTGAAAATGACTTGCAAATTTACTAGTTATAACTTCATTAAAACACAAAATATAAACGTACTGAAGTGTACTACAAACAAAAGGTTCATTTGGTAATAAATAAACAAATTCCAAAATTCTCCCGCACCCGTGTGCAGCCATCCGCCTCGAATGGTCTGCGCCGTGCTCTCGGGCCGCCTCAGATAGCCACGCATGATGGTCGCGCCTCGCAAGCACAGCTCGCCCGCAATGCCCTGAGGCGTCTTGGCGCCCGTTTCCACGTCCATGATCTGCACGGTTTTATTTATGCGTTTAAGGACCGCACCGGAGACTGTGCGTGTAGATCCGAAGAAATTTTCGCCATTCAGATTCTCTCTTCTGCACGCAATATTTCCTTGCATAACAAGCGAACAGTGCTTTCTTTCTTAACGCTTAAAAAATTCTCGAGAGATAATCGAAAGAACAGGGAAAATGGATGGAGAAATTTCTTCTGAAATGCACGCACATTCGCAGTAGCGACCCCTTCGTATACTAGGAAATGCTCCTCTCACTTGAACTATTTCATGATTCCAAAACGAAGCAAGCTTGGCTGCTATTCCCGGCAGCAGCTTTCCGATCGTTCCGTGCTTGCGGCGAGAGTCCGAGTCGTCGATGCAATGCGACGCCGCTGAAGTTTCGGTGAGACCGTAGCCGAGCTCGACGCAACGAAGATTTGGCAGGCGGCGGTGCACCAGAAATTGCGTATTTTTATAACAAATGTTTTTTTATAAAGCGAACAAACATGAAATCGGAGTGAAAAATTTGCAAACAAGAAATCGGAGTGAAAAGATTCTAATTGTGAGAAATGGCAATTCACAACAGAACATGAAATAAATACCTATGATCACTACTAATAAAAGAAGTATGTATATTAATAATGAAGTAAAGGATAATAATGCAATAAATAAAATAATGACACAAAGAATGGTAATGAAATAAATAAATAAATACTTCATCGCACAAATCACGGCCCGCTGGCGCCCCGGCACTTGCGATGATCGCGAGGCTGCTGAGGTCGTAGTGGTCGCAGACAGGAGACTTTGCGAGGAAGACAAGCAGCGGCGGAGCGAGTGAGAGCTGTTTTATCTCAAATAATGGTTGACGAATATTGATCGAGAAATACATAGCTTGAAAATATAAATCGAAAAAGTTTGATCACTAAAAGACTATTACTTGTTATCAATGGTATCTGAGAACTATATTGTTCACATTCTACCATTATTACAAAATGCAATATTTCTAAACTACTAAATGAAGATAATTGTTATGTGTGTGTGTGAGGAAAAATGGGAGAAAAAACAAATTCGACACTTATGACCTTGTACTTTTCCAGGCAACGGCAAAATTGGTGGGGCTCGAACATGGGCAGCATCACCGATGTCGTGCCGGCCAGCAGAAAAAGACTCAAGCGACCTGATGAGTAAGAAGATCAGCAAGAAAGTGAGAGGCGGAGCCGATATAATTGAAGAGATATACGAGAGCCAAACAGTTGGAATAAGGCAGAGTGGGGGTTATAATGAATTTATGCTCACTAATTTCACGTGTCATAGCTACCGCTTCATACTGCAGCGTGTAATAAAAGTGTATATTTTGTTTTTTATGCATATATTTTTACAAAATAGAGGAAAGTTTACAAAATTTTCAGAGTTGTTTCTTTATACCGTCAGACATCCTGTTGTAGAGTACCATATTTTCTCTATTTGTGCCCCTCCCTCTATTAGAACTCCCCCCCTCACTATAATAGTGCCCCCTCTCGCAAGGGCATTGAAAAATAGTGCCCCCGGGGGCACTAATAGAGAAAATACGGTAATAGTTTCATTGACCTACTACTGAGGGAGAAATAAACCAAAAAGAAATCACCCGTTTTGCACATTTACGCGTGCTGAACAAAATACTTTATTTCTTCTATCCTCGTGTAGTTTTTATTGGTATCTTATAAATTGATAATTTAATGTTATGATTGGAAATGTCTGCTGTCAAATATGGGACTCTGTCGTATTTACATAGGTATCTTCAACCGTGCATTGGTCTCTTGAAGGCAAATGAAGCCAGGGATGAAATAAGGCTGCCGAATATATATATATATATATATATATATATATATATATATACATATATATATATATATATATATATATATATATATTTATATATATAAAGGCCAAAATATACACGTTTATTGCACGCTACTGTACTGTATATCTCTGTCTCTACATTTCTCTCTATTTGTATTTGTGGGCAAATTTCATTTCGTTATGTACCTACTACTCTCTCAGGTCTCTCGCACCCTTTCTCCCTCTCTCTCACCCATGCCGTAGACGTGGTAGAACGGCAATACGTGGAGGCCCGTCTCTGTCGACCAGTCAATGTCGCCGTAAGGCGGACTTCGCTTGACATGCTCGAGCCAACCGTAATGAGAAAATGTTGGGAGAACATTAGCTACCGTATACTTTCAACTTATTTTCCAGTCAGGGCCAATTCGAACTTGAGTCAGTTTTTTATGAGTTAGGCAATATACACCAAAAAAACGATAATATAAATAGCAAGATAAAAAAAGACTGACTGTTGCTTCATCGCGAGCATCGAGCAAAAGTTCCGGTGAGTTAGCATTACGCCCTTTGGCCGGCCTGTCGTGCCGCTGCAGACAGGCCGGCGAATGACAATTTTTCAATGTTTTTAAAAGGAACATTTTTTACGCTGTAAGCTTGTATGTATTTTTGTCATTTCGATCAAGACGGTAAGCCAGTGAAACTACGAAAGTTACTCAACCTCGAGAATGGTAAAAGTGCGACGTCGTTGTCCATATCGATCGGAACGGGCGAGAAGGGGGCGCGCGAGGCATCGCGCGAGATCCCGCGCGCCACCACCTCCTCCCACGACACGACGCGCGAGAAGGGCGCACGCAGCGCGGCCACTTCCGACGGCGACATGCCACGAACGATGACTCGCTAATTAGTTACTTAGTCTAACAACAAAATCCTTGCACGCTTTATTTGCGTATAGCTTACACAGAGTGAATTTCGTTGCTTTTTCGATTGTTAAGGGCTATTTGCTATCACGTATACCGCTATTTCTGCTTTAAAAAATTAATAAAAACTGATCACCTTGACTCGTGCGTTGAGACGCGTTGCATTCAGGACGCGCGAAAGCGACTCGGCCTCAGTGAAGATGAGCGTGCACTCAGAGTCCACGAATTGACGCTCCACAAGTTGTAGTCTTCTACAAGTTGTAAACAATAATGTTAACTATAATAACAATAATATTGACAATAACAATTACAATAATATGAACACTGATAATAACAATAATAATAGCACGAAGAATAACTTGGAAATAACATTCAAATAAGTGAAACAACAAAATAGAGACTAAAAAAGTACATTTTTCGTCTTCACTCTCAGACATGCTTCCAGGCAGCTTGTTTTTAATGTTGAGTGAGTTTCAGTCACTTGCTTCCATTTACATTTCTTGACTTGTACGACAGATTCTCTCCAAATAACATATTAGAATTAGACGCGCCAACCATGTTTATCATAGGCTGACTATAAAACACTCACTACCTTCGATAAATTGCGGATTCGCACCGGAAATGGCACCACCACCCCACAAGACGCCCAGCATGAAGCACGGAAAGGAAATGCAGTTGCGCACAACTGAAAAGGCTTATGTTAGTGTGTGAGTGGCACAGGGTGGCCTGTGCGAGATTACACCTGATAAAAAATGAGTTGAGTAACTTCAACAAGTTCTCACCGGTGCATGCAACTTCGCGGAGGGAGCCGTCAGAAGCGAGGAAGTCGGCGACGGCGAACGCTTGGTCGTGCAGCTGCTGGAAGGTGAGGAAGTCGGAGTCGTCGAAGCCGTTGATCTGATGTGAGATTTCAAATTGCCGCGTCCCTTCGCATTTTCTACTTTCATGCAGCGCTTTTGTGTGGTCTGCGGATAGCAGGCGAGAATGAGAGAGAGTGCCTATTCTCAGTGTGAGCCAATCGTCACTCTTTTCCTATGTAGCACAAGATTGGAACTGACCAACGCCCTCTTGTCGGGGCATTTGCTGATGACGTCACGAATTGCTTCAAGCAGCATCTCGTGCAGCGGCAGCGTCACGGGCGCCAGCTCACCGAGCGGAGACACGTGAACCATCTGTCTTGACTTTTGTCTTAGGGGTATAAGGCCATTAGCCTTAGGTAATAAGGCTATGAGACGACATAGGGAGATAACATACATTTTTATAGTAGATTATACGACTTTAAGAGGGAGCAGCTCTGATTTTTAAAATTAAAATTAGGCAAGCATTATTGTGTTACATACACGACTACGCGCTGAGATAAACAAAATTTCGAAAGGCCTCACCGAAAAGATAATGAACATTCTGTCAAGGAAAATGGGCTAATTAAGGAATGCTCTCGAAATAATAGATATATGTGAGTGATGATATCAATCGAATATAAATTTTACTACCAAAGTTGGCTCTCTAAATGGTCAGCAAGAGCGAAAAGTTAGAGTTGTTCGCGAAAGAGAGGAGGAAACGAGTTTGGAGTACCGAGACAGACAGTGGCTATCACAATCAGCAATGAAACTGCCAACGCATTTACAAGTTGGTGCATTGGTATGCATTTTAAACTGTCGTCAACAACGTTCTTGTCTCTTCATCCCACTGTTCATTTCACCCCTTTCGCTTTCGCTGTCCCTTTTCCGTCTCTTTCTTTCGAAAACTTGGTAGCAACGCTTCTCAGAAAACTTTTTATACTTATTTATCGCAAAAAGGAACCGGCATCAAAATAGACACATACTATATGCTGTTTCCAGTCAAAAATCTTTGCTCTATCACATTTCTTGAGGAATAAAGCGGCAAAACAAATATGAAATATTCAATTGTTCAACACATTCGACAGCAATCTGGCGACTGGCAGCAATAAAAGCGCTGAAAGGAAATTTTTTATACGAGCCTATCCTTCACACTTTATGTATATTTTGCGTTCAAACTAATAAATAAATAAATAAATAGAGAATACATCTAACACGTAAAGGATGCCATCTGGCCGCCTTTGGTAGGAATGTCAGCAGGTTTGCACTCCACAATTATGTTTGAAATCTTATTCTTAAAACAACAAAAGAACTCGCCTTTTTGCTCGATTGTATGCACGATAAAAATAAATGCATTAATTCTAGGCTATTTCTCTCTCTCTCTTTCTCGCTTTCTCTCTCTTTATGTGATTGAACTCCAACATATTAAAGAAAGGCATAACATATGCTTGTTTCCAGCACTAACACCGTCTTTGTTTTGTTGCCAGAGATTAATGAAGCACGACGAACAAAGAAGAAGTATTACTGGATCTTTATTCTTCTTCATAAAATGATTGCCTTTCCAATCGCTTGACTCTCCACTGAGCAATCAATTCAAAGGAAAATAGACAAAAAAGTGGGGTGGGGGGGGGGGAGCTTGAAGCGGAAGGGCTATTGAAAGAAAAATTAAGTGAATCATAAAGACATTTATACATTCTCCTATCTGTATAAAAGATGACTAACGACAGTTCCCAAGAAGCGATTCCTAAGGATGTTTCTCGTTCGTCCCCCCTTTCCTGAATACCCTTAAATTAGATTTGCAATTGCCTCGAAGGCGACTTCATAATAGTATTCTGTTTTTTAAACAACTAAATATATTTTTAAATATTAAATTTAAAAAAGTTAAATTGAAGAGAAGCAATGAACATCGTCGTCTTCCTTCTCGCGTTTTGTTCAATCATCGCGTCCGCAGGAAAAGGACCGCAACGGATTTGGATAACTTTTGCTTAATAATTGAAAGTTGTGTAATTTGTTCCTTTTACACGAAAACGTTATTCACTAGTCTTATGAATAATTATAATAGTGTAAGATTCCGTGGCAAATAAGGTTTTTTTTCTGTGCTGCAAAGCACAAACAGTGACGAGTCCTTGTCAGAGATAGAGTTGGCTTGGCGCGATTCCCCAATGTTCCAGGTTATTAAAGTCTCTTGGGATAGTTCTACCATGAACAGATGAAATTAAATGGTATTCTACGGGATTTAATACCTTTTCCATAACTCTAGTTTTGCAATGCAGCTTAGTTATTTGTAAAACCAATACTTTAAAAAATTGAGGAGTAATTGATTGAATTTTGTTCCGGCGGAACATGATGCGGCGATCAAGGCTTGCCGAGGCGATGGAATACCTAGCGAGTGCATGGATATCATTGAAAACATTATTGATTCGAGCAGCACAAAACTTGAAATTACTACCAATTCTCCAGATATTACATCAGGGACGGTTAGAAGGCATATTTTAAGGCCAATTAAATTTAGCGAGTTCCGTGGAAGAATAAGAAGAAAGCGAGCATGGCTCCATACTTCTGATGCCTAAACACAGAAGATGACGACATAACCTAAATATTATTAATTTTACATCCACTCGTAATAACTCTTCAGTTGCTCATGCCTTGCAGATCTCGTTGCCCTTCTTCAATTTCGTCAAGCTCTACTGCAGATACAACAACCATGGAGCTAACATATTATATGTTGTTCAATTCATCTTACGCCTCTACGTCTACATACTTATGTTAATGAATAGATTTGAAACTACCGTAAATGTTTGCAGATCCCCGTGACTTTGATCAACTCCTTCATGCTCTTCCGTCAAGACACTCTCGATAATTTCCTGAGGCGTCTTTTCAAAGAAGATGAACACTGCTATGCCGATTTAACTGTGAACATGGTGCATGCTATAGATTGGACAGCAGACGAGCGTGCGGCCGATCCTTTCGATTTCGTTCGCATTATCGAACTACCTCTCGGCGTGGTTTCTTTGTTTGATATCGATCAATATATACATATAATTCATCCATAATTTTTAAGTATCACACAATATTGAAAAGTGATACGCATCATGAAAACGCTCGTGGACGAGGTAAACAAGTGTCAATGCCTTGTAATAATTCACAAAAATTCACCGCACTAAGAAGGAGCTTCGTGCTTTGAAGGTTGCGAGGCGAGCTGCATGGCTTTCTCCTGAATCCCGCCTTGTCATTAAGCAAGTCAATGAAGTCCTCAACAATCCCAATTACACTGGCGCAGAAGTCTTGAATAAGGTATGCGTTGAAAGAATTTACTAATGTTGCCATGAATCTGTGTATCTCGATTGTAGTCATCTCTTTCAGATTGCACCACTGCTTGCACCTGAAAACCTTGGGCAAGAACTTACAGACTTGGCCAAGTCCATGGAGATTTGGGCTTACGAACGGGATTCATGGCTTTTCGCGCCAGAGATAGAGGTGATAAAATAATTTTTTTATAATTGACAACACGCTAACTCTAACCTTTTGCGAATCGTGAACAGGTGCTTCCAGCGGGAAACTAATGTGCCGTTCGATAGCCTCAAGCGCCTCCAGGCCCTCACGAAAACGAATATCCCGTAGCTGTTCTTTAATGATCTGTTTCCTTCTTCATTCCCTAGAAGCGACATTAGCTTCCCCGATTTATGCTTTCCGCTGAGCTTCCCTCATTTCTCATTGTAAGGCCCCATCTTCCTGTTTGACACCCATGCCCCCTTTCCTCCTCCATCTGATTCTTTGGTGTTTAAGGATTCCAAATTTGGTTATAAAGCAATTAAATCTATTGAGACAACTAAATTTATTTAAAAAAAAAAACCAAAATATACTAGTATATTTGCAGCAAAGTCAATTCGCTCGAAATAGGACTGGCATAGGAAATTCATTTCAATAACTATAAAGAAAAGAACCTTTATTGGTCAAGGCTTTCGCTCCGAATTTAGAAACAGAAATAATCAAATCAATAATCTGCCCCTTAAAGTCTGAGAGTTAACACTGAAAATTTCATCAACTTTCACCTGATTTGAAGGAAAATACGTGGAAAAACCAAAAGTTTACTTTTCTATGAGGATAAAATCGACCATTTACTACAATAGACATGGTAGTAAATGGTCGATTTTATCCTCCTGAACCTTCTGCATCTCAGGCCGAGTGTATGGATCGCGAACTGGAGGAAGGCAGCATTTAGAAGCATGTGATTAAATATCGATTAGGCCAATACATTATCGCAGATATGTTATAGAATACAGCTAAACAATATATCCAATATAAGTTACTCGAATATCAAAGAAATAACTCATTTTGTCCAGCACGCCTAAATGTGCAACTCGGGTGATTTCAGTTATTGATTATTTTCTTGCTCTATTGCGAATCAATAAAAACAATGTTCTGTTACTAAAGATCTGACGGTATAAAGAAGCAACCCTGAAAGTTTCATTAACTTTCATACACTTTGAAGGAAAATATGCATGATATATATATATATATATGTATAACAATAATAAGAATGTAAAATGCTGACGATATTTAAAGAGAAAAAAAATATATCCTTTAAATTTTTGTAAGCTTGAAACAGTTTGAAAATCTGAATGAGAAATCATATTTTCGCCTTGTTCGCGGCTCGCTCTCGCAGAGTTCGTGGCAGAATCTTGCCGGAGGGCGACTTTGGAATGGCGGAAATGAAAGAGACGCCGCCGCGGAGTTGCTTGTATGGCGCGACTTTGTCTGGAGAGTCAAACAAAATGAAAGTGCGAGAGAGCATGTCATTTAGAGAGACGCGAGAACAAAGGTCAGGAAAATTCAAAAGTCGTGCCATTTATAAGTAGCCATTTCTGTCTTTTTTTCTTACTCTGAAAGAATGTGCTGACCTGAGAAATAGGAAGGAGAAAGAGAAGAGAAAGGGAGAGAAAGCGAGATAGAGAAAGAGGGAAGAGAGAGATATATAGACAAGGAGAGGGAAATGATAGAACGTGCTGGCCCCTGACATGAATGAGAAATAGGAAGGAGAAAGAGAGATAACGTGATAGACAAGGAGAAAGGGAGAGAAAGAGAGATAGAGAATTAGAGAGAAGAGTGAAAGGATAGAAGGTGCTGACCCCTGAGATGCCTGGCGACGTCCTCCTCGCTCAGCGTCTTCTCCTTCCTCACGACGAACGCGGCCGGCCACTCGCCTGCTCGGCCATCCGGAACACCGATCACGGCAGCATCGGAGATCAGGGGATGGGAGAGAAGGACATCCTCCAACTCGGCAGGGGCAACCTAGAGAGAGAGTGAGAGAGAGAGAGAGAAATAGAGAGAAAGAGAGGGAGGGAGAAAGAGAGAGAGAGGGAAAGAGAGAGATAGAGAAAGAGAGAGACAGAGAGATGTGGGGATGGGAGAGAAGGACATCCTCCAGCTCGGCCGGGGCAACCTAGAGAGAAAAAGAGAGGGAGAGAGAGAGAAATAGAGAGAAAGAGAGGGAGGGAGAAAGAGAGAGAGAGGGAAAGAGAGAGATAGAGAAAGAGAGAGACAGAGAGATGTGGGGATGGGAGAAAAGGACATCCTCCAGCTCGGCAGGGGCAACCTAGAGAGAAAAAGAGAGGGAGAGAGAGAGAAATAGAGAGAAAGAGAGGGAGGGAGAAAGAGAGAGAGATGGAGAGAAAGAGAGATGAGGGGATGGGAGAGAAGGACATCCTCCAGCTCGGCAGGGGCAACCTAGAGAGAAAAAGAGAGGGAGAGAGAGAGAAATAGAGAGAAAGAGAGGGAGGGAGAAAGAGAGAGAGAGGGAAAGAGAGAGATAGAGAAAGAGAGAGACAGAGAGATGTGGGGATGGGAGAGAAGGACATCCTACAGCTCGGCAGGGGAAACCTAGAGAGAAAAAGAGAGGGAGAGAGAGAGAAATAGAGAGAAAGAGAGGGAGGGAGAAAGAGAGAGAGAGGGAAAGAGAGAGATAGAGAAAGAGAGAGACAGAGAGATGAGGGGATGGGAGAGAAGGACATCCTCCAGCTCGGCCGGGCAACCTAGAGAGAGAGAGAGAGGGAGAGAGAGAGAGAGGGAGAGAGAGAGAGAGGGAGAGAGAGTTGAGGGAGAGAAAGAGAGAGATGGAGAGAAAGAGAGATGAGGGGATGGGAGAGAAGGACATCCTCCAGCTCGGCCGGGGCAACCTAGAGAGAGAGAGAGAGACGGAGAGAGAGAGAGAGGGAGAGAGAGTTGAGGGAGAGAAAGAGAGAGATGGAGAGAAAGAGAGATGAGGGGATGGGAGAGAAGGCTCGGCCTCCAGCTCGGCCGGGGCAACCTAGAGAGAGAGAGAGGGAGAGAGAGAGAGAGAGAGGGAGAGAGAGAGAGAGAGAGGGAGAGAGAGTTGAGGGAGAGAAAGAGAGAGAGATGGAGAGAAAGAAAGATGAGGGGATGGGAGAGAAGGACATCCTCCAGCTCGGCCGGGGCAACCTAGAGAGAGAGAGAGAGAGAGAGAGAGAGAGAGAGAAAGAGAGGGAGGGAGAAAGGGAGAGAGAGAGAGGGAAAGAGAGACAGAGAGGGAAAAAAAGAGAGAGGTAGAAAGAGAGAAATAGAGAGAAAAAATATAAGAGATCGAAAGAGAGAAAGACAGAGAGATAGAGACAGAGACCATGAGTTGGTGAGAGAGAGAAAGAAAGAGAGAGAAAGATTGAGAGAGAGAGAGAGAGAAAGAGAGAGAGATAAAATAGAGATAAAGACAGAGACAGAGAGCTAGTAGAGTGAGAAAGAGAGAAAGAGAAGGAGGTAGATAGAGACAGATACTACTTTATCAATAGAAAAGTTATTAATCTATTTCACAATCTTTATTTTGAGAAATAGAGACATGACAAAACAAACCTGGAACCCTTTGACTTTGATGAGCTCCTTGAGCCGATCAACGATGAAGAAGTCGCCGTCGCCGTCCACGTACGCAATGTCACCTGAAACCACTCAAGGGAACTGCGTCTCTTTTATTTATTTATTTTATTAATTCATTCAGAAATCATAGCTGCGACAACAAATGAGAATGTCTTCTCGGCATACAAAACGATCAGACGATAATACTTGCAAAGTAAAATACTACGAACTAGTGAGGACAAATAATTTCACTAAAACACAAAATAATATATATTCTGAAGCGTTCGAACAAATAACAGATTCATTTTGTAATAAATAAACAAATTCCAAAATTATCCCGCGCCCGTATGGAGCCAGCCGCCTCGAATGGTCTGCGCCGTGCTCTCGGGCCGCCTCAGATAGCCACGCATGATGGTCGCGCCTCGCAAGCACAGCTCGCCCGCAATGCCCTGAGGCGTCTCGACGTCCGTTTCCACGTCGATGATCTGGGCGGTTTCTCTCTCTCTCGCATATTTACGAATTCATATACTACGAAATGTTCCTCAACTCTTTCATTTATGCTTTCATATATACTGCTAATGGTAAGATGAACTTCTTCTCTTGCTTGACTATTTGACATGAAAATTGGTTACAAAAAAGAAAGCAACCTTGGCCGTCATGCCCGGCAGCAGCTTCCCGATCGTTCCGTGCTTGTGGCGAGAGGCCGAGTCGATGTAATGGGTTGACATTGACGATTCCGTGAGACCGTAGCCGAGCTCTACGCAACGCAGATTTGGCAAGCGTCGGTGCACCGGAATATAAGCATTTTTTTTCTTGGAACAACATTCTTATAAAGTGGTTATGAGGAAGTAAAAAAGAATTCCGAGAAAAAAACATTATTATAACAATTCTGAAAAATAATTCACAACAAAATCGAGGAAAGTGAAAGAAATTCATGTCGTCAGTAATAATGAAAGAAATCTGATAAAAAATTAAATAAAGAATGATAATGAAATAAATAAATAATGAATGAATTAGATGTAATTACTTCTTCGCACAAATCACGGCCCGCTGGCGCACCGCCACTTCCGATGATCGCGAGGCTGCTGAGGTCGAACTCGTCGCAGACAGGAGACTTGGCGAGGAAGACGAGTAGTGGTGGCGCGACTGCGAGATATTTTATCTCAAATAATGGTCATCAAATATTGATTGAGAAATATTGATCGGCAAATATTGATTTCTAAAAGATTGATATATCAATGTTATCCCAGTATTGTTCACACTGCTATTCTACTAATACTTCTAAACTATGAAATGAAAATATGTACGTATAAAAGGAAAAATTCGTCTGTCAGTACCCTGTACTTTTCCAAGCAACAGCAAAATTGGCGCGGTTCGAACAGGGGCAGAATCACGGATGTCGTACCGCCCAGCAGAGAAAGACTCAGGCGACCTGACAAGAATAAGAATGAGAGAAAGATGACTAGTTTGAGATAGGGTTGGTTATAAGGAATCCTCAGTTGTTCCAGTAGTTGTTGTTGCTACATAGTATTCTCTCTACGTTTCTCTCTTTTTATTTGTAAGAAAATTTCACTCACTTCTCTCGCTCTCTCTCTCCTCACATCTCTCTCACATCTCTCGCGCTCTCTCCCCCTCACCCATGCCATAGACGTGGTAGAAGGGCAGTATGTGGAGAGCTGTCTCTCCCGTCCAGTCAATGTCGCCATAAGGTGGAACTTGCTTGACGTGCTCGAAGGAGCCGCAATGAGAAAATGTTGAGAGAACATTAAGTACCGTACCCTTTTAAGTTTAAATTTTTTGGTATTTCCAGACGGGACCAACTCGAAGTTGAATCTTTTTTCATGCGTTGCTCGAAACAAAACAAAAGAAACCTATAGATTCGTCACAATATACTCGTATGGAAAACACGTCTTTAAAGATAATGCTCGAAAAAGATATAGATAAAGAAAGACATTTAGAATGTCTACATATGTATATAAAAATAGACTGTAAACTATAGCAAGATAAAAATTGACTGACTGTTGCTTCATCGCGAGCATCGTGCAAAAGTTCCGGTGAGTTAGCATTACGCCCTTTGGCGGGCCGGTCGTGCCGCTACATCAAAATTATACGAATTGCAACTTTCAATGTTTAATTAAAACACTTTAACCTTATGTATATATTGAAAAACAATACCGTAAGTCATTGAAATATTATAAAATTTACTCAACCTCGAGAACGGCAAGAGTGCGACATCGTTATCCATGTCGATCGGAACGGGCGGGAAGGGGGAGCGCGAGACCCCGCGCGAGGTCTCGCGCGCCACCACCGCCTCCCATGGAACGACGCGCGAGAAGGGAGCGCGGAGAGCGGCTGCTGCCGACGGCGAGAGGCCACGGACAATTATTCGCGAAAAATTAACTTTTTTATTGTTTCCGATTGCGATCTCATTTCTGTATATTTGTAATGTAAACAATCGAGATAAACAAATAAAATATATATGTACATATGTTTAAAAAAAGATGACCACCTTGACGCGTGCATTTAGACGCGTTGCGGTCAGGACGCGCGCTAGCGCCTCGGCGTCTGTGAAGATGAGCGAGCACCCAGAGTCCACGAACTGACGGTCGAGCTCATCTTCAAGTTTTAAAAATAACTTAAAAATAACATTCAAAGAAGTGAAATAACAAAGGAGAGGCTAAAAAAGATTTGCCATCTTCACAATCAGATATGTTTTTTTATTATTATTACTTTGAGTGAGTTGCTTCCATTTCTTTTCTTGAATTGCCCTACAAATAACATGTTACAATTAGTCGGTTCTCCCAGATGTACTAACTTTATTTAACCTAAGCTGAATATAGAATGGTATGGATAACATCTGAGAAATGCACTACCTTCAGTAAATAGAGGACTTGCACCAGAAATGGCACCACCACGCATCAGGACGCCCAGCATGAAACACGGAAAGGAAGTGCAGTTGCGCACAACTGAAAAGCTTGCTTTGTAAGCGGAAGGGGCCTCACACGTTTAAATGGACAGTCATGCGCTTCTTTTTTAAACATAAATATCCAAATTGATTTTTAAAGGTGGCGAGAGCAATGAACTAAAAGATTTGATTAAAGGAGCACGAAAACTAAATCGTTTATTTATTTATTTTATTTTATTTTTTTATTATGTCTACATATTTGGCTTTTCCGACCATTGCAGTCTCGCCCTTGTGCCAGGTAAAGATTGAGTTTTCAAGATTGAGGTTCTCTCTCTTTTAACTCGTAACCTCACCGGTGCACGCGACTTAGCGGAAGAAGCCGTCAGAAGCGAGGAAGTCGGCGACGGCGAATGCTTGGTCGTGCAGCCGCTGGAAGGTGAGGAATTCGGAGTCGTCGAAGCCGTTGATCTGATTAAAATAGATATCCTTTTTTCAAACATCATTGTTATGTAGCCAGTCGTCATTCTATTTCATGCCTAAAAAAATACATACACAAAGGTTGAACTGACCAGGGCCTTCTTGTCGGTAGAGTCGCTGATGACGTCCCGAATGGCTTCGAGCAGCTTCTCGTGCAGGGGCAGCGTCACGGGCGCCAGCTCACCGAGCGGAGACACGTGTACCATCTGCATTGAGACATAGCTTTTAGGCATTAATCTTAGGTTATAAAGGCATTAAGCTTAAAGGAACCAAGTTCCGAATGTCCTACAGTAGTATATCAAGGCCCTTTTTGAATGCGCTCTCTCAAATATATGGCCTCTTTTCTGCTTTCAGTTTAGACAAATGCAAATTGATCCGCGTTTGTACAACCCTTTGTTAATTATTCAGTGAACGGGCCATTTAAAGGAGGGCGATCATCGAAAAATATTTAATGCATGTTCGAATTGCCGCGTCTGCCCTGTGATTCCTCACTCTCATTCTCGCGTGCTATGTATTTCGCAGGTCGCACAAACCCGCTGCGTGAAAATAGCATGCGCGAATGAGAGTGCGAAGGGCCGCGGCAATTTGAAATATCACAAATTTTTCGGTGATCGCCCTCCTTTAAGTCATAAATTCTAAAGTACGCGTAGGAGAGGTAAAATAAATATTGTACATAGATCATATGACTTTGAAGTAGAACAACGAACACCAAAAATGAGAAAGGCGTCAGGCAGAGAAGTTCAGAAAAGTTGGGGGTGGGGGGGGGGGAGGGGGGAGGGGTGGTAGCGAAAGAGAGTAGGCAGCGTTGAAGTTTATAGCCATGAGAGAGGAAAGTGGCTATCACTATCACACCCACCGCTCATGCATGCATGTATGTATGTACATTGGCGTGTTTGTACGCACTTTCAGTATCGCCGACATGTTGTTGTCTCTTCAATGCCACCCATTACCTTCCCTATCCCTTTTCCGCCTCTCACTTCCAAATAGTTGGTAGTGAGAGACGGTTCTCAAGCACTTTTGTTATTTTATTTCGGAAAACAACAAGCCGTCAATATATTCGGTAGTCGAACTATCTAACGTGGTCATTCATTTATTATATGTTATATTAGCAGTTGTCTATCAAACACGTTTGAATAATTTTTTAATAACCACTGTTCACCGGACAGCTAAAAAAAGAAGCACATCATTGTTAGACAGAGAATAACAATACTTGACAATCACAAATGAATAAAAATGTGACAATGACATATGGACAATATGTGGCAATCACAAATGCCTCAAACATTCAACAACAAAAAATTCAGTGTTCGTCGCAAAATTTCGCTGGAGGTCGACTTTGGGAGCGGAAATGAAAGCGACGGCGCCGCGCAGTTCTTTGTATAGCGCAAGATTGGCTGGAGATTCAATAAAAATCAAAGTGGATCTCTCGGTCGTCTCCATTGCTTCTTTTTTCCAACATAGTTTTTTGCTGTGCCGAACCGCGAGACCAAGCTATAGCTCCCTCTGTCATTCGTTTCCTTTGATTGCGTAAGGTGAACCCACTGGGGCTCCAAATCTGTCAGAAAGTTAGTCAATAAATATGTTAAAAAGTGGATTCATCGGAAAGAGCCATAACTTTTTTCCCTAGGAGGCATACTGGATCGATCCAGGGCTTAAAAGAACCGCGAGACCAAGCTATAGCTCCCTCTGTCATTCGTTTCCTTTGATTGCGTAAGGTGAACCCACTGGGGCTCCAAATCTGTCACAAAGAGCACGTTTAAATCTATCCCATAGTGCTTGCACCGGGAAAATGCCGCAACTTTTTTCCACATATGGCACCTTGGATCGACCCAGGGCTTAAAAGAACCGCAAGACCATGCCCTAACTCTATCTACCATTGGATTCCTTTGATTGCAAAAGCTGGACCCACTGTAGCTCTAGATCTGTTTAATCATGTAAATGGAATGTTCCACTATTTTTTTTCTAAAGTGCATGCACAGTGCATAAGTCCATAAGTAAGCGGAAGAACTATAAAAGTAGCTATAAAAGCAATGATACAAATCAAAACGATGTGAAAATTTCAAATCGATGTTTTCAGAGGTTGCGCGACTCGGAGGAGGCGATTATTGCCTTCCGCAATCGAATTGTGGAACACGAGGGAGAACTATCCTGCACGCTCCATGAAACAGGATACTTCGCCGACTGCGACGACTGCGTCTCCTACGACAGATTTCTCACACCCCAGGAGCGTAGCGCACTTCTTCAGGCAAGCATTTCTCCCACGGCCTACTGGTTCACGCCCACCAACCATTACCTCACCCTTCTATAATTTGCCTTGAATACATTTGATTGTTCCTATATGATTTATATCACATAACTTATATCAAGCAACCAGAAATAAACTCATATTAAAGTAAATCACCATCCTCATTGAGCAATACACAAAGTTACAGAGTTAATAGCAATTCCACCTTTTGAGTAGAACTTACTTTTCACACTGATTATGAAAATCACACAAACAAAATATTTTTTTCAACTTGCATTATCTAACAAAGTTTATAAAATCACAAAAAAAATTAAGACATTTTGGTGAGATTTCACCAAAAAGTCGCTTACACATGGAAAAGAGGCAAGATTAAAATGTCGTTTTCAAATCGACGATACTTTTTACGGTCACCACTAAAATGTCGTTATTCACCTTTTGGTGACATATCACCAAAAAGTGAAAAACGACAATTTGTACGGTTTACGAATACGACTTATAGTACGTTTTCACCAAAAGGTCGTTTTTCATTATTATGCTCATTTTTCACGAAGAGAAGGGTATTTGCACAAGTAATCTTTACTTCATTCTCACTAATACTGCCCCGCCATTATTAGGAAACCGAACAGTAACGTGAATTTCAACGACAAAACACTCGAATAAAAAAGTTGCAAAAAAAAACGACAAAATGTCGTTTTGTCAACTATGTCTAAGACTAACCTGTCTCACGACGGTCTAAACCCAGCTCACGTTCCCTATTGGTGGGTGAACAATCCAACGCTTGGCGAATTCTGCTTCGCAATGATAGGAAGAGCCGACATCGAAGGATCAAAAAGCGACGTCGCTATGGACGCTTCGCCGCCACAAGCCAGTTATCCCTGTGGTAACTTTTCCGACACCTCAAACTAGAAATCTTCTAGGTTTTAAGGATCGATAGGCCACGCTTTCGCGGTCTGTATTCGTGCTGAAAATCAAGATCAAGCGAGCTTTTGCCCTTTTGCTCTACGAAAGGTTTCCGTCCTTTCTGAGCTAGCCTTAGGACACCTGCGTTACGATTTGACAGATGTACCGCCCAGTCAAACTCCCCGCCTGACACTGTCTTCGGCGCGAGTCGCGCTGCCACCAAGCGGCTGCGCTTAACACCAGAAGGAAGAGCCAAAGAGCTCAATCCTCGCATCACCGAATAAGTAAAGAATCTATGAAAGTAGTGGTATTTCACTGTCGACCGAAGTCTCCCACTTATACTACACCTCTCATGACCCTTCACAGAGTCAAACTAGAGTCAAGCTCAACAGGGTCTTCTTTCCCCGCTGTTTTTGCCAAGCCCGTTCCCTTGGCTGTGGTTTCGCTAGATAGTAGATAGGGACAGTGGGAATCTCGTTAATCCATTCATGCGCGTCACTAATTAGATGACGAGGCATTTGGCTACCTTAAGAGGGTCATAGTTACTCCCGCCGTTTACCCGCGCTTAAGTGAATTACTCCACGTTAACATTCAGAGCACTGGGCAGAAATCAGAGACAGTCAACGTCCGCAAGGACCATCTGTCTCCTCTGTTTTAATTAGACAGTCGGATTCCCCGAGTCCGTACCAGTTCTAAGTCAACTGTTTAGTGTCGCCCGAAGTACAAAGCCCGAGAGCAATGCACGCAGCTAAGCAAGTCCACAAGGCAGCCGCGCCGCTAGCTCGAGATCAGCCGAAGCTTCACCCAAGCGTAGACGCGACCACACAAGCTTCGTCGCAGAGCCCGAACGACTCAGTCCTTAGAGCCAATCCTTTTCCCGAAGTTACGGATCTAATTTGCCGACTTCCCTTACCTACATTATTCTATCGACTAGAGGCTGTTCACCTTGGAGACCTGCTGCGGATATCGGTACGATCAGGCGTGAGATTCATGTTGACTCCGTCGGTTTTTCAAGGACCGAGCAATTCACACGAGACACCACAGACACCGTGGCGCTTTACGGAAACAACGTCCCTATCTCCGGCTGAGCCGTTTCCAGGGAGTCCGTTCCTTAACCAGAAAAGAGATCTCTGGCTCGGGCATTACTCAGCGTCACCGACTTCGTTTGCGTTACCGCTCAAGGCCACCGGAAGGCAACCAATCTCCACGTCCTGGTGTGGGAATATTAACCCATTTCCCTTTCGACATCCAAGAGCAAAGTAAAACATTGTCGATCCTTTGATACAAGGCATTAGCCAGTATCTTAGGATCGACTGACCCACATACAACTACTGTTCACGTGGAAACCTTCTCTACTTCAGTCTTCAAGGTTCTCACTTGAATATTTGCTACTACCACCAAGATCTGTACCTGTGGAAGCTCCAGCCGGGCCTACGCCCAAAGCCTTCGACGCAAACCACAGCACCCACCTACTCGTCGGGGCCAGTCGCTCTCACGAACAAGCCTCCGACGGTCGGGTATAGGTCTCGCGCTCAAGCGCCATCCATTTTCAGGGCTAGTTGATTCGGCAGGTGAGTTGTTACACACTCCTTAGCGGATTCCGACTTCCATGGCCACCGTCCTGCTGTCTATATCAACTAACACCTTTCATGGGGTCTCATGAGCGCGAAGTTTGGCACCTTAACCCAACGTTCGGATCATCCCGCATCGCCAGTTCTGCTTACCAAAAATGGCCCACTTGAAAGTCGCATTCGCATGTCGAGGTTCAATTAAGAAACGCCGACATCATACACATTGAAAGTTTGAGAATAGGTTGAGAACGTTTCGTCCCCAATTCCTCTAATCATTCGCTTTACCGAATATAACTGCATTTGACTTTCAGCTATCCTGGGGGAAACTTCGGTGGGAACCAGCTACTAGATGGTTCGATTAGTCTTTCGCCCCTATACCCAAGTCAGACGATCGATTTGCACGTCAGAACCGCTTCGGACTTCCACCAGAGTTTCCTCTGGCTTCATCCTGCTCAGGTATAGTTCACCATCTTTCGGGTACGCTCTACCTCCACCCTAAGGCAAGCCTTTGAGATGGGGCTATGGTGCACCGCATTCGCGAACGAACACGGCTCCCATATCAGCTACGTAAGCAGCCTTTACTTTCATTACGCCTTTAGGTTTAGGAACCCAATGACTCGCGCACATGCTAGACTTCTTGGTCCGTGTTTCAAGACGGGTCGGAGAGGTCATCGACTTTCATACCGAGACGGCTACTAAAGCGCAACAAACGCAGCCGAACACTATACAATTACAGGTGGCACGCCACCGCAAAAGCATAATGAACTTTGACATCCGACGCGCGCAATCGCTAGTAGTCAGCTTCAGCTCAGCAACTACCAACCTCCCGATGAAGCAAGATTCCTCAGATGAGGGCAACGCAACACCGTACAGAAGGAGAGAGAAGGAGAGAGAGATACCGTGCGATGAAATGTTAGACATTGCGGCGAGAGAGAGAGAGGGTGTTGAGAAAAAGAACGTAAACAAGCGCGGGCTAATCGGACATTAGGATCTTTATCCACAGCCATCTGACCGATGACTGTGTGTTTATAAAGAAATAACAGAAATCCTTCTCAACTAAAAGGTTTTAATCTTGAATTCCATCTATCCCTAAGAGAAAGAATGAAGTAAACAGAATTACATATTTCTCTAATGAATAAAGTTCGCAAAGCTTCCGGTTTAAAGAGCCATTTCTACTGAAGGATAGAGAGTCTCTTTCAATATGCATACTTATCATACATAGTAAAGAGATTTAAATGTTCTCATGAGCGATAAACGACGCGCGAAAAGAAGGAGTAGTGGCTGCCAAAATGAACGGAATGTTAGGCGCGTAAGAGTGGAGAAAATGTAGACGCTGTTTCTTTTTCTTCGCTTATTTGAATCTGCCAAGTGGGCAGGCAGGATGACAAAGATGACCATTCAAGCTAGGCGATGAGAGATTGAGAAAGAAGAGAGGGAGAAACGGAGAACGAAAGTATGAACGACCTGGTCGTGGAGAACGAGAGAGAGCGAGAGAGAGAGACAGCGAGCGCTCACTGACACGGATAGAAAGAGAGTAAGATACAGAGATAGAGAGGGGCCTAGAGAGCGAGAGACATAACGTTCTCTGCTGAGCTGCCCTTTGTATCTAATGGGGATGACGCGCTCCGCAAGATTTGCAATGCTGCCTCTGAATTGAAAGAAAAATTTGCTTCTACTCTCTACTTTCTCTGTCTTTCTGAACTGTTTTCTCTTGTTCTCTCTCTTTTTTTTGTCTATGCAGTGCATAGGAAAGTGAATCGCCGCAATGATACACGAGTGTGCATTAAAGCCAGCCAAAATAAACACATATAAAAGTACTTTTTTTGACTCCTGATTCAGAGGCTTCGCTTTGATCCGCTGGCCTGCAACACCTGCTCGGCTGAAGCGGAAGCCACTGTCAACAGGCAGGTACAGGCTAGCATCTTTTGTCTAATTAAAGCAGATGCATCTAAAACGTGTACTTTATGATCATTGATGAGTTCGTAGTTAGATGGAAATTTAGTTGTGTTTATGATTGCAATACAACAAAACATAACAAAAATATACCTACGAGCCTTCTAGCCATGCTATGATGATTTCTAAATAATATGTAACTATGATATATCTTAGGCTACTATGATATCTCATCGCTAACATTAGCTTAACATTATCTTTTAAAGCTGATTCCTCGGATCACCTGTTTTAATTTGCGGTTACAAGCAACCGAGGCTTTTCGCGCGTTTATTTCTTGTTATTTTTTTAAATGAATAATATATTTCTTAAACCTGCTATCATTCTTCATTATTTAGTATAAACATGATAATGGTAGATTTAAATTTCTTGCTGCGTTTTTAGTTGAAGCGATTTCTATGCATGTTATTCCTACCTGCATATATTCATGTCGCACTTTGCTACAGTTCATGTCGCATCCTCATCTATCAGTAAATAGTTGTTCTTTAAAGCTTTTACTAGTTGCTTTTATGATTCTTTTTCTTTTACCCCGTCTCCAAAAACTGCTATAAATTCAGCGTTTTCCTTGAGCTGTTGCTCTTCTTCTAAACTTGTTTTTTTTTAAATAATTTTCTTTTACTCCCCATTATCTTTTGATGAGAGAGAGAGTATTGGCTTAGTTTTACAAAAAAAAAAATTAAAAACAAACAATTTTTCTTCAGTGACTTGTCGGCAGCCCAGCTGGGCGACACGGTGCAACTGGACGCCGAGATCATCCGCGTCGGCAGCACCCTCGGCTTCACGCGCCCTCCTATCGCGCAAGAGTGATGGCGCGCTCATTGCCACCGGCCTGTACACAAAGGCATTCCCGCCAGGGGCATACAAGCTCTGATTTTGTGAGGGGGCATAGAGTCACATAGACTTAGTTGGTGTCTTAATGAGATTATATATATTTATGAAAAGTATTTATCTCTATGGGATACTGTAATTACCGTAGTTCATCAAAGCGGAATATAGTTAGTTGCTTGTGTATCTCTTGCATGCAAATTATTCAGAAGGATGTAGCTCTTTTTGCTCAATCTTTTAGTGTTTTATCTTATGAAGTGGTTATGTCGGAAGTTTACTTATTGTTACCTGTTACATTCATGGGTTTACCAACGTGTCCGCCCGTACAGTTGTGCTGCGAGTTTCTTATGTGATAAAACTGCTTATAAGCAAATATTTGTCGGTTTTCAACGCATTTCATTTAAGCAGCCACTGAATCCCGCCTACCGTATCCATCTTACACAACACCTGAAGATGTACACCCATCTTCGTCTCCATCGCCTTCATTAATGCTCTCACAACCATCCCATCAAGTAATCGTCCACTCGCCTTCCCTTCTTTTTCTCCATGCTTTGCTGCCCACCAAAGAACCCAACAACTTGCAAACTCCTTTTTTCCACTAACCATTACATGATTAACAACTGAGACATCTTACACCACGTTACTCATCTTAACACTCCCCCCCCCCTTTGAAAGCACTTCTTAAACTCTTGCTCTAGCCACACTTTCTTTACTCTCAAAACCATAACGTGCTTGACGACTGGAAGATGTTTGCACTCTTCCTTTTTTCCCACTCGTTGCGTCTTTCAAGAGCTTCCTGTGTCTGTTCTCTCGTAGATTGGCACTCCCACATGCCGGAAATGAACTGTTTATGGCATACATAATACAAATAAACAAAATAAGCTAGAAAAAACTGTTCTCATTATGTGTTTAATACAAAATGTTTAATTAAAAAAAAAAAATTTCCCACAACTGGGCCGGTGGTGATATAATGTCCTGGATATAGCTTTCTGTAAAACAAACAACAGAAATATACGTTATCCCACCAAAATTCCCTTATACAGGAATTTGAAATGACATTTTTCGAATGCAAATTTCTCGTTTATCTTGGACTTTTGAATCTATTTACTTTTCGGAAGTATTCATATCAAGGACGTAGGCTGAATAGTGTAATCGGTTAAGTCATGAAAAAAATGGGTTTCATGCTCCTTTAAGGTGAAATGCTACTTGTTGAGGCATTATAATAAAAGTAGGAAGAGAGTGAAGGGCGCGGGTGGAAGGCGGGAGAGAGTCACCATTGTCATTTATGTAGACACTGGAGAAATAAGACGCAAGTGCTTCTGCCTTAGCATTATCCGAGGACACAATTTTGTTATTAACATAGAAAGAACCAATATTGGGACGTTTTTTGAGACTAGCTGATACATGTTGGAGAAGCTTGGTGGGGGAAGTAAAAAAGCGATATTCAGAATTCTTTTGAAATTTTGACGTGAGCTGCAGCTTATTGCACACACGATCATACTCGATTCTTACAAGAAGGCAGTTCAGCTTAGGGAAAAGGCGATTTTTATGCAGCAGAAGAGCACGTATGTAGGGAGGGTAGTTATCAGAGTGCAATTTCACCTTCTTTGCGAGAGTGGTTTCTTGCACAAGGGAGAGGAGAACTGTTATAAAGCGTTTATAAATATCATCAACATCAAAATATCGTTAAAACAAGCGCACCAGTCTATGGATTTTAAGGCAATGGAAAGCTGATCAAAATTGCAGAGGCGGAAGTCAAGAGATGGAACAGTTATTCTCTACTTCTCGCCGTTTCCGCTCCTTCTCCTTCTCTTCCTCTTGCTCTCTTCGCTCCATCTCCTTCTCTTCTTTTCGCTCTCTCCGCTCGCTCTCTTTCTCTTCTTTTCGATATCTCCACTCGCTCTCCTTCTCCTCTCTTCGATATCTCCGCTCCTCCTCCTTCTCTTCCTGTCGCTCTCTCCGCTCCTTCTCCTTCTCTTCCACTCGCTCTCTCCGCTCCTTCTCCTTCTCTTCCATTCGCTCTCTCCGCTCGTTCTCCTTCTCTTCCTCTCGCTGTCTCCGCTCCTTCTCCTTCTCTTCCTCTCGCTCTCTCCGCTCTTTCTCCTTTTCCTCCTGTCGCTTCATCTCCATTTTCCTCTCCTTCATATCCTCCTCCAGCCTCTTCTCGATATCTTGAGTTCGTTGTCGCTCTTTTTCTGTCTCTGATTGAAGCCGTTCCATATCCTTACGTAGTGTCTTGTTGTTACCTTTCATTTGTTGCATTCGCTATAAATACGTTATGAGCATTTGGCAGAATGCGGACGGAATTGAATGAAATTGCACACGACCGACCTCCTTCTGAAGCCTCGTTTCGGTCGCCAGCTCTTCCAGCCGTTCTTGTTGTTGTTTCCTCTCCAAACGCGCATCGTTCAATTTGACGACGCCTTTGTAGACTGACTTAAAAGTCAGAAGTTTGGATTGTTCAAGTTACTTTGTTTTTTTATTGAGCTTATTGTTTTTTTTCAATAATTAACAAAATAAGAGGCAAAAGAAATAGAATAATGATTTAAAAGAGCACACTTTGATATCTTCGCGTAGCCCAAGCTCATCGTCGTTTTTGCAAACATCCTTAGCCCGAGGAGCGCTAATATGTAATAATGATAGTCGCTATTAAAACGTTTGTTGTTAGGCACGTTATTTTACTTCAGTAAGAGGATAATGAAAGCACAATGAAGTCTGTAGCCTCATAATTGACCTCCAGAACTCTTCGACAGCAAGAGAAACAGCATTCTTGTAGAGGTTCTCTAGACTATCTCTTGTCATAGCTTCTTCCGTAGTCTTTGCCTGCAAGCATGCGAACCTTAGTATTGTGTCCTTCCACGAGAGAAACAGAGAGTAGAATGTGTGTAGACGAGGCGAAGAGGGAGAAAGTATTATAAAAGAGAGAGAGTGACGAGAACACAGCCGGTAAATATGAGAGAGAATAAGCGAAGTGATCACATACACGTATCATAATAAATGTATGCAGATATTCACTGTCTACATACACAACAACTATTTAACAAAAGAAGCTCATGTGAAAATGGATGCCATTCCAAAACTTACCAACCTCTTTCATTGCGTCATGGAACCTGGAAATGCCAGCCTGGAGAGCGAATGTCTTCGCGATTTGAGCGTTCGCACTTACCAGATCTGCTGGAAGAAGCTTCTTGTTTCGGCCAATGCAATCGGACATTGCCTGGAAAGAAAAATGAATTCTTGCTGAATCAAAGAGTGCAAGCAGATTCTGATAAATTTGGAATTGTGAAAGTTCAATTGTTCGCCGAAATTCATTTGTTAACAAGTGAGGACCGACCTTGATGTACTGTATGAGTTGGCTGCCAGTGGCCAGCTGTCCGTTTAGCTTCTTCCCGCAAAGCTCGCCAGACGAAATCATATGAGCTGCCGCATCACCAACGCAGTCCAGGAATTCCGGTGCGATTTCTATTTAAGATCGAGGGGAATACAGAAAATATGTGCGATGATTGAAAGGAAGGTGAAAAAATATTAAGACGAGAAACATATCAAAAAGAAAATGAGTAATCCTACGACTGGCTTCGCCTTGGAAGCCTGAGTCGGCCATGACCGTCTGACCGGGCATTGGAAGAAGAATGCAGCCTGCTCGCTCGAACATCTGCGATGTTTCGAGAAGTTTCTGGAAGGGGAAGGAGCGAGTACCCTTGAAAGCAACCTTGATATTTTTAATGTGTTCATAGTTGGCAGCCCGTAGACATATATATATTCACTAGGGTTGAAGAAGACAAAAGAGCAGCACGAACCGCGCCCCGTTCACGTAGAAAGCGGCCGTCGCTTTGGAGACCATGCGCGTATTCTTGCGAGTTCGCCCAATCGCGCACCATGAGATACATCGTCTGCAGAAGAGATGAGGCTAGCTTCATCACGAGCATAACTTCCTTTTTTATGCAAAAAAACGGCAAAATATATCGCAGATATACGGAAAACAAACTTTTCTACCTGAAACGCCTTTTCCCCGCTTGCTTTTGTCGACACGGCTTCACCAAACTGCAGCAGCATCTGGTAGAAGGCGATAAATGGTTCCTCAAGTCATAACATGTTATCTGGAAAGTGCACCAGAGTATAGTCGCTTAAACCACTCGACATGAACAGTACTTAGTCTTTCCATCCGTCCTTCTCCTTCTCATATTTTATTAGCACATATGTTGAGTTGAAAACTGATATCCTGTCTATATTTTAATATTTTACTATGATCACTTGGATCTTTAACTGGATCTTTAATTACCTAATCATTCTCTCCGTCCTTCTCCTTCTCATGTTTCTTATCACTTATTCTGAGTTGAAAACTGATATCCGGTCTATATTATAATGTTTTACTACGATCGCTGTGATATTTTACTATGATAACTAGGAAGAAGAAACTTCGATCTTTTTCATGATATTGAAGACTTGGACGGAAGAGATGAGAGAAGAGAGTGAGAAGAGCGAATATGTCGCCTGTGAAACTTCCTTTGAAAACGTAGCATCAAAGAGCCCTTGAGTATCCATCTGAATTCTTTTTTTTTTGCTAGTCAATCTAACATTGTTTTTATCTGTCTAACTTTAACAATATAACAAAATAGCGATATAAAATGACGCGTGAATACTGACCAGGATGACTGCGAGCAGTCGGCTTCCTAACGGGAGCATTATGGGCTCGGCCCACATCCAGATGCCCATCGTGTCTGACTTGCAGCTGTTAATGAAATGGAAGCCACGGAAGCGAGTTCCGTCCGCGCGCCAATTCGCGTTTGTATCACCCTGGTAAAAGTGTATTCTAAAGGTGGTAGCGTACTGGTACAGAACGAGTCACCCTTACTGTTTAAGAGATATCTATGTACATTTAGCAAACCTCGAGCTTTGCCTGTTCCGCGTAAAGGAATTCGATGAAGAGATTGAGAATGAAGCTCTTTCCTTCGCGTGCTGAGCCGGCAATGTTGAAGATTGCGATCTAAATTCAGAAACTAAGGAGTTTCGATAAATGACTAGAGAGAATGCGTTTGAGATAATAATTTCACTAGATTAAGGTTTAGATTCACGCTAATTTAAAGACAACCTCGCATGGACGAGGAGCGTTGGTAATGTACGGATGCTCTAGGACTCGTCGAAGGTTATCCTCTCTCAGTTCGATTTCCTCCCCGAAACTCGTAACCACCTGGAGGCACTTCGTTGGGTCGGTCCAATTCTCTTTTCCAGAGAAATAATCTTTTAAGTCTAAGAAAAAATGACGTTCATAACAAAATAAAATAGAAAATGTTTTGCTACAAAAAACTGTTTAATAATCCACAAACCTGCAGTGCCGTCAGAGGCGCTCGTCCCTGAATCTGTTTGTAAGGCATATGTAGCTTAGTGTTGTTACACTGTAACAAGAGTTTAAAAATCAGAAGATGCTTATCTGAAGTGGTCTGAGAACAACTTGTAGAAAGGGAGCACGTGATGCTGGCACATCCATTACAATTTAATGACTCATCAGGGGTGTATGAAAAAGTTTAAAGCTATTAAAAAATATAAAATATACTAGTCAAAAGACAAAATATGTATGTATGTATGTATGTATATGCAATGATTAGAGGCCAGTCGCGTACTGGCAATGATCACTTTGAGAGAGATAGGTTTGACGGGAAAGGTTTTGAAAAAAGTGAGGGAGGTTAATGACTTAAGTCCAATTCTTCCCCCTTTTGTGGAAGACACGAGAGAGAGAGAGAAGCAGATAGTTTATTAGAGCTCGAATCGGATAACAAAGAGAGATAGAGAGAGAGGAGGCTGCACGGAAGGTTCTGCTACACAGTGAGATAAGAACTTCTTATCTCACTTATAAGCCTAGTCTAGGGGAGGAGCCTAAAACTGTATAACTTGCTGCACAACAGTATTGTTCTCTGAAAGAATCTGTCTAATCGTCTAACATATGTTATTTCTCCTCTTCCGGAAGATTCCCGTGGCAATCGTTTGCCTAATTAGCCTAGTAAGCAACGGTCTTGCGAATGTTTTTTTTTTCTAAGAGATGTTGAGAGATTAATTGTCATGATTCTATTTTTACCGCCCGATCGACACTCCTCGCTACTTTTACTGTAAGTATTGGAAAAAAAACAAATCAGTAGGAATTATTGACTTTTTTTGTCTAAGAAAGTGGAATGCTAAACGTATTTTTCCCTTTCTGTTGTGCCATTTTAATGAACATTTCTTATGAATTGAAATGTAAGTTTGAATTGAATAAATGAATTGAATCAGATAATCGTTTGGCAAGGAAAAATACATTAACGATGAATATCATATCGACCGGAAGTGGCTTCCGGCACAAAAATAACAATCGAATAAGAAAGTGGCGAAATGTATTTGTACATTCCGCGGCATTAGTGAGGGAAAAAGATGGAGGTATGGGTTGCATTTTCTTTACAATTTCTATGTTTTTCTTCGCTTTTCATTCAACAGTAAGATTGCTATGCCCAGTGCCTTCATTGCATTCGATGGGCAACATTGAACAAGAAAAGGAGAAGAATAGATAGGGCAGGGCAATCAGAGAAGATTGACGAGTACATATGAGAAATAAACAAAGAAAGCAATGCAGAAGATGAGACAGAGAAAAAGAGAGAAAAAAGAGGGAGGGAGAGAGAGAGATAAAACTGAGAAAGAGCAAGTGAAGTGAGAATAGCATTCTAGACGCATTTTAACAAAGAATATATTTTAGTGAAAGTTTTTTCAGCATAAAAAACGATAGTTCAATTATTAATCAAAAACCACATAAAAAATAAGTGAAACGATTTAATAAAGGAGAATTACATTATGTTTACACTAAGGAACATGAAAACAAATTATTGAGTGTTTTTCAAATATATGTCCCTTCCAAGTGCATTATCATAATTGTTCTACAGCATGATTGCAATATGTTCGAGATATCCTAACCATACTCTTTATAATTTTATACTTTAAGGTGTTTGATGTAATTGCATAACATGAGGGTATTTCATTGCACAATCTGACCAATGGGAGGAGAATCCTTCCTGTCATTGGAAGAGAAGAAACGTTCTTTGGAGCGATAACAGCATTATCATTGTGAGCTCTCTTGCTCTCTCTCATTCTCAATATCTCTCGCTTTCCATCTTTTATGACTCTTCTTTGTGACATTTCCCCACTTCTCTCTATGATTCATCGCCCGCTTTGCATCCATCGATTTTCTCCCTCTCTCTTTCTCTCGCTGTCTCTTTCTCTCTTTCTGTCTCTGATAGTAATGGTCTACTCATAAGCATGTCCATTCCTGAAGATGGAGCTAAGACGATTCTCGCGACGGGCTTTCCATCGACCGCGTGGACTTGTGCCCCTTTATTCCTTCATTAAAATACTCTTATAATCCTGTAGACGAGCGAAAATGTAACTGGCCCGCCTTTATTGTTACTAAACTTGACAAAATCGACCCAATTTGGAGAATCGGCTGAGAGAGCGAGAAAGAAAAAGAGAGAAAGAGAGAGAGAGAGGGAGAGAGAGAGAGAGAGATAGAGGTACAAGCAGCTGAACAATTATACAGCAAACAAAGGAAATCAGGAGCGATCATAAAATGGGAATCAAGGAAGGCACACGAGTTATAACGAGCTTCTTCGGACCGAGGTATCGTAGCCACCAAAACGAGTATACGGCAGCCGATGAAGAAGAATGCAAGGCAGCCAAGCCAGCGAATCAAAAATGAAGTAATTTTAGTTGTAATAAGTCAGAAAACAACCGGACACCCGACATCACTGTTTATATAGCCCTTATTCACCAACTTGGCTTATTTCAAAACAAACAAACTTCTACTTTCTTAAAATGCATTGATGAATGTGCAGGATTGTGAATGACTGCTTCTACTTTTCGATTAGACACGGACAGGGATGTCCAAAACCAGGCCCGGGCCGGCCCGGGCCGGCCCGCCCTCCTTGCGGGCCGGGCCGGGCCGGGCCCGCTACCCTTGCGGGCCGGGCCGGGCCGGGCCCGCTACCCTTGCGGGCCGGGCCGGGCCGGGCCCGCTACCCTTGCGGGCCGGGCCGGGCCGGGCCCTTCCAACTGCGGGCCCGGCCCGGGCCGGGCCGAGGATAAAAATATTAAGGCGGGCCGGGCCCGGGCCCGTACAATTCCTTGCGGGCCGGGCCGGGCCGGGCCCACAATCCCCGCGGGCCGGGCCGGGCCGGGCCTACTTTCATGTGATAGAGAAAACGTAATAGAATATTCTCGTTCATTTTGGGGTGATATTTTTAACATATTATATGTTTATTAACTTAAATTTGCAAATAAATAAATATTGCATGTCTAAAATACAAGTTCTGCGGTGGTTGCCACGTCGGAGAACTGTTGAATAGTTTAATTACACTCTGCCATTAGGTCCTCCATTCTAAATTCATTGTTGTAAGACAACAATTTGAATAGCAAAAAGAAAAAAATCACATTAAAACAAGGCAGCGCGGCAGTTTTTAGTGTTCAGATAGCTTCCTGGAAAGGCCCGGGCCCGGCCCGGGCCGGCCCGGGCCCATTTTTCTAAATGCGGGCCGGGCCGGGCCGGGCCTCAAGGGTAAGCGGGCCGGGCCGGGCCGGGCCGGGCCCGGGTGGTGAGCGGGCCGGGCCGGGCCGGGCCCTACCTTTGTAATCTCGGCCCGGGCCGGGCCCGGGCCCGCCAAATTAGCAACGGGCCGGGCCGGGCCTAGGGCCCGGCCCGGGCTCGGCCCGCTTTGGACATCCCTGGACACGGATCTAATCTTTTCGCTTACTGCTCTTTAGCTTCTCTTCTGCAACAAGTATTGAGTCATTCATTTAAAAAACAGGAGCAGAACTTTAGTTCATCCTCCTAACGTTGTTGTGGAGAATCACTTACAATTAATACTCTGGAGAATGAGAGCACCGGTCTATATTTTAATTAATTCACTATATATCCATGGTGCCGCCTAAAATCAAACAAACACAAAGTCGACTTCTACGAAGGCGAACGTGAGTAAAGCGAACTACGAATAAGGCGAATGTAGATATTTAGATATTTACATAAATGTACACTGGAGAGTGAGTAGATACTAGTCATTCTGTCAGACCGATAAGCTCTCCCTTTCTCTTTCTAGTTTTTTTTTTCACTTTCTCAACCCTATTCTCTGGACAACTTTTTCTCGCAACCATCACTGCTGGGCAATCCAGCGAAAAGATGAGCCAATCGAAGAGAGTGAAACGTGACCTGCTATGTTAACCCTGTCGCCTCCATTGCTCTCTCACTATAACTCCTTAGCGCTGCTCAAGTCCGGCTTCCAGCTGATCATAGGCGATCCTAAGGGCGCACTCCGGACACAAAAGGAGTTCGCACAAACAATGGAAATAGTGGTGGTAACGTAAATATTTTTAAGATTGTGTTTGTACATATGAAATAACGGAATTCGGAATCCGGAATTCGGAACATCAAGTTTAAATTATAAAGATGGGACTTTTTTTTCTAAGTTTTGCCTAGTCTCTCGCGCTTGGGGTATAAAACAATAGTGCGCTTAGGTGAATAATTACATTCTGTTTACGCTAAGGAACATGAAAACAAATTATTGAGTGTGTTTCAAATATATGTCCATTCCAAGTGCATTATCAGAATTTTATTACAGCATGATTGCAATCCGTTTGAGATATCCTAACCATACTCTTTATAAATTTCTTCTTTAAGGTGTTTGATGTAATTGCATAACATGAGGGCATTTCATTGCACAATCTGACCAATGGGAGGAGATTCCTACTGTCAGTGGAAGAGAAGAAACGTTCTTTGGAGCGATAACAGCATTATCATTGTGAGCTCTCTTGCTCTCTCTCATTCTCAATATCTCTCGTTTTCCATCCTTTCTTCTTTGTGACATTTCGCCACTTCTCTCTATGATTCATCGCCCGCTTTGCTTCCCTCATGGTCCCATTTTCTCCCTCTCTCTTTCGCTCGCTGTACCTTCTTCTTCGTTCCCTTTTCACTTTCTTAACTTTATTCTCTGCACAACGTTTTCTCGCAACCATCACTGTTGGGCAATCCAGCGAAAAGATGAGCCAATCGAAGAGAGTGAAACGTGCCCTGCTATGTTAACCCTGTCGTCTCCATTGCACTCTATCACAATCACTCTATAGCGAGCGATAAGGGCTTCCACCCCATGTCACATGCCTGCAACAATTTCGGGCGGTATATTTATTGCTGAAGTTGAAATCGCGGGTGTTGAAACATTGAGTGTATTAATCTGCTCTGTAACTGTGTTTCTAATACGCTTGAATGATTTTAGTGTTCCTTGAACGGTTGGAAAAGTGGAGCCATGAGCTGGGTCCCGATCATCTCGAAGATCAAGTCCGGCGTCCAGGTGATCACGGGTGATCCTAAGGGAGCACTCCAGACACAAAAGGAGTTCGGCCAGAGATGCCCCGTCGTCTCGCAGGCATGCACATTTTTCATTAGCCCTCACCTAATTTTTCCACCTTTTTAAAGGTGAAAAATAAGCCACAAACTCAATCATTAGCATGTGATTTAGACAGACCCTATTAAAGAGGTCGAACAAATTCAAATAGAATATGGCTCAGTTTCGTGCGCCCTTAACAAGCCGTAATCGACATTTTTATTTGCTTTAACTGCGTACTGGGAAATCCTACGAATTACTTTCTAAAAATATGCTGGGATCTTCAAAAAGGCTTATCCGGCATACACAAAGAATGGAAATATTTTTACCACCTTGCGTTTCATACATATGAAAAGGTAGCGAGGAGAGTGAGAGTAGGAGTGACGAGGAAGACGAGGAGTACGAGAATGTGGATGTCATCGTGCCGAGAGTCAGTGGGGATGGAAGAGAATGGTGAGAGATAGAGACAGAAAGATTGTTATATACATACATACATACAAGAATGAACGTAGTCATAAAATATTAAGGTCCAAGATTCTGGAGGCGCAATCAAGAAAAGGTGAGAAAAAAAGTATATAAATTCTTGGCACTGAAAAATAGATCAATACTATTAGCACTATGTGGTAGTTGCATGTGCAAACCATATTTCGCAAGGATATAACCGATGGTACTGTATATGTCCGTATTTAGACGGCAAACGAAGTGAGAAAGCTCGAGAAATCAAGCGAGGCGTTGCCAGAAGGAAAGCGTCAGAAGCTTGGCCGAAAGGTTATCGATGTCTTCAAGAGTTTGACGTAGATTTAAGATTAGTACTGTTTATATGTCACTCATTGTGATGATCAAGGGCAGGGCTCTTTTATTTAAAAAAAATCTCCAAAATTTGTTTAAACCGTCCGTCAGCGGTGATTATGCTTCTCTTTGAGGTATGATTTTGTTCATGCAAAGCGGATTTAGGAAACGCGGATCACATTCAATAGATTTTTTTTATGATTAATGGCGAAATAAATTAAATAAAAACAAATATTTTCGTAAAATAGAATCCTGTTAGTCTGTATCGCACCAGACATGTAGGCATTTGACGAAAGAGTTAAGGACAGAGTTGAGCTGGTACTCGAGGGACTCGTTCTTCAAATCAAGATATGAACTCAGCGCGAAAGCGGGCATCGCCACGAAGATAACGGCGCCCGCGGCGAGGAAAGCGCGTCTTATCAGCTGGCAAGAAAAGAAGCATTAAGAAGGCGTCTCTGCAACACTCAAGGATAGCTTAAAGCATGAAAACATTGAGTTTCATGCTCCTTTAGCGCAGTTTTGTGTGGTAGGGTTGTCAGGTCTCGGCCAAAGCGATGTAACTCCAGGCCACTTGAGGCCGTGTGCTATGTTACACAATTTTAAGACCGGTTGCTTATACAATAATAATAGATGTTATTGTTCTTTTAAATCATTTTTCTTCTTCTGAATATTGATGAGATATGCTGTTATCCGCAGAATTCGAGCGGACCTTGAGGACGAGAATATTTTCTCGTAATTGCGTCCGCAAACTGAGCGTATAATCGGAAAAGCGAGTTTGCTGAAGCCGACGCACTCGTCGCTTGTTCCATTCTAGTAGAGCAAAGTACATCTGAAAGAAGAGGCTGGAAGTTTTTCTCTATTTTACTTATCAAACATGCAGTCCCGCCAACTCAAGAACATAAATTAATTTAATTAATTAGATTAATTTAAATAATTTCAATTGATTTCTCAGCGCCCAAGACGCATTTTAAAGAATTTTGCCGATCAAGCTCGACCAGTTTGACTCTTTTAAATAGGGCGTTAAAATTGGTTTCTCAAAACGAGTTTCTGTCGCAGTATATTAATTTTCTCACCAAAATCCAAACTAATGTTACTACCGTATTTATCAGCGTCGAATTAGCCAATATTGAACAGAAAACGCTATTGAAATACGCCTTGAGTATTTAAAAATCATTTCAAATTATTTAATTAATTAATCGAATTAATTTATGCACCTGATGTGTGGGCGGGACTACATATACTTACTCCTTCGATTGCAGGAATACGGTATCTCTCAACCAAAATAACTTATATCCGCCGATGAGCCTTTTACCTTCCTATTCATCGATATCGCTCTCTTTTATATCTTCTTTTTTGCCATGTAAACAGCAGTATTAGAAGTATATCCAGCAACAAAAAAACATACGCAAGCGCTTGCTCCAAGTGGAAGAAGAAAAGCCAAGAAGTACGTGTACGCAGACATAACACCTGTACGAAGCAAAACAAGAATATTATATGTGCATTTTTTTAAGATAATTTAATTTAAACAAATATTGAGGCTCAATGGCTTATTGTTACATAGATACATTATGCACCCTTTTTTCCTTGCCATCCGGGATCAGATATTTTCTTTCAACAACTGCGCGAATAAAAATTCAGTCTGTTTTCCGAATTTCTTTTTTAGCTATCTTCGGGAATTCACAGTACTACTTGACATGTCTCAACTTTTATTCGACACCGGGCCGGAAGCTAAATAGACGGCATTTTTGTTGGGTTATTTCTCCGACTTTCGGGTAGTTTTAGTTGGATAAATAGTTTATTATTCTAGAACATCTCTCATATAAAATTTTTGGGTAATAAGCGATTTGCTAATTTGCGATTTTTTAACCCTCAATATTTGAAGTGAAAATATAAATTTATGCAAATTAGCACTGCAATTTTGCTTAACAGAATCGATTACTATTAAGATATGCTCATTGTGTTCAGTATGGTCATGATAAACTTACATTCGTTTATAGCGATCGCTATTGCAGTAGAAAAGGCGACATTACTTGTTATCAGAACGATGGAAATGTAGAGACGAGTCGACTGCTCGTAATCGTGGACGAGAACTGTTGCAATGGCCCTGCATAAAGGAAAAAAATTAACTTCGTAATTCTTGGCAGCCCATCAAAGGCTTACTGTAAGTAAATATTCGTGAAATATTATAAGAAATCACTATAATATATTAGGAATATTTGTTTCAGTGTGTGTATGTTCTTTGGGGAGTGCGAGGAGGTGGAGACGATATGTATATCGTATATCATTCTGTCATTTTTGTTTTATTTTTCTGAATCGGCCAACCTCTCAATAACGACGAGAATTATGGTGTGCATATAGTAAACGCTGCCAAAGATACGAATACCAGAAAGACCACGCAGTGCAGTGTGTTCTGGTTCTGAAAAGGAAAACAAATGCAATGGAATTCAACATTTTAACATTTATGACCTACATTGGATCTTTAAAATAACATTTCAATCGATCATTGCCTCTTTTGGCATGATTTTTCTAGGCTCCACGTCACAGAAAAATATCCGTTTGCTTGGTATGATTCCTTAGTCATGGAATGAAATGAAATAAGAGCACAATGACACCACTACCCAAGAATATAAAGAGGCCAACATCGCCGATCCCAAGCTGAACTACACGGGCATAGAGCACGAACAAAAACGACCAGATAGCCGACCAGACAACGTATGTTAGATTGATGTGCACGATGCGTGGACGAATGAAGAGCGGAAGGAGGACGGTCATACTCACGGCTGCCACCACCAGGGAGATTGCCTGTGGAGAAATAATTAAAAAAAAACATTAGGTGCATCTCTAAAGAAAAGGTGTAAGAAAGCAGGATTATTTCAAATTTTACAAATAAATAGAGTAAAGATGTACACATTATAAGAAAGGGAGAAAATGATGAAAAGAGACAGAGATGCTGAGGAAAAGAGCGAGAAGAGCAAAGAAAAACGTTGCGTTTTTAAACCGAGAGAATTGAACCTCTAGAATGAGAAGCACACGGTAGACCATGATGAGCGATTCGTCTTTGATGCTGTTTGCGTACGTGTACAGCGTAGTCCCGCAATAGGAGCTCGCCATTTCGGTGCCGTCGGAGCTTCTTTGGGAGCCTTTCTCCTCCTTTGAAAGTCTGGCCAACTAGAGTTTATGTAGCTTTTTCAGGCGGACAGACATCTATGCGCCATATGTTATTATATATGTACATAGATATGTACATATATACATACATGCCAGTGCAGGAATAAATGATGTTTCTAGAATGAATGAAGCAAGGATTTTTAAAAATTACCTCGGCAAGCAAGCAAAAGTGTAGCTTGCACATACGAGTGAGCGAAATTACTACTTTTGGTTCTGTCGAACTTCCATATCGATAACAATTTAATCGCGACTTGATGTGGATATCTTGCGAATGGGAAGAAGAGTTGGCAGATGTGACAGAACAGCCGCACATTGAATATAAAGTTCGGCCTCATGTACCAGAACTTCAGTCGGCAGTCTCCGGGCAGCGGTGTATACTAATAGAAAACAATGTAGTTTGCCAGCGTGTGGTTCGAATCCGGGCGCGGACAAAGCTTTTGCAAGATTTCATGGAGTTGGTGACATCGAGATGTTGCTAGCTTGTACTCAACCGGTGACAACAACGCAAATTTTGCGAGAAGTCAATGCCATGCCGGCCGCATTCAAAAGGACCAAATGGAATACTTCGCTTCAGAAAGCGTTTTCAGGAAAATCACGTATACATGAATACGAGATACTAATTCCGTTAAATATATTGAAAAGTTGATATAATTATGCTTCCAGCAAGTAAACATGTCAAATTTGGTGCGACTACCAAACACTATAGGAAAATGCACATCAGTTTTTGCCCATAAATTTGACTGAAAAATTGTCATATGTGACAAATCTTGTTCAAAAACAGATTTGTTTTTCTTATTAATATGTTTGACACATGAAACTTTTATGCCGTAGCATTTTAAACTACTAATTCTCTCGCCTGGAATTACATGGGTACGGTAGATTCTTTGCATTTGGATGAATTTGGGGATCATTTTCACTTCGACTTTTTCTGGGATAGTTAGCCGGTTCGCCTCTGCTTTCTCTCCTTTGAGAGTAGCTTCTTTGTTCCGCCGTTATAGTCCGCCTTGTCGTTTGTCCGTTCTTTCTTGGCACAAGTAATAAACTTGCTGCTCTCTGCCCTTGAAAGACTCACATATTATTGTGTTCGTTCTTGGGATCTCTCCCAAAAGGTTAGGGTGTTCTCCGGATGAAGGAGCTATTCAGGATTGAGACTAGGTCGTGGGAATTGATAGGGTCTGTGAGATCTATTTTTGCTATCGCCCTTTGTCGCCTATTTGTGATCCTCCTCAACCTCTTTCTCCCTTCTCTGTCCCTTCATTTGACCCTCTCATCAGGCCTTTCTTCTTGCTTTCCCCGTCCTGGATCTCTGCCCCTCTCTTCTTCTTCCGTCTTTACTTTCTTTAATAGTGCTCTCGTATGAACCAAATACCCGTTAAAACTTTTGTCAATATCTATTCAGGAACTGGTTAAAAACATCGAACTTCGTAAAAAAAAAATCAATGAATACCAACAGATTCTGCTTGTAGTATATTCACTTAATTCAGCGATATTCTCCTCTTATGTTGTCTTCCATTCGCTCACTGCCACGATCTGATCAATTGCTCAAAGTAGGCGTCGGCCGCAGTTTTCGGATCTTCTTTTCTCACTTCACTCCTGCACCAGAGTAAGATATTAATCTTGCTCAGTTATCAAAGAAGAAGAAAATAACGTCAAAAAAACGGAGAAATCTCTACATTCCCTACGAGCGATTTGATGCACTTTACATAAACATTTTACGCATTCACGATCAAAAAATGTAAATATGGCGAAAATAATCGTGCAATCGTCGTGCTGATTCTGCGAAAACGTCTTTTAAATAGTGTCGCTTTCAAGTAGTCGCGAAGAGCCGAATCGAGTAGATCAAAAAGCCGAAGATGAGCGACGGACACCTTGGCTCGGGTAAGAAACACGAAATTTATAAACTCTTGAATAAATTTATCTCTCTATGAGTCATAAGACTAGTGAAAAGTGGATTTATTTTTGGATTTTTTAAGACTTGTCATGTTCAACCGATTTTTATAGCTTACCGCTCTCCTCTTCGCTTTCGTCAACTGCCTTCATGTCTGGTACGATTCAAGACTAATCGGATTTTATTTGACGAAAATATTTTTTTATTTAATATATTCCGAGAGCATTTTGAACTTTGCGAACGCGGGTTATAAGGGATTGTGTGATAAGAGTACAAAACAAAGGAGATTCCGCTTTGGGTCAGGAGTCTTTTCATTTGTGGCGGATTTTTTTTGGCGTCCAGGTTTGGCGCCCGTCATTGTCCATGCGGATCACAGCGATTCAAGGTGGTAGTTTGTGAAAAGTTTGATGTGCCTTTGGTGCGCTGAGTGCGCCTTTGTACAGTTTCGGTGTGTATATCTAATTTCGAAGTCGGCACAGAAACAATTCGTTCAGTAGGTCAAACTAAAACAAACAAAAAATATACACTATTTGGAAAGCTGCCTTCATTGAAATATGTGTAAAAACATCATAATACTTTCAGCCTCTGACACAAATACATTCCACTTAGAACGAGGTAACAAATTATCTATTCAATCCCTTCTTGTTAAACGTTCGTGTCAGATAAGAAAGCATTTTCAAGCGTCTGATTAGGGTACACAAAAGTCTTTTAGGTCTGAACTAATCCCCACTTGTTGTTATCAGCTCTGCTGCTTCTGGCACTCGCCCGTATATTCGAGTTGCCTAATCAATGTCCTTATCAGATAAAATAAAAGGAAAAGGATGACATTAGCTGCCGCGAGCTGCATCAGCCATGCACCAGTTCCTGTCACTGCTAAGCTTTAAAATATGCAGCAAGGCTGCGTTTAAATCTCATTTACTTTTGTATGCCTCAAAATATTAAATATGCTATACATTTGGACATATGTATGTATCTTGGAGATGGGGTCTGGTGAAATGTACATTCATATGTAGATTCGCTACTTCTTTTGCAAAGTCTACTTTGAATACTTTGCTTTGCGTTTACATTACTTCAGCCAAGTAGCTCGCTTCCGCAGTTGTTTTTCGGGATTGCTAATGTATTATTTGTCCGTGCCATTAGCTACTCTAGAAGATCTTCTCCCGGAGTGAGAAATTGTGTAAGCAAGACGTTAGACAATTATTCAACCGAGTTAATAGTTTGGGAAGGCTGTTAAGTAATTTATGCTACACCCACTTGAATCGTGTATAAGCAAGAAATCGAGACCTATTAGATGGGTGTCTCAACTGCTTGTCTCTTGTTACCTCCAGTGTTCGCCTCCCGATTTATCGTGTCTCCGTTTGAATAATACGTTGTTGAATTTATCCTTCTTCTGTCTTCATTACACAAAAGAGTTACTTTAACATCTCTCTCTCTCTCACTGATCTTTCAAGTCTAAACCTTTCCAGGTCCGGCTGAAATGGGCGACCGAACCCCAGAAGAGATTCCGTTAATAGATGTTGAAGCAGGTGTGGTTTTTTTTTATTAAAATAAAGTGAATGATCCAGTAATTTTTTGATATATTCAATGAATTTTGGAATAGTTCTGGTACTTTTCAACATAAATTCCAGAGAAGCAGAAAGTAGGCAGAGGCGAGAGAGATGAGAGAGAAGCAGAGAGCAAGCAGAGACGAGAGAGATACCAGAGAACAGAGACATTCATAGACGAGTGAGATAGCAGAGAACAGAGACCACGCAGAGACGAGAGAGAATAGAGAGAAGCAGAGAGCAAGCAGAGACGAGGTAAATACAAGAGAAGCAGATTGCAGAGAGAGAGAGAGAGAGAAAGACGAGCGACGAGAGACGAAAGACGAGAGAAATACCAGCGAATCAGAATGTAGAGAGAGAGAGAGAGACGAGAGAAATACCAGAAAAACAGAGAGCATAAGAAATCTCAACCAAAATTGGCGTGAGCATCCATGAGAATCAACTGCTTTTTCATTAGACGGGAATAGATGGAATATGGATGACCTTGTCGTCTCCCTGTCAACCAGCTTGCTTCCGACTTCTCGATCAAGCGATGATGCCAGAAAAAATAAAATTATGAGTGATCTAAGAAAGGTACGACTTTCTTGTCGGTTAAGATCGCGTACGAATCGACTGTTTATGCACTTTCAATTAACTAACAAGCTACAAGTTTCTTTCGTGTATTACTGGATGAGCTGGACAATGCAAAAACTTTTGTTTTACCTATCTGACATTTTGAAAAGTTAACTACTTACAACTGAATTGTAGAAACCTTAATGCACAATATGGATACCGCAAATTTACTCTCTTGCATGAGGCCGCAGAGAGCCGAAACTCGAAAACCACGTACTTGCTTTTGGATAATCGCGCAGATTGCACTTTTTGGAGCTCATTTTTATTTCTCTCATCTGGGAGCACTTTCGAGTTACTCTTCATTCACTTCCCCCCATCATCCTCACTCCATTCCAGATCGTGGACGCGGATGGGAAGAGTCCCATGATGATTGCTTGCTCAACGGAGCAGTTGATGTCGTTGAAGTTCTGTTTGACCGCAGCGATAGAAATACTTCTGACAATCAAGGGTGTAGAATTATTTTCACTCACTTTTATTTCAGAAGTTTAAATAAATGTTTCTCTTGTATAATGCGAAAATATTTGAGGAATACACCCCTCCACATCGCTGCCAGCTGCGGCCATGTCGAAGTCATAAAATTATTCTTCACTAAAGGTTCCTATATTATTTTGATCGACTATTCTTTATTGATATTTCAGAAAATTGTTGGCATATCTTAACATAGACACATTCAGAACTCGATGAGGCAAAGAAGATGCTTGTGAGAATGAACAAAGAGGGGAAGATGCCGCTGGAGTTGGCGATGGAGTACGACCACGCCGATGTCGTCTGCCTCATCATCGAGCATATGACACAGCACGACCTCTCGTGAAAGTTTGTTATTCTTCCATCTCTCATTTTCTCCTTCCACTTCCAATAGTGCTTCTTCCTTTTTAATATTTAAAGGACCAGAGTGAAGAGAGAAGATCAGAGTGAAGTGAGAAGGCCAGAGTGAAGAGAGAAGGCCTGATTGAAGAGAGAAGGCCAGAGTGAAGAGAGAACCGGAGTATAGAGGAACACTCGTACGACATCATCACTTTTCTCTGCGATTACAACGCGCACGAACCGACCATTTATGCACTTTCAATTAACTAACCAGCTTCAAGTTTCTTACATGTATTACTGTATGGGCTGGACAATGAAAGCATATTTTGTTTTACCTAACTTCAATTTTGAAAAGTTACTCACAACTGAATTGTAGCGAACTTGTAACGAACTTAATGCACAATATGGACTCAACAAACGTACTCTCTTGCATAGTGCTGCAATGAAAGGAAACTTGAAGGTCACGGAAACTCTTTTGAAGAACGGCGCAGATTGCAAGGTTTGGCCCTCATTTTTAGTTCTCTCATCTGAGAGTACTTTCGGGTTATTCTTCAATCACTTTTCTCCCTTCATCCTCACTCCATTCTAGATCGTGGACGCACGTGGGAGGAGTCCCTTGATGATTGCTTGACACAACGGAGCAGTTGATGTCGTTGAAGTTCTGTTTGACCGCAGCGATCGAAATACTTCTGACAATAGAGGGTATAGAATTATTTCCAATAACTTTTATTTCAGGAATTTTAAATAAATATCTCACTTGAATAAAGCGAAAATATTTGAGAAATACGCCCCTCCACTTCGCTGCCAGCTGCGGCCATATCGAAGTCATCAAAGTATTCTTGATTAAAGGTTCTAATAATATGTTGATCGAATATGCTTTATTCATATTTCAGTAAATTTTTGGCATAAGCTAACATTGACACATTCAGAACCCGATGAGGCAAAGAAGATGCTTGTGAGTGTGAACAACGATGGGAGGATGCCGCTGGAGTTGGCGCTGGAGAACTACCACGGCAATGTCATCGACCTCATCTTTGGGCTCATGCCACACAGTGACCTCTCTAGAGCGTTTGTTATTCTTCCATCTCTCATTTTCTCCTTCAACTTCCAATTGTGCTTCTTCCTTCGAAATATTACATATAAATTTGTTACCATGCACTAATTATTAAATCCTGCAAAAGTATTTTGCCAAAATTTTCTGCATATTACAAGTGTAATTTGTCATCGTAAATAGACATGCAAATAATAATCACAAGAGTGAATTGCCTAGAAAAAAGCGCCATCTCCTTCGCGTAGCCACGCGGAGAGGGTTTCCAGAAGTTAAGTCTCCACAGGAAGAGGCCGAATCGGAAATGTCCACTGAAGCGGACATTTCCGATTCCGATTCGGACGACGAAGTTCACGAGGCTGCCAAGCATAATCTCGCCCATGACCCACAACACCTTAATGACCAAAAAGTTCGTTCACGCTGCCAGGTGTAAATATGAACAAGGGGTATAATCAATAAACAACAAATTAAAATTTTTTAGAAAGCGCTGCTTGTGGCAGTCACGTCGAATGCACTGAATGACTTTAAACTGCTCGTGGAGAACGGCGCTCCTTTTGACGACCCCTTCTTGTATGATGAGGGCAATGTACTCCATTCCGCGGCCAGGAACAACACCGTCCAGATCATTCATGTAAGTAAGGCTTAAATTGTTTTGCTCTATAGTTTGAATGTAGAGTATCCGGCCCAACTGGAACTATCTCTAGTAACAGAATGAATGCATTCTGAAAGTCTATGGAGAAGAAACCACATTTCTCCACGTTGTACGGTAGAATTTAAGGAGTGATATCATCCCTTGTGAATGTTATACCATGCGCACCCTGATTCTGCCGGAACAAAATGATGGTATTTTATTTCGAAAGATTATTGCAAATCAGGGTGTGTAGTACAAGAGAGAGAGAGATCATGGATTGAAAAGATGGTATTACCACGGCGTCTGGTTACGCCTGAGATCTACTTCGAATGTTCGATGATGTCAGAACACCCGCTGATGAAGTTACAAGAAAAGGAACACGTCAACGCGATCAGCAATGAGGAAGTCTGCGAAGATCACCGAGGCACCGACCAGGAATATCGAACCAGTCTTCTTGAGCTGTGAGACGAGGAGAGGGAAGAAGTTACCGTACTTCTTCAGAGACTCGGCCTTGTCTCCCTGGTTTAAGCCGAGCACTAAGTAGTACGAGACACGGAACTCGATGTAGTAGTCCTTGTACTGGCCGACGATCGCGTCCACCCATGCGGACGTCCAAGTCGGCCTTGCCGCCAGGTCATACTGCCCTGCGACAAAGCACGAAATGGCAGCCTACTGCGGAATCATCTTGGAATCAACCTCGAGAACGAGCAACTGACCGAAGCGGAACTTCGACTTATCACCCGGCCACTACTCTAGGAGTCCTCTTACTCGAAGTCAGCAAACTCGAAGATCTTACCGACGTCTTCGCCCGTGCCACGACCGTCAAACTAGTGGAACTTGTAGCTCATCAGGGGATTGACATACACTGGTCCATAGACGTGAATGTATGAAAGTCGAGTGAAGCGAAGAGAGGCAGAGAGAAAAAGACTCAAAAAGTTTAGTTTCTTGTGATGGATAATAGTGATAGCAAAGCGGCAAAACTGTTTACAAGATCGGGAATTCAAACGTTAGTTTTTAACAAGCGGCTCCTAACTCAATGGACATGTCCATAAAGATTTGTTCATTTCAACTGTCTGCTTTAGCAGTATAGAAAAATGTTTAATATTTAGCAGCTAGCAGAGTGTGAGTTAGAGAAGCTGATAAACAGAGCGTATGAAAGAACTGTATATAATATATATATATATATATATATATATATATATATATATATATATATATATATATATATATTTCGGGAGTGTTACGATTGAGAGCCTGATTGAGAAGGAATGAACCCTAGTTTCAGTTCGTAATGGATGAACTTGGGAAGCTGGACGAGATGGGATATACATGTAGAAAAAGCGAGCGGAACATGGGACGCCCGCATCCGACCGACTCTTATCTCACCAGTGTCCGGGTCAGCCGCAGTCTCTTTCTAATAATTATTATAAATAAACAATTTATTTTTACTATTTCACAAAGAAATAATATCAAAACCCGCATTCCGGGAGATCAACAGGGATATTGTTTTGCTTGCCATCTTCCTCCCAAGGTCGAATAAAATTTCCTGTAATTTTCTTCAACAGTGGGCGGAAGCTAAATATGAAGCTGTATCGACAATAGGTGTCAATATCTCTATCTCTCTCTCTCTCTTTGGCTCCGCCCTATTGGATCCGCCCCTCTTATATATATATATCGTCTAAGAGACTCGATTTGTAACGAAGCTCTCCCGGCTTCTTATCTGTCGATCGGATGTGAGTGGGACTGGGAACTGGCGAATTGACGCTTTTATCCGCAACAGGCCCGAAGGCAACAATAAATACTACGAGGGAGGGGGAAGGAACCGCTCCCAAGGAGCGCCACCAGTCAGACTGACTATCGAAATCCTGAAATAAACACATTAATTCCTACATGATTAACTAATGGCAATGCACTTGAGGTGCATTACAATATGAATACAAAATAAGGGCAAGGGAATGATGCCAAAAGGGAGTCATCATGACATCCCCCTCCTTTCAAATGCGGGCGTCCTCGACCGCTGGTCCCGTGGCCAGTTCTCTGATTCGTTGACGACCTTCTTAGCCCAACTGGCCTTCTCTTCGAAAGAGTGCCATTTCCTCAGCAAACTCTGAGCTCCCTTCATCACATTGATGTTCTGCATTCTTGTCATATCCGGTCTCTTGCCGTACTTCTTCAATTCGTTTCAACCAGCACATCTCGTATCATCAGAGCCTCTCTTCACGCTCATAACATTGCGAATGCCCGCCTGACTCTTATGTCCAAGGACTTGCATCTCATTGCGGTCCATCTTCATCTGATTGGTTCTCCAATTCTCATCTTGTCGCTTCGTTCTCCACATCATCTGCTGTCTTCTCTCAGCTTCCATTCTTCTTCTCTTCGTTGGGCACACACTCTGAATGTGTCCACATCCACCGCACTCGTAACACTTCACACACTTCTTGAATCTGCCGCTGCGATATGAGCTACCGCTTCCACTGGCACTCTTCTCAGACTGGGTCTCCGATTGGACTCCAACTTCTTTACAGCTCTTCTCATTCTCGCTGTTCTTCTTGTCCTTGGACGGCAGCACATTGCTGATGCCAATGCTCATTTCAACTTTATCCATCATCTCGGCAATCTGCTTCTTCATTCGATTCAGCGCTCTTCTCTGTTCATTATTCACCTCGGCATCAACAGTCCGCTTTTTTTTCTCCTTCATCAATTCTTCTTCTTGACTTCTGATCATTCTCATCATGTCAATCATTAGCGACTGGTTGTCCTCGACCACTCTTCCATATTCAATAAGGTCATCACTTGCTCCCAAAAAACTCTTCTCCTCGCATCCACTTCATTCTTCGCCATCCTCTCAAGGTTATCGGTCCGCTCGACCACTCCACACCTAATTTCCTCGGCTCCGGATATCATCATCCCCATTTCCTTTTCCATTTCCACAATCACCGCACAATCTATTCGGTCGGTTTATTCTTTTGTTGGTTATCCCTCTCTTCGTCGCGTTCTTCGAGCATCTTTTCCTTGATCTCGCTCTTCACCAAATTGTCTCCTTCTTCAGAAATCAATGGCAAGACTTCCATCGGTCTTCCATTTCTCTTTCCTCCACTCTTCTTCTTTAAGTTCCACGACATCGTCGCTTTTCCTGACGGTCCGATCACACAATTCAATCCGTAGCAAACCCGCAACTGCAATCGTTCCCTTTCACCCTCACACTCGATACTTCCCTCCGCCTCTCTTCACTGTGTCTCACACACAGACAAACACGCTCTGCGCGTTCACAACTCTCCAAATACTCAGCACAATTCTCGGCACTCTACGTGTAAGGACAACGCCTTCTTTCCACACGTATTCACTTCAACAAATGTCCTTGATGTTCTTCAATTCTTCTTCAAGTCCGGTTGACTTACGATTCTTCACGTATTCTCACTTCCGCTCAGTCATTTTGACTTTAATTCTTCTTCACACCCGGTCGACTTTCAATTCGGCACGTATTCTCCCGTGTCCTCGGTCACTTCAGCTTTTAATTCTTGCTCGAGCTCGGTCGGCTTTCAATTCTGCACGTATTCACTTCCACTCTCTGTGCTTCTCTTCACTCTCTGCTCTTCTCTTCAATATCTGTGCTTCTCTGCACTCTCTGCGCTTCTCTTCAATATCTGTGCGTCTCTGCACTCTCTGCGCTTCTCTTCAATCTCTGTGCTTCTCAACACTCTCTGCGCTTCTTTTCAATCTCTGTGCTTCTCAACACTCTCTGCGCTTCTTTTCAATATCTGTGCTTCTCTTCACTCTCTGCTCTTCTCTTCAATCTCTGTGCTTCTCTGCACTCTCTGCGCTTCTCTTCAATCTCTGTGCTTCTCAACACTCTCTGCGCTTCTTTTCAATATCTGTGCTTCTCTGCACTCTCTGCGCTTCTCTTCAATCTCTGTGCTTCTCTGCACTCTCTGCGCTTCTCTTCAATCTCTGTGCTTCTCTGTACTCTCTGCGCTTCTCTTCAATATCTGTGCTTCTCTGCACTCTCTGCGCTTCTCTTCAATATCTGTGCTTCTCTTCACTCTCTGCTCTTCTCTTCAATCTCTGTGCTTCTCTGCACTCTCTGCGCTTCTCTTCAATCTCTGTGCTTCTCTTCACTCTCTGCTCTTCTCTTCAATATCTGTGCTTCTCTGCACTCTCTGCGCTTCTCTTCAATATCTGTGCTTCTCTGCACTCTCAGCGCTTCTCTTCAATCTCTGTGCTTCTCTTCACTCTCTGCTCTTCTCGTCAATCTCTGTGCTTCTCTGCACTCTCTGCGCTTCTCTTCAATCTCTGTGCTTCTCTGCACTCTCTGCGCTTCTCTTCAATATCTGTGCTTCTCTTCACTCTCTGCTCTTCTCTTCAATCTCTGTGCTTCTCTGCACTCTCTGCGCTTCTCTTAAATCTCTGTGCTTCTCTTCACTCTCTGCGCTTCTCTTCAATATCTGTGCTTCTCTGCACTCTCTGCTCTTCTCTTCAATATCTGTGCTTCTCTGCACTCTCTGCGCTTCTCTTCAATCTCTGTGCTTCTCTGCACTCTCTGCGCTTCTCTTCAATATCTGTGCTTCTCTGCACTCTCTGCGCTTCTCTTCAATATCTGTGCTTCTCTGCACTCTCTCCAAGGGCCTTGCCTGCTTGATTTCTTCTCTTTTTACTTGTACAAGGGCCTCGCCAGCTTGTTTTTCTCCTTAACACTGCAAGGGCCTAGATTGCTTGCTTCTCTTCTTCAAATTCCTCAATGCAAGGGCCTAGCCTGCTTGCTTCTCTTCTTCAAATTCCTCAATGCAAGGGCCTAGCCTGCTTTCTTCTCTCCTTCAAATTCTTAACTGCAAGGGCCTAGCCTACTTGCTTCTCTCTGTACGCGAAGCGAGAAGAAGGGCTGGATTGTGCCTCCTCCTGCTTCGGTATGACTCTGGATTGTCCCTGTGACCTCTTATGTGTTGAATAAAGAAAGCTTAAACTTTAAGAGTTTATTAAAGTAAGCAATCTTTAAGAGATCAATACAAGAAGAAGGGAGAAGTGCGGGAACTTCACATTCAATGGTTCACTTCGAGGATGTAGAATCAATCGGTGGATCACAAAGAACAATCCGCTTATGAAGAGAGAAAACGAGAAGATCTCGTGAGCAGAGGCAACACGAGAAGAAACGGGAATTAGCTGAGTGGAATGTAGCTGAGATCGAGAGAATGAGTGTAGGTGAGAATGCTGATGAGAACGATGAGAGAGACACTCGATGAAGAAAGAATGAGAGAGACGAGGAGTGGCGAAGAGGGGCCACGCTCGAACTGCCCGAAGGCAGTGGCCTTTACCCTGGAAAGTGCACGGTTGAAGTCCGGCCGAGGTCATAGGGAAAGGCACTCGCGAACGGCAATGACGCGTAGCCAACGCGAGAGAAAGAATAAGAGTAGAGAGTTGTGAGAGAGAGTGATAGACAGAGTGATAGACACGCAAAGGTAAAAGCGAGAATGAGAAAGAGAAAGGTGAGAGAAGCATATTAACAAGTATGATGAAATATGCTAAACTAGCATCAACATGCTAGCAACCGCATTAGAAGAGGGCCCAACGTATTAACATGTAATAACAAATGCGAGTTATAACAACATTTTGCTAAGCATTTGGCATAATACAAGAAACAATAATGAACGGAGAGGCCCCTGCCGGCCGTGACGACTGCGACATGAAACAATGACCTAGCAGGGAGGGAGAGGCCTATCACTCACGTAGGCGCGGGGAAGGTTTACCGCTACGCGACCGCAACGCGCGGACGGTAGAGGGAAATTAAATATAGTTACGAGCTAGTACACATGCGGTCATTCGCATATTGCGAACATTGCCGCCCAAGAAAAGAAAAGGGGGAGAAACAATATGAGAGGGGAAGGGGAATGACTTGCTTTATTGTCGATGTCGTTGCTGTTGTCCTTGACACGGTAGCTCTTGATACGGTAGCTCTTGATACTTTAAAACTTGCACGACCTCGAAACCGACCGAGACACGTCGAAGAGACAAACAGTGGATGTGCCACTACGATACACTCGCGAGGGCGTGGCGGCCTTGAAAAAGTCATCGCGAGGCTTCCCGAAGCGACCCTGGGGCGGCGGGGAAAGGAAGGTGCGGATCGTTGCACCAGAAAGACTCTCTCGGTGTGTCGTACACAACCGAGCAAGTGTGGGGAGTATGTGTGCCTCCTCTTCTTCTTGCCATGGAGTTGTTGTTGGAGTTGAGTTGTGTGCGTTGACGTCGGCTGGGAGGATCGCAGTCTCGTAGACTCTTCGTCCTCCTTCCCCGATCCTTCCGACGGCGTTTTGGGAGGAGTACCTCCGCCTTCCCGGCGTTCTCTGTCTCCGACTGACCCGTCCGTCAGCGCGTGCAGCTAGAAGTGCCTCCGCCTCCTTGGCGTTCTCTTCATCGTCGCCGCGTGCAGCTAGAAGTGCCTCCGCCTTCTTGGCGTTCTCTTCATTGTCGCCGCGAGTAGCTAGAAGTGCATCCGTATTCTCTTCATCGTTGCCGTTCTTGATCACGGTGCTGGATTTCTGCTCTCCTGCCTTGAACTCGCACCGTGGACCGCGGGGGGTCTCGGGGGCGCGGAACAGAGGGCAGCAGACACTATCGAGTTGCGTTACGGCCGCTGCTGCAGAAGCCATCCTGGGCCGTTCCATGTCGAACTCCTTGTACTCCTTGAACTCCTCGTCGTAGTCGTCGCAGTCTGGTCTGCGGCTCTCGTCTCTTCTTCTTCTCTCTTGGTTGCCGCGGTATGGTCTGCGGCTCTCATCTCTTCTTCTCTCGTGGTTCTCTTCTCTCTTCATAACTTTATAGTCCGTGGACTCTTCCATCTTGCGGTGGGGGTCATCACAGGGCACTCGGGCCCCATCATCACAGAGCATAGCTCCATCTTCGTGGGGCACTCGGGCCCCACGGTCATCACAAGGCACTCGGGCCCCATCATCACAGGGCTAGGCCCCATCTTCGTGGTGCACTCGGGCACCACGGTCATCACAGAGCACTCGGGCCCCATCATCACAGGGCTAGGCCCCATCTTCGTGGTGCACTCGGGCACCACGGTCCTCACGAGGCTCTCGGGCCTCGTCGTCATCTTCGCGGATGACCGCGAGTTGTCGGTGGAGTTTAGCGCGCTCGCCTGCCAGTTTCGCGCCCGGGCGTCGATGCTGCTGACGCACCATGTACGCGAAGCGAGAAGAAGGGCTGGATTGTGCCTCCTCCTGCTTCGGTATGACTCTGGATTGTCCCTGTGACCTCTTATGTGTTGAATAAAGAAAGCTTAAACTTTAAGAGTTTATTAAAGTATGCAATCTTTAAGAGATCAATACAAGAAGAAAGGAGAAGTGCGGGAACTTCACATTCAATGGTTCACTTCGAGGATGTAGAATCAATCGGTGGATCACAAAGAACAATCCGCTTATGAAGAGAGAAAACGAGAAGATCTCGTAAGCAGAGGCAACACGAGAAGAACCGGGAATTAGCTGAGTGGAATGTAGCTGAGATCGAGAGAATGAGTGTAGGTGAGAATGCTGATGAGAACGATGAGAGAGACACTCGATGAAGAAAAAATGAGAGAGACGAGGAGTGGCGAAGAGGGGCCACGCTCGAACTGCCCGAAGGCAGTGGCCTTTACCCTGGAAAGTGCACGGTTGAAGTCCGGCCGAGGTCATAGGGAAAGGCACTCGCGAACGGCAATGACGCGTAGCCAACGCGAGAGAAAGAATAAGAGTAGAGAGTTGTGAGAGAGAGTGATAGACAGAGTGATAGACACGCAAAGGTAAAAGCGAGAATGAGAAAGAGAAAGGTGAGAGAAGCATATTAACAAGTATGATGAAATATGCTAAACTAGCATCAACATGCTAGCAACCGCATTAGAATGGCCAGAGGGCCCAACGTATTAACATGTAATAACAAATGCGAGTTATAACAACATTTTGCTAAGCATTTGGCATAATACAAGAAACAATAATGAACGGAGAGGCCCCTGCCGGCCGTGACGACTGCGAAATGAAACAATGACCTAGCAGGGAGGGAGAGGCCTATCACTCACGTAGGCGCGGGGAAGGTTTATCGCTACGCGACCGCAACGCGCGGACGGTAGAGCGAAATTAAATATAATTACGAGCTAGTACACATGCGGTCATTCGCATATTGCGAACACTCTCTTTCAAATTCTTCAATGCAAGGGCCTAGCCTGCTTGCTTCAACCCGTGTTTCTCGCACTGCGAGGGCCTTGCCTGCTCGCTTAAATTCACTCCACAATCCGCTTCTCCTTCCCGTCTGTTCGAGCACTCAATTTCACCAAGCTCTGCTACTGCCTGCAAAATTCAAACAATACCACCCGTCACAGCGATTCTTCTCTTCTTCAGCAAGAGATCTCGTAGAATTCGATCGGTTCGGCCTCCATGTAACGAAGCTATCCCGGCTTCTTCGGATGTGAGTGGGACTGGGAACTGGCGAATTGACGCTTTTATCCGCAACAGGCCCGAAGGCAACAATAAATACTACGAGGGAGGGGAAGGAACCGCTCCCAAGGAGCGCCACCAGGCAGACTGACTATCGAAATCCTGAAAATAAACACATTAATTCCTACATGATTAACTAATTGCAATGCACTTGAGGTGCATTACAATATGAATACAAAATAAGGGCAAGGGAATGATGCCAAAAGGGCGTCATCATGACAGATTGGTTATGTAATGATTGGATATCCTCTTGGTCGGTTGGTAATAAAGCAGTCCATCTGGTGGACTTGTCAGGGAACATGATAGGTAAGGGACTCGGAAAGGATTGGAACCGGAACTGGAAGGAAGGGATTCGGCTCTGGAAAGGTAAAGGTATTGGAATAGGTAAAGGTAAAGGAAGGGAAAGGAAGGAAGCCCTCAAACGAACATTCTACCACTTCGGTCGGTTTGTAGGGTTGTGGCTGCCCCTACAAAAGCATTTTCCTGTGCGTCGAGAATATCCAATCTAATCACTTGGCAAGCAGTGAAAACAAGGGTTTCTTTGATTTTATTAGACTTTGATAAGTCGTGAAAATTTGTAAGTAATAATTTGAAATTTGAGAATTAGCGATTTTTTACCCTCAGTATTGGGGTGAATATTTGCAAGCTTATGCAAATTGATAAGCGCAGCAGAGGCAGAAGAGGTGTGGAGGCTGGAAAGAGAAGGATAGTCTTGTAAAAATCGAAGGCCTGATGCTCTAATCCTCAGGAAATATTTATGTAAATTTTGGTTATACTACTTATTTGAGTAGTCCTCTGTCTCAAAATTCTATGCAAGTTTGTTCAAATTAGTAATATAACATCCGGACTTATGATATTTTGATTTATAACAGAGGTTTAGCATTTCACGAAAATTACATTAGTAGTGTTTGTATTTCGTACGAGCAGGGGTCGTAGAGATCCAAGCTTGACTAAAGCCCAAATGGCGTCAGTTCCTCGCCCTGCTCGACGAGAGGGAATCTGCGCGCTTAGGCGACAAAGAATGGTATCCGCGCTTCTCTTGCAACAGGCAGCAAATGACACTGAATTGCCTCAACGGATATAAAAAGACTCCTCTGCACATCGCCTGCGAAAGGGGAAATCTCTATAGTGTCCAGGTCAGGCGTGGTCTCTTTCTAATCACCATTGTGCAGTGAGATATTTATTACCATTATTTCACACAGAAAAAAAGGAAAATCTAAAAATATGTATGTATGTACATAGTTATAATATACGTACATACATACATACATACATATGTGTGCCCATTCACATATTAGCCTTAAAATTGCATGCAGATTTTTAATGAAAAAATTGACAGTTTTATTTTCAATATATTACCTCGAAACAAACTTTCGGTGGTCGAATTCGAAGACTTTCCGCCTTCCTTATTCCTTACAGAGAGCGTCTTTAGGCACTGCGAAAATATGGCGCAATTCTGAATCCGATAAACTGGTGGGGAGAAACCCCACTCCATCTCGCTGCTAAAAGAGGTCACTCAAGGTTCTTTTTCTTTCGCTTCAAGAGTGCGAGAAAATGTTGAAATGGTTTCTTTCCCGCAGGCCACGTGGAAGTCGTGCGGCAACTGCACGAGTGGGACGAAAAGCTCACGCTGGCCAAGGGCTACCATGGCAACACTCCACTTCATTGGGCCATGTTACATGGTTAGTCACTCTCACTCCCTCTCGCTCTCTCTTTGTCTCTCTCTCTATCTCACTTTCTCTTTTTCTTACTTCGTATTGCCGTTCTTCAAGATCGCTACGAGATGGTAAGGTACCTTCTTGATGTGGGCGACACTGTTTTTGTCAGAGACGACAATGGACAAACTGTCTTCAACATCGCCATCGCAAAGAAATTCCAGTCAAACAAACTCATTCCATTTTGATTAGTCGAAAAATTAATGGAAAACTATCTGCATGTGAAGGAGCAAACTGAGTGTGTTTCTTGTGCAGATCAATAACGCAAGAGTTGATGAAGCACATTTGCTGGTTTCGCTACTTGGACTCCCCCGGACGGACGACTTCCCTCCTCAATTATGCAAGGGACACGCCGATGAGATGACTCATCAAGACATTCCCTGACGTCGCCAAGGAAGTCTTCGACAAATGCATAAAGTATTTTATGACTTCAACAATTATTTCCGCCGCAGTTGTTTTTTGGAGGAGGTGCACACAGAAAAAAATGTTACCCACAAATTTGTTTATTAAAAATGCTCCGTTGACATGCTTCGCTGAGAAAGTCATGCGATGTTTTCGCACTGGTGAGCTTTGCCTACTCTTAAGAAACAAAACATAACATTGTTTCCTTGATATTACGTGGAGCACCGCTTCGCACCTTCTCTCTCTCCTTCTTTCTGTCCTTCTATCTCTCTACTTCTCCCTTCTTCACTCTTTCTTCTTCTTTCTCTCCTTCTATCACTCTCCTTCTCTCTCCGTCTCTCTTTCTCTCTCATTCTCTCTTTCTCGTTCACTCTCACTCGCCCTCCTTCTCTCTCTCTTACTTTCTTTCTTTCTTTCTTTATCTTTCTCTCTCTATTTCCATCTCTCTCTCTATCTCTTTCTCTCTCTGTTCCCATGTCTCTTCCTTCGGTTACTACTACACACCGTTTGCAACATTTGCACAGCTGTCATTGTCAGAGAGTTCCACTAACATGATTGCATAGACGAAGTTAACGGTTTCCATTTACGCTCTCTATCATCTTCTCTCTCTCTCTCTCTCTTGATCTCACGCTTTCTCTCGCCATCTTTCTCTCTCATTTCAACCTCTTGGACCCATCCATTCCGTGAAACATGCCCGAACAATCTTTCCTTCCTATCATCTATCATTGCTGTCTCTCTGTCTATCTCTGTATGTCTCTCATAATTTCTATCTTTCTCTGCTTCCCTCACTATCGCTCTCTCTCCCTCTTCTCTGCCTCTCTCGCTCCCTCTCCTCTCACTCCCTCTCTTCCCACCTTTGATGCGGCAGTCTTCGCCATTTTTCATAGGGCGGAGGATTTCGGAGTGCCATCTTCTTTTTCGAAGTCACGATACTGATTGTTCTCTCTTGTGTGCAAACACTCTCTCTCTCCCACTCTCACATCAGACTACTTGATCGTCTGCTTTTCTCTCTCCGTCTCAGTCGACTTCTCTCTCTCTCTCTCTCTCTCTCTCTCTCTCTCTCTTCTCTCTCGATCTTTCACTATCTCTCTCTCTCTCTATCTCCCTGCAATATCTGCGTCTCTCTCTCTCGGTCGCTCTCTTTCTCTTTCTCTCTCTGAGGCATCCTTCTGTCTTTCTTCTTCAATATGCTATGAAAGAATATATACTCGCATATTCACATATTGAAAGATTAAGACTCCATCAAAATATATGGCACTGAAGATGCTGGACTTCTTCCTCTAAAACTTGTCATGATGAGTGTGCTGACCGTCTTAGGCAAGTGAAATTTTTCTAAGTCCAGAACTCCCGTTGAAATTTTCGACCGTTATTTTTCTAAGTCCAGAAGTCTCCGTTGAAATTATCACACGATATTTTTCTAAGTCCAGAACGTCCCGTTGAAATTTTTCCCGTTATTTTTCTAAGTCCAGGATTCATTCCACCTTGTTCTTGACCTGTGGAAATATCACAAGTCCAGAACACTGAGAGGAATCGAACCTGAGCCGCTTGCATCACAAGTCGTGACGTTACCAATGGACCATTCGACCGTCATGCCAACTTGCAAGTGAATATGTAGACATTCGTGTGGAAGTGATACATTTTTTCCCAAGCCCAAAACTATTCGTGAATTATTCAGTACAGGAATATTTTCCAAATATGAAACCTCCGTTGAATATTACTTTTAAAATCATACAATAATGTGTATTGACAGCAAAAGAACAAACCGAAAGTACCAGTGTGCATGTGCTCTCTTAAATGATGATAAAGTCATTCTCTGTACTTTCACTTTATGTTATGTAATCTAATGCCCACGAATTCTATTTATATCTGTACCGTTTTTAAAAGAATATATTATGAAATAACTTAACGCCCACGCAATAATGAAAATAGCATATATTTATGTACATACAACATAGAGAAAGAAAGAAAAGTTACGAAATGTGTCATATAGGCTATGATGCATGTCTTATCAGCGTTCAGGATCTAGAGAGGATGCTGCCAGCGCCAAGGCGGACAAATGAGAAATAGTGCATATAACAGGAGAGTCAAATCACAAATAGTCCATTGATCATGAAAGCTGCAGGATGCGGACAGTTACGACGCTTCCTTCTCTATGCAATAGTAATATTGAAAGTAACTTTGCTGCCTTTCTCGATATGGAAGACGATCTTTCCCTCCTTGCCAATAGCCACGTTTTTGACAGTTTCTTCCTCATCGTTTTCCACCTAAAAGCAAATAATTATGTACAAAATGAAGTGTTAAAGAACAAACCTTTTCGTATGCTTTCCCATCAGCGCGTATTCGTTTGCCAATGCTAGCCGGACGTTTGTTCGAAGGAAGTGTTGTGGATGCATTCGCAGTTGACATGTTTGCAGATTCACAGTCTCTCACCTGTCAAGGATCATGAAGCGTGCAAGCAATTCTGGAAACGACAGCATCGTCAAGAAGGCACGCCGCGACATTGAATTAAGAGACATATATATTTTTTATCAAATAATTACCTTGAAATACATAGAAAAAATACCTTGAAGCATATAAAGATTTTGAAATAAAATAGGAGCGAGAGGAAGAGCAGCTGGCCTCTACCTCTAAGGCTGTCCATTATGATCGAAGACTTGTGCCGTACAGCGACACAAGCAGTGACAGCAGCAGCAGCGGCAGCAGCAGCAGCAACAGCAGCAGCAACAGCAGCAGCAGCAGCAGCAGCAGCAACAATGGAGATTCGGTATATACATATTTTTCTATTTATTTTACCCTTTGATATGTTCCACAAAGTATGTTTAAAGATTATTTTTCTACATATTTTTCTCTTCTATTTACCCATTTATATGTTCCACTTGTACCATTTATTTATTATTACAAATTTGTAATTATTATAACAGTCTGATGACGAAGAATACGTCGACAATGAATCGTCAAGCGACAGTGGCAGCTCGCAAGAAGATACTACGTATGAAGAAAGTGACGAGGAGGAAATGGATGACGAAGTAGAAGAAGAACAAGTGCAGGTATTCAATTTGTTTTATTTCTGTTATTTTTAAAGTTTATTTTTTATTCAAATGTTCATTATTACAGACCCCTCTCCACATTGACGGTGTGGCTCACGAGGTCAAAGAATTCTACAAAGTGGAAGACCTGTCGAGAAGCCGAAACAAGAGGTTCCGGGTGGAACAGGAAGACATTTCCATTCGCTTTCGAAAGCTCGCAAAGAGAACAAATGATCTCGATGGACTCTTTGACCTGGTCAGTTTACATTTTTAGAACTATTCAATTTGTTTATTTAAATTTTTAGGTCATGTTAGACGTGCTCGAGAAGAGTAAGCCAGTTCAACATGGAAGCGACCTTCGTGTCTCGGTCGCCATTAACCAAGAAGGCCAAGCAAGGGCCTACTACATGAAGCCTTCAGTGTACTCGGACAACATTCCGAACATACTGCGCAAAGAGATCTCCTTTGCGAACACGTCAACGGGAGTGGCAACGCCGCTTCTGCTGAGCGAGGTATGTATGTACATTATTTTTAAAAAAAATTTCAATTTATTGTTATCTATTAATTATGTATATTTATATTTAGCTTCACGTTAGGATCTCGTGGATTGATGTACCCACTGGATCCGGAAATCGTTCTTTCTCTAAAAAGAACGATTGGAGCAATATCACCAAGGCCAAAGGTTTGCAAAATCGAATTGCTGTATGTACAATGTTTAGGAATTTATAATGCTATTATTTTATAAAATTTATTACAGGTGAGAAGGATTGCCTCGCCAAGGCAATTGCCCTGGGCATGGCCTACCGCGACCGCAAGAATGATGTATTCAGATGGGATTCCATTCGGCGTTCTCCAGCCGTACAGCAGAAGATTGCTGACCTGTACCACAGGGAGTTTGGCATACCGAAGAAGGCCGCCTACTCCATCGAGGATGTCAAGCTGTTCCAAGAGAACATGCCAGGCGTCCAGCTCGTCTTGTTTTATGGTGATAAACCAGGCAAGGCAGTTTTCGCCGGCGAATACATTGACGACACGAGAGTCATTGGACTTCGTCTGCGACGAGGCCACTTTGACCACATTAAAAGAGTCTCCACATTCTTCAGTTAGTCATTTTAATTATATTTTAAGTACATGTAAAATATTTATTTTCAATTTAAGATCGCCACTTTTACTGCTCACTATGTGATGTTTTGGACAATGCTGCATCGGCACACTACTCGTGCCCTGTCAACTGTGACAAATGTGGAACGCGCGAGAAGGACATGTGCAATGGGCACGGTGCACACAAGTGTGAGGCTTGTGGCGTCGTCTGCCACAACGAAGAATGCCTGACAAGGCACCAAGAGAAAGGTTATTAAATTTCATTAAATATTTGTAAATATATATTTTATCCTAGGAAGCCGAGGAGGTCGCTCGTTCTGTGAGATCCTCGAGCGCTGCCCAAAGTGTCACCATTCCAAAGGCGAGAAGCGCAAGGGTCGTCCTCACCAATGCGGCTACTCCTACTGTGCGACGTGCTGTGAGGATCGTCCGGAAGGACACAATACCTGCTACGTCTCAACTCTTCCGCCCCTGTCAAAGACGTTCAAGAAGAAGACGATAATATTTGACATCGAAGTAAGAATTTACTTGAATTTTTGTCTACTTAAATTTTTTATTGTACGATTATTATTCTTCTTTATCCTCAATCACTATTTTATTATTATTCTTTGTTTTCCTCAGACACGCATCGTCAAGAATAAGAATGGGGCAAAGATGCACGTCCCCAATCTCATCATCGCTCTCCGCTCATGCGGAAAATGCGAAGGAAAACTGCCCGAGGACGTCTACGATGTCGCGTCTAGTTGTGACCACTGCGGAGGGCGACGACTCTGGCAGTGGCAAGCCCTGGACAATCCAAAGAAGAGGATCATCGAGCAATTCTGTGACTGGGTGTTCGGCGACGAACATCACTGTCTGTCTTTTCTTGTGAAGCTTTGCTAGAAACGTCATTGTCACTTGTTGTGAATTGCCAATAGGTTTCAGTTTTTCCGACTGTCTTGAATTGTGAAGAGTACTTTGAATAATTTTGATGTCAGTTGTTGTTCTTGGAAAAAAATAAGTACTTTTGAAACTTGTGATACAAAACTTTTGAAACTTGCGATAAATGTATCTTGCTTGGCCTTCGTGTATGCTTGTATGTGGTCCTTCGGGATGTGGAAAAAGCACATTAATTCTCAAAATTATAACAACAAGGGAACAAGTGTATGAAAATGTAAAGCCTGGACATGTTATTTTCTGTTACAATGAATACCAAAATGGTTATAACGAGTTTGCCAATCTTGCACATGTCACAATGCATGAAGGCATCCCTGACATTGAAATGTTGAGGGAAAGGAAGAATGAAAAAGCACTACTTGTTCTTGACGATCTAATGGTAAAGCTTGAACGTTGGCCTGATGCCGAAAAACTTTTTACGGTTGCTTCACATCACTTTGACATGTCGGTAATTTGTGTGGTTCATTCACTATTTTATGGGAAAACTATTCGAACACTACGCATAAACTCTAGCTACCTTTGTCTATTTAAGAACAATGCTGATCAGTTGATGATTCGTAATCTTGCTAGCCAACTTTTTCCAACAAACCGACAATTTTTTATTGACGCCTACACTGACGCCACTTCTAGTGCACACAGTTACCTCTTTGTAGACCTACATAAGACGACAGAGGTAGCATTTCGTCTTCGTACAAGTATCTTTCCCGACACGGAACGTGTTTATTGCTATACAGCAAAATGAATCCTGCAAAAGCAGTGTGGGACAAGGACGTTTTAAAAAAGATTTCTTCTCTTGCATCAACAAAAGATTTTGAAAGTCATGTTAATGAGGCGGATGCTAACACAGTCATTTGTATTGTCGAGGCACTTTGTAATATTCTTCACGGTACGGCCTATATACCCAAGACACAAAAGAAGAAGTTAAAGCCTTTCGTGGCACACATTCGACGTATTGCTTATACCCGAACGGTCCCTTTGGCAAAACAGCATATAATTCAGGCGGGCACAGGATTTTTTGCACCTTTAATTCCTGTAATTGCTGGTGTTGCCGCAAACTTTCTATCCAATGCCTTCATTTAACAAATTATTGCTTGTTTCTGAAGATCGTCTTGCAAATATGATGCAACAACAACAACAACAACCAAACTTTATTCAACGTATTGAAAATGAATTGAATACACTTCTTGCACCTTCATGTATTTTTGATGCTGAAGAAAAGATGTATAGATATCGTGCTTTGCTACAGCGTCTTACACAATACATACATGGCAACACTGAAGGACCTGAAACAAATGTTGCATGGCAAGGTGAAGATGATAAAGCAAGTTCAGAACATAGTTTTCAAACTGCCATTCCCATTGTAAAAAAATCTATAGATGTTCCTCAACCTCTTGTTCCTGTGCAGCCTGTAAAACAAGTTGTTAAACCAAATGGAACTCAAAATGTTCAACCACAGACGACTTCAATAGCTCAGACATCGCAACCAGAACAAAATTTCTTAAAGACACTTCAATTTTCAAACGATACACTTAAGAGAAAGGCTGCAACACTTGTCAATCATTTAATTGCAAATTCCACAGAATTCCCAGTTGTTAAAGACAAGATTACACTTGGACAAAACGAGTACGATATAGCTTCACTGATTGAAGACTTTTCCAGTCAGTGGCGTACACGTTCTGATCCGGTTCAAGGCGCAAAAGAATTTGGGGCAGCCCTAAAAAGAACCAAGTTTTCACCTTTAATGTTGGGTAATAGTGCCCGTGCGGATCTTGTCGAGTTTCGTGGCACCAACTTTGCAGTTACCCTTTGGCCAACGCAATACAATGGAAGAACTAGAAAAAATTTATACCGACATTAGTAGCTATGGCGGATACAGTGGTGTTCGTCGTCTTTATGAAGCTGCCCGAACGAAAGGATTAAAAGTTAAACTTGGAGACGTTAAAGCGTTTCTACATAAACAGTCTACATATACTACTCATTTTCCCAGATTGAATCGAATAAAAACAAGTAAGACACAGTGTACATGGATTGATAGCGACCACCAAGCATATCTTGCCATAATGGCCGACCTTAAACGTCACAATTCTGGCTATACTTGCATTCTTGTTGTAGTTGATGTCCTATCTCGATTTGTAATGTGCGAACCTCTTTTAAATAAAAGTGGTGCTGAAACAACAAAGGCTTACGAACGTATAATTAAAACTTCTGGACGGTCCCCTTTTCGTCTTTATACTGATGCAGGGAAAGAATTTTTAAATTCCAACTTTAAACGTTTGTTAGCACAAAACGAAATTGAACATCGTATTCCAAAGAACCATAATGTAAAGTGTGCACTTGCAGAAAATACTATACGTAGACTAAAGACAAGACTATACCGTTATTTTTCCGAACATAATACATATCGCTGGCTGGATGTTTTACAAGATGCTACCAAAGCACTAAACGATTCACCAATTTCTTCTATTGGGGGCATTGCACCCTCGTCCGTAAATGCAACAAATGCAGAATTTGTTTGGCAAACCCTTTATGCACAGGACAAACAACTCATAGCCAAGCATCGTTACGCACCAGGCGATACCGTGCGTCTTTCTCGTCTTCGCGGTACTTTTACAAAGGGATATAAGAATACTTTTACACTGGAAATATTCCGCATAAAAAAGTGTCTGTTCAAGGACCCACCCGCGTACATTATTGAAGATTTGAACGGCGAGGAAATTGATAGTATTGTCTACGAGCGTGAACTCGTTTCACACATTACTTCGGCGGAAGACGAGCATAAAATTCAACGTGTTCTTGCAAGAAGAACACGTTCGGGCAAGAAGGAAATATTAGTACGTTGGCTTGGGTACCCACCTTCATTTGATTCTTGGATCGATGCAAAACATGCTAGAACAATTGTCACCCGCCCCTGAGGAAACTAGAAGTGCTTCGTGGCATTGTGGTGAAGTGTCGTGTTCACGTGCACTGTTTGTCTACATTGCACAAGTAATACTTATTTACACAGTTGTTCTAGTGTCGATATATAATCTTACTTTTGGCACACGTAACGACGACAATAAACTTTGGATTGTAACACTTTCATCGTGTATTGGCTATCTTCTTCCTTCCCCGACCATTCCAAGCCGACGTTATAATACACAGCCAGCCGTCTAAAAAATGAATAACAATGATGAATTTTATGTTTACCTGATAAGCAATACACATGAAGGTGATAAAATTGGTGATTTTCGTATTCGTCTTCCTGCACCTTTGCATTTTAAATCAGACTATGAGGTTGCAATGACCGAAATTATTTACCCCAATACATATGACAGAATTACTACAAAACAAGAAAAGGACCACTTTAACGAGAACAATATTATTCTAGAGTATTTTGATAAGACAAACAAGGGGGAAAGTATTCGAACGGTCGTAACCATTCCCCCGAATTCATACGAAAAGGTTGACGATTTAATTTCTTTGATTAATGTGGAAGTAGCCACCTCGTACAACCTTACCACCAAGAAAGATATTACCAACGACTTTATAACATACAATAGCATTACACGAAAGTGTACCATCAAACAACCTGAAGATGTTTACGCAGTTAGCATGTCAAAGAAAATAGCCTATTTACTTGGTCTGGCCACAAGACTTGTTGGCTATTCAGATGGACAGTATGTCGGAAAACATTCCGTACACGTAGCGAAAGATATATTTTACATTTACACAAATATCATCGAAAACCAAATTGTTTCCAATGTTCTTAGTCCTCTACTTAAAGTGCTTACGGTTGAAGGAAGTCCTGGTGACAATGTTTATTCTGCCTTTTTCCGCCCCCAATACCTTCCAATAAAGTCTCGATACGTTGACTCGATACACATTAGTATAAAAAACGATCAGGACGAGGTTGTTAACTTTCATTCTGGCACCGTTTGTATTCAACTTCACTTTCGTTCACGTCGCCACGCCTTCCGATTGCAATAATAATATAAATGCATGTCACTTATGACCCCGATAATTCCATTGACTGGCATGCCGTCTTCTTGGAACAAGCACGCCAAAGTGGCAGGTTTCCGTGGTATTCCTTATCAGCGTGGTGGTAGTGGCGTTGGTGGTGTCCTCTCGAAACTCTTTAACTTCATTTTGCCACTTACTCGTAGCGCCGGACGATCAATCCTCACTGAAGCACTTAACGCTAGTGCCAACGTCGTCGACGACGTTTCTTCCGGAAAACCATTAGAAGAACGTTTTCGTGTACATGGACCTCAAGCATATCGTTCCCTTGTTAATCGAGCTACTTCTGCATTGCAAGGTGGTACTGGTTCTCGTGTCCGTCGACAAATTTCAAAGAAAAGAAAGACACAAAAGAAAAAGACAAAGAAACGTAAGCCTAAAAGCAAGACATCTAGAAAGGGACGTCATTCAGTCGTTCGAAAACGTCGGTCGCGACCTGTTGTTCCCAAATTTCCCAGTGATATATTTACGTAATGGTTGGTAAACTAATAGATCCCAAATCACCACCCTCAACACGTAGTGAACTTTCCCTATTTGACATTCCTTCAACACAAGTTGCCTTTGATTCTGCCCGATGGCTTTCAATTCCAACAAGCACACCTATTAACAACACTGGACCTTTTACTTTTAACATTGTTGACTCGAGACATTTCTTGCAGGTTAGCAAGTGTTACATTGCGTTTAAACTAAAGCTTGTTCATAATGATGCCACAAAAGTGTCCAAGTATGCATTAATAAACTATATTGGTGGAACCTTTTTTGATCAAGTCAACTTGCAAATCAATAACCAACAAATATTCGAATGTAGTCAGTATGCATACAAGGCGTACCTCGAGACGCTTTTGACACATAGTACAGATCGAAAGTTTGGAATACTTCAAGCGGCTGGTTACTTTGAAGACAATGATGTTAGTCTTTACAGTGCAGATAATAAGGGATATAAGAGTAGATTAGACGCAATTTCTTCAACGGGAGAGTTGGACATTGTTTCTCCTGTTCATATTGACCATTTCACAACTGACCGACTGCTATTACCACATTTAAACGTTCAGTTTACCTTCCATCGCAATAGCGATGCTTTTGTGCTAGAAAGTCATGATGCAGCGCCTAATGGTGCAAAAATTGAGGTCGTCTCTATGAAACTTCTTATTCGTGCTGTTGATGTGATCAGTTCTGTTAATCTTGCCCTTGAACAAACCCTATTATCCTATCCTGCACGATATCCCTATCGACGTACCAGAGTACGCGTTGTCTCTGTACCGGGTGGTCGCTTTGATTTTCCCTTCTCTACAATCTTTACAGATTTAATTCCTCGCCGTATTATTATTGGCTGCATAGACCAACATGCCTATGAGGGTAGTGTATCACATTCCCCTTTTAATTTCCAAAGCTTTAACATTTCGGAAGTATGTATAGATGCTGGTGGTGTAACTTTTCCTGCACAACCTCAAAAGATAAATTTCAAAACTAATTCTTTTGCTGAAGCTTTCGTCATGTTTTACGAGAACATTGGTGCTGTTGGTGAAAATCGTGACTTGGCAATAGGATACAAAATGTACAAGAAAGGCTTTTCTTTATTTGCATTTAATCTTTCATCAACGGACACTAACGCAGACTTTGAACTAGTGCGTAGTGGTACAACACAATTATCGATGCGTTTTTCCGAGAAAACACCCGACAATGGTCTTCAACTCGTGATTTATGCTGAATTTGATGGTCTTTACCAAATTGATCACTTTCGTAACGTTTTTAATGATCAACAGGCATAATGGTTCTTCCGAGTCGCGTTCCACTCTCCGTCTTCATCTACTTCACATGTGGAATTCGAATCGAGGAGGATACCGTTTTGTCCGCCGCGGAAATTGACACCATTGATAGCACACTACGAAGACGTCGCATATTTACCTCTCATCTTGGCCCCAACAATTTCCTGTTGGAACGTGCTCGCATCGTCCCCGGCACCAACGCTTCTACTCGAATCACTGTCAGATTGACAGTGGAAGGTCGTCACAGTACATTAGGTGTGCGACCTGTCAAGGTTTGGCTAAAGGTTAGAATATCTATTTATCATTTATCTGATAATTATAAATATTGTTCAGGATTATATGTCGTGTCAACATGGTGTCAAAGTGCGCGCGATGAAGCTGCCGCTGGTATCGGCATCCAACGGAAATCTTTTTCCAATTGAGCTGCTTGCAGTTGAAATTTGATTGTATATCATATTCTCGCGCAATGAATATTTTCCCATTAACAAATGTAGAAATAAATAATTTCTTGGAAACTTGTTCTACAACACGTGTCTATTATCTTGGAAGTTTCCCTTGTGATACAAAACTTGTCCTATTAGAACGTAGACCGCTGTGTATTGTTTGGAATACAGGAGATTCTCATAGTACAGGTGAACACTGGGTTGCCGTATATGTAAACGCTACTAATTCTGCTGAATACTATGATTCAACAGCAAGTAAGCCCCCAGAATTGCTTGCCAAATGGCTTGAACAATTTTCACATGTTCAATATTTTCCTCATAGAATTCAAAGTACAACTAGTGTAGTTTGTGGTCACTACTGTCTATTCTTTCTTTATTTACGTTGTCGTGGAAATAAAATGGCAACTATTGCGAAATATTTTAGTACACGTCATTATGTCATGAATGACGAAATAGTTATTCGCTTGTTTATGACTCACCTCAGGCAGTGTATAAAAGCCCCCCTTTCCAAAGTCATTGTTTCACATTGACACGATGACTGCTGGTGATCGTAAGGCATCCTCTCCTACTTCTGCACCTGCTGCAACTAGTACAACTATTGAATCTAAAGGAAAGAACATTGCTGAAACTATGCCTGTTCCTTCTGTAGAATCCAATATCGAGAAAAGGCTTTTAACTGTGAAGATTGCGGAAATGTATTCTCAACTGGTTTTAATCTGCGTCGACACATTAAGCGCGCTCACAGTGGTGATGAAATTTATCAGCCACGTCATGCACGTTACATTCGACCTCTTGGTACTATTCAACTACTCACAGACGAATCTGATAACGTCTATGTGCAGTTCCGCCCCTTTGACGACTGAGGCAGTCATTACTTGAAAAATTCAATCAGTTCAAATGGTTCGTTCCCAGTCTTCTTCATCTTCATCTTCTTCGTCTTCCATTTCCTCGCATTCAAAAACTTCGCGTAAGGAAAAGGTTTTGTTTAAAATTGCATGTTTTTGAATTTTTTCTATATATCATTCATTTTCAGCTTCGTGAACGCAAACGAAGGTTTACTGCGACTGCAAAGGATGAACCTAAGGCAAAGGTATACTTTTCTAGTGCTCTTGCAATTTCACCATTTGTTATAAATTTGCAGAAGAGCTTCAAGGAACTCGTTGATGCCTTCCAACGGCCATCTCAAGTAAGCAATCACGGACACCTCTTGAAAAGCCACCGATTCATCGTCATTGCCGTTTGCAACGTTTGTGCAAAGCTTAACGACACTACGACCAACAACATGACACATATTCGTCTCTGCAATTCTTGTATCGTCGCCAATCAGAGAATCCAATCTGCAGTGTTTCACAATGTCACCCTCAATAATATTCGTGAAAAATCTGTTCTTGAGAATTGTGCCTCATCGTGATTGTTATATATTGAATACGATAAAATGTATAACTGGATTTTTAATATTTAGACATGTCAAAGATGGAATATGTTTTGGGAAATAATACAAGGGTGAATTATTCACGAGGAGTTTTGGACTTGGGAAAAAATGAATCACTACCACATACACGTTTGCATGTCTACATATTCAGTTGTGAGATGGTATGACGGCCGATTGGCTCATTGGTAGTGAGTGTGTTTTCAAATCGAAAGGTCCTGGTTCGATTCCTCCTTGGGTCAATATCAATTGTTGTATTTATTCCGGACTTGTGATATTTCCACTGTCTGAAAAACACACGAATGTCTACATCTTCACTTGCAAGTTGGTATGATGACCGAATGGTCCATTGGTAACGTCACGACTTGTGATGCAAGCGGCTCAGGTTCGATTCCTCTCAGTGTTCTGGACTTGTGATATTTCCACAGGTCAAGAACAAGGTGGAATGAATCCTGGACTTAGAAAAATAACGGGAAAAATTTCAACGGGACGTTCTGGACTTAGAAAAATATCGTGTGATAATTTCAACGGAGACTTCTGGACTTAGAAAAATAACGGTCGAAAATTTCAACGGGAGTTCTGGACTTAGAAAAATTTCACTTGCCTAAGACGGTCAGCACACTCATCATCTTGTCTCTTCTTGTTGACATTTCACACTTTTCATATTGTTTATTCTAATAATTCACTTTGAAATTTTTGTTGCAACATATGTATTTGTGAAGCGTTTAGCTATTGCACTGAGACAAATTTCAGATCTGATCCGAAACCGTCCTACGAGTATGACTTCCAATATCTTGATGACACATGGATGAAATGTTCAGAGAATCGAAAACGTTAGCAAAGACGATTATATCGATTTCCTTGCGTGCTAGAAAAGTGTTTGATCTCAGAGCTGATTCACCTCGAAACTCCTTACAAGTATCAATTCACATACGCTCTTCTTCCAAACACACGTCCATACTCGAAGAACATTGGAATGATCTTCGAAAACCATCCTCTGCGGCTTCTGGTCTCGCGACCATCTTCTTCTTCATTCTTCTTCTTCTTTTTCTTCTTTTTCTTCCTCTACTTTTTTATCTTCTTCTTTTTCTTCTTCTTCTTTCTTCTTCTTCTTTCTTCTTCTTTCTTCTTGTAGATGATGCAAGGAGTTGTATAAGAATCGTTCAAAGAAAAAACGAAAGTGATTAAATTGCAGGTAAGCCCCGACTGCGAACACCTCCTCACTCATCCACTCGTCCGCGCGCTTCTCAATCATAAATGGAACACGCTCGTCAAACCTTTATATTTCATTTGTAAGCAACACTTTTATTTTTAGTACTGTCTGGGAAATCAGGTGAACAATGTAATTTTAATATCTTCTTTCTTATTTAGCATTGATCATGTACTGCATGTTTCTGATTTCCTTCCTCGCGTATGTCATGAGTATCCCTGCTCCCTACAATGCTTTTGACGGCAATATGAGTCTCATTGACATCTTCAATGAAAGGGACGCTTGTGATCGCATTGTAAGTCCTCTCTTCTTCCTATACATTGACTATCAGTTAATATCATTTAGGAGCATCGATCGGTCTTCATAATTTCTAGCTGGGGAGTACTCATTTTCGCGTCTCTTCATTTTATAAAAGAGGCACGAAATGAAATCTTGTTGTATATACTTAAATGGAGTGAGATAGTGAGGCTGATGCAAAGAGAGAATGGAATAAAGTTATAGAGTCTGTACAGGAAAAAAGCCTTTGATATGTGAAGCTTATAGTTCGGCCAATTCTGGATGCGCCGCGTCTCGTACGTCACCATCGGGAATCTCATGGAATTATTTATCTATATCTCTGCTTTCCTCGTGGTTCTCGATTGGGATGATTGCGCAACACGGACTGGGATTCGACAGGTCATCTGCCCTCTCTGCTATCGTAATCACCTTCTAATTCATAGGATTGGCAGTGGTATCTCGCGACGGTCTCGGCCTTCCTACAGTGGGTGAATCATGCGCAAGCTGCCGCGCTTCGGTATCTACTTGTTGATGTTCTTCCGCATCATCAAGACATTCTTTCGCTTCTTATTCACCTTCGCTTCGTCTTTTATGGCCTTCTCCATCACATTCTTCATGATCTTCCAGAATCGAGTTTGTATTAATTATGCGTGCCGTGCGCCATTTGTCTCATAATATGTGAATTGACTGTCTGTGATTCGACACACTTGATATTTCATCGATTCTGAAATGGAAGATTAAGAATTCTGTCACCTTGTAAAATATTGTCCTTATTAAATATTGCGAGAAACATTCTAGTGCTAAAATTAATTAAAGGAGGGCGATCACCGAAAAATATTTGATATTTCAAATTGCCGCGGCCCTTTGCTCTCTCATTCCGGAGTTGGTTGGTTCGATACGGCATGGTGTTCAAGATTAAGAGCCACACACAAGAATATAGTGCCGGTGGACACACACAGCGTTTTTATCACAAGTATTTGAGGAACATGTGATTTTTACTAATCTACAGATAAAATGAACTGATTTTTGATGCGTTGCGATCCCGATGCGCAGTTTTTTTTTTTAATTCCATTTCACGGCCAATGAAAGATTGCCCGCTATACTAGGCAAAATGCTGTTTGTCGACGTAATTGGACGTTATATGCATAAATGTTCAGATTGACATATTGCTATTCTCCGCAATAGGCGTATTCCAGAGCTCTCTCCTCTTCATAATGTTTCGAGAAACCGCCTCTGCCATACCGTTTGCTCTTTTCTCACCATTGTTTTATTCATTTAAATACATTTTCATATGTACATATTTATAATATGATTAACCATGAATTTCAAATTATCCTGAATTCGAAGCTAAGAATTTATTACACCAAAATAATTTGATTCTCTCCCTCTTCGCTTTCTCGCTTCAGGTACGTAGTCGATTTGTACCTCTACGCGCTTTTCTCGAAAGAATTTCGACAAACGTTTCGGAGATGTTTCTCATTCTCTCTCTCTCTCTCTCTCTCTCTAACACTCTCTCTCTCTCCTTCTCTGTTTCTCGCGCTCTCTCTCTCTCTCACTCTGGATGCATCCATATCTCTGCTGACCGCCAGTCAATTAGAGCTACTTTGCCATCTCTGAGGTCGTCACCCTGAGAAAAGAAGTACTCAGTCAGCACCTTGTTATGCGCTGCATCTACAGCTTCAAGTGCTTTTTCAGTTAACACAAAGATCAAGGAGGAGAAAAAATTATAATGAGCTTTTCTTATGTTATTAAATTGCTAGAGAACTTTCAACAAATATTCCATCAAGTAGATAAGCATTTCTTTCACCCTGTCTCGCTCATTCTTTCTCTCTCTTACTCTACATATCTCTCTCACACACACACACTCTCTCGCTCTATTACCCCTCCTGAACGTCTCTTACTCATCACTTTGCACAGCACATTTCCACCTCCTTCTTTCGAAGGTCAGTATCAATTGCCAAACGAGTCAGCCTTTATCTTAGTTTATCAAAAGTCTTGATCAAAATATGTCTAGGATAAAATCAAAGCAAAAATTAAAGCAATAAGGCAGAAGATGTCTCGTTGACATTAACAAGTCGGCTTAAATGATCTAGAAAACGATGCCGGCGAGCTCTTGCATTTATGTATTTATAATATGATAAACCGTGAATTTGCAAATTATCCTGAATTCGAAGATAAGAATTTATTTCACCAAAATAATTTGATTCTCTCCCTCTTCGATTTCTCACTTCAGTTACTAAATCGACTTGTACCTCTACGCGCTTTTCTCGAAAGAGTTTCGACAAACGTTTCGGAGATGTCTCTGCAGATGCTGAAGAAGTTATAGCAAGAGATCGTTAGGCTCCGCCCACACGTCCATTTCGTAACGAAAAGGAACGAAGATACATATATTCGTCGTATTTCCATTCCAAAAGAGGAAGAGAAAGGGGAACAGAAAGAGAGAGAGAGAAAGAGAGAGAGAGAGAGAGAGAGAGAGAGAGAGAGAGGTCTCTTATGGTTGCCCAAAAGGTCATAATAATGTCCCCAAAGGGTCCCAAGAGATTCAGGTGCGGTCCAATACCTTCATTTTGGAGATCCGGTAGCAAATAAATATTTGTAAATTTCTTATCATTATTCTCAAATTCATAAAGATGTGTCACTTACGAAGTTTATTTAGTCATACTAGTCAGTGATAATACATTTTCTTCGAAGAAGCATATTTTCTCCATTCTTTAGAGTTTTATCTTGTTGTGGCACAGTCAACTGGTGGGAGGACAAAGAAGAAGTGAAGGCATCTGATATTTTATTCTCCCCGGGTTCTGACGATTCCATTTATTCATCCAACTTCCATTCAATCTTTCATAAATATTTTGGTGTTTCTCATTTGTATCCTATAAGATTATAATTTTATTTCCTATAAGATCCAACTTTTAGTTCCAAATTTTGCTTGGTTGCTGGAAACAAACAGAAAAGCTGCAAGAAGTTCAAGTTTCATGCATCGAATTAGAAGCAAATTCAATTCTTCTAAATAATTTGCAAGTTTGTTCAAAATACGTTGTAAAAGGTCGCGGCAGTCGTTTGTGAAAGGGCGAGAATGTTGATTGTGAGAAATTAAATTACTTTTAATCGATCAATTTTTTAATAAATTAAAATCCTTTAAATGAAAAAAATATCGTTTAAAACCCGTTTAAACCAAAAAAGGCTGCTAAAAAAATGCTGTAGTCGCACAGCAGTCAAGACAAATGGTGGGAAGCAAGGTTTAAAAAAAGGATAAGTAAGAGCTCTTACTAGAACAAGAAGCCACCAGAGCGAGTTAGATTACAGAACGGGGTGGGATGAAAATGAAGGGAAAAAGCAGATCAAAAGTAATTGTTCAACAACTCCTTCATCCGACAATTGAGCACAGAGAGGTTATTGTAAAAAGCCGAATCCCTAATTCTCTTTTTTTAGGAAAATCTTTTATCATCATTTGGAACTACTCTTTCTATTTAATATGTGTCACCAGAAGACAATTCAGCAAGTGTAGCACAAGAAGAATCCTAATGAGGAGCCATTCTCTCTCTCTCTCTCTCTCTCTCTCTCTCTCTCTCTTTCTCTGCAACGAAGAAGTACCATCAAAGGCGCGAAGAATCGAAGAGCAAAATTTATCGAGCTTTCACAACAATTAGGTCTCCTTTTGTGGAGATGAATGGAAAAAATGTACTTAAAGGAGCATGAACACCCAAAACTCCTGCGCGGAAAAATCTGTAAGAAACTGCCGAGATACTGTAATGCTCTTCTCTTTTATTATAATATTTGTACTGAAAAACAGTGCACGTAAAAACTTTTAGAAAAAATTTGAATGTGAAATTTTTATCCGATACTTCGATATGTCTTCTGGAATCTTCGCAGAATGACACACGAACAGAGAAAAAAGGACGGAAAATGGCTGTTTTCATTTATTTTGACATTGCAAGAGAACATATTTAAAAAAAAATTCCAGCCAACAGGACATCTTGGAGTTAATTTTCTGCATAACATGCAAAGAATAGAAATATACCATATCGCACCAAAAATTTTCCGGGTACAGGCACATTTTTTGTATGCAAATTTCATGCTAATGCTGTAGTTATGAGTCTTTTTACTTTGCAGAAGTGTTCGCATGAAGGACATAGGCCGAGTAGTGTTACAGCTTAAGGCATGAAAAAATTGAGTTTCATGCTCCTTTAAGGGAGGGCGATCACCGAAAAATATTTAATTTATATTCGAATTGCCGCGTCTGCCCTGTGACTCCTCACTCTCGTTCTCGCGTGCTATTTCGCAGGTCGGACAAATCCGCTGCGTAAAAATAGCACGTGAGAGTGCGAAGGGCCGCGGCAATTTGAAATATCAAATAATTTTTCGGTGATCGTCTTCCTTTAATATCTCCATTAGAGTGCTTTATCTATTACGAACAGTCGATTTCAATCAATTTATCGCGGAATAGATCCAACTGAGTGAAGGACTCAGAGATTTTCTTTGACCGAACCTTAATTTGCGAACAATTGATAAAAAGAAATTTCCCGCTTAACCTTAATTGGGTACGATAATATCAAAATTAGCAGTAATGGAATAGCAACGCATTGAACAATCAGCCCTCATTCAAAACTCGGTGTTCATGTTCAAAATGGGTATTTTCGGGCACATCGAGCATAAAAATTTTTTATACTGACTTTCATAAGGTGCGGTCATTTTATCGAATCAGTCAATATTTTACTGATTTATTCAAATAAACATTACTTCTATTTGTCTAATCATTAGGCAGTACAGTACAAATTACAGATGTCTATGTATAAAAGTCGTTCGGTGCCTTGGTGTGCCTTTTGATGTTATCTTCCAATTCGCTCACTGCCACGACCTTATCAATTGCTCAAAGTAGGCGTCGGCCGCAGTTTTCGGGTCTTCTTTTCTCACTTCACTCCTGCATCAGAGTAATATCTTGCTTAGCTATCAAAGAAGAAGGAGAAAAGAACTTCAACAAAACGGAGAAATCTGTTCATTCTCTATGAGCGTTTTGACAAAATTTTATAAACATTTTACGCATTCAACATCCAAAATTGTAAATAGGGCGCAAATAACCGTGCAATTGTTGTGCTGATTCTGCGAAAGCGTCTTTTAAATAATGTCGTTTTCATGTAGTCGCGAAGAGGCCGAATCGAGTAGATCATAAAGCCGAAGATGGCAGAAGGTAACCTTAGAAAATGGTGCCGATAAGAACGCAAGCTATAAACTCTTACATTAATTTGTTATATGTTTGCGATTATGCTTCTCTTAGAGCTACATATGCTTAAGAATAGTGGATTTAGGAAACGCTGATCATATTCAATAGATTTATTTTATGATAAAAGGCGAAATAAATTAAATAAAAATAAATATTTATGTAAAATAGAATCCTGTTAGTCTGTATCGCACCAGACATGTAGGCAGTTGACGAAAGAGTTAAGGACAGAGTTGAGCTGGGACTTGAGTGGCTCGTTCTTCCAAACAAGAAATGAAGCCAGCGCGAAAGCGGGCATCGCCACGAAGATAACGGCGCCCGCGGCGAGGAAAGCGCGTCGTATCAGCTGGAAAGAAAAGAAGCATTAAGCTATCCTTGAGTCTCTGCAAGACTCAAGGATAGCTTAAAGCATGAAAACATTGAGTTTCATGCTCCTTTAACACAGTTTTGAGCGGTACGGTTGGCAGGTCTCGGCCAAAGCGATGTAACTCCAGGCCACTTGAGGCCGGGTGCTGGGTTACATACTTGTAAGACCGGTAGCTTATACAATAATAATAGATGCTATTGCTCTTTTAAATCATTTTTCTTCTTCTGGATATTGATGAGATAAGCTATTATCCGCAGAATTCGAGCGGACCTTGAGGACGAGAATATTTTCTCGTAATTGCGTCCGCAAACTGAGCGTATAATCGGAAAAGCGAGTTTGCTGAAGCCGACGCACTCGTCGCTTGTTCCATTCTAGTAGAGCAAGGTACTTCTGAAAGAAGAGGCTGGAAGTTTTTCTATATTTTATTTATCAAACATGCAGTACGTAAATTAATTGTATAAATTAGGTTAATTTATATAATTTCAATTGATTTCTCAGCGATCATTTTAAAGAATTTTGTCTTTCATTCTCGACTAATTCAACACTTTTAAATAAGTCGGAAAATTAGTTTCTCAAAACACGCTGACATTGACGCGAAAAATTCATATCCTGTTGCACCGATTGAGTAATGCGCGGCATCTTTTAAATGGCTTTCTGTCGCAGTATATTAATTTTCTCACCAATATCCAAACTAATGTTACTACCGTATTTATCAGCGTCGAATTAGCCAAGATTGAACAGAAAACGCTATTGAAATACGTCTTGAGTATTTAAAAATCATTTCAAATTATTTAGTTATTAATCGAATTAATTTATGCACCTGATGTGTGGGCGGGACTATAATTACTCCTTCGATTGCAGGAATACGGTATCTCTCAACCAAAATAACTTCTATCCGTCGATGAGCCTTTTACCTTCCTATTCATCGTTATCGCTCTCTTTTATATCTTCTTATTTGCCATGTAAACAGCAGGATTAGAAGTATATCCAACAATAAAAAAACATACGCAAGCGCTTACTCCAAGTGGAACAAGAAAAGCCAAGAAGTACGTGGACGCAGACGCAACACCTGTACGTATGTGCATTTTTTTTTAGATAATTTAATTTTAACAAATATTGAGGCTCAATGGCATATTGTTACATAGATACATTATGCACCCTTTTTTCCTTGCTATCCGGGATCAGATCTTTTCTTTCAACAGCTGCGCGAATAAAAATTCAGTCTGTTTAGAATTCCGAATTTCTTTTTCAGCTATCTTCGGAATTCACAGTACTACTTGACATGTCTCAACTTTAATTCGACACCGAGCCGGAAGCTAAATAGACGGCATTTTTGTTGAGTTATTTCTCGGACTTTCGGGCAGTTTTAGTTGGATGAATAGTTTACTATTCTAGATGATCTCTCATATAAAATTTGTTGGTAATAAGCGATTTGCTAATTTGCGATTTTTTTACCCTCTATATTTGAAGTGAAAATATAAATTTATGCAAATTAGCACTGCAATTTTGCTTAAAGGAGCTCATAAGGGAAAAACTCCAACCACGAAGTCCCTGACGAAGAATAAAAAACTACGGTGCAGAGTAGCCGCAGAAATGGCCGGTGAATAGCGAAAAAATTCAAATTTTGGCAACTTGCCAAATTTTTGCGCGTCCTTTTCGCTGACTTTCGAAAATGTTTCCGTTGATGTCATATTTTTCCTTGATGTTATTGTTTTATTTCCTTATGTTTTTTCGCTATTCAAATGATTTTTGGAATATACACTGTCTAAAGTGCTGTTAATGGGAAGTTTTTGCCATAAATAAGCTGCGTTACAACCTCCTGTCCTTATTACCCCTGCGAATAGCATTGTCTTGCTGAATTTATTAAGAATTGTCATATCCTGTTTGAAATTCCCTTTTGCTGTTGGATTTACTTCTAAAGTGCAATGGTTAAGCGAATTAGACAGGTCTTTCGGTTAATTCCACTGTTGACTTTTTCGCGAAGCTAGTATTAAAAAGATAAGCAGTTTATTATTAAGTAAACTGATGGTTCGCTTATCCTTTAATGTATTCGGTTTAATACGCCTTGCAGTTTTTCATTTTCTATAAGTACAGTTTCAGCATTTAATGTCTTTTAGATGATTGCAAACATATTTTGCTTTCTAAACATTGAAAACTATTATCGCCACTATTTTCTACTAAACCGCAATGGTTTAGCAAATTAGACAGGTTGTTTGGTTAATGCTGCTGTTGACGTTTTCACGAAGCTTGAATTGAATGGTGCATGCTTATTATGCAATTCATTGTTAAATGAAATTTTTTTTCTTTTTGAGTATACACTCCTGTAATGGGCATTGACCTGGACACGCTGCTGAAATGGCTGCAGACCGGCTTCTCCGAAAGAAACCTTCAGGTTCTTTTTTATTATTTTCTATGTTACTTCGAAAGTGTTTGGAATGATAACAACAAATTCAGTTCTGTGTAATTTTTTGTGCAATGCGAAAATAAAAGAGTGCTTTTTTTTATCCGTCATTACGAAAGGCTCTTAGGTAGTCTTGCAGAATGAATAAGTCTATAGATCTCTTAGGTAGTCCTGCAGAATGAATAAGTCTTTAGATATGTTCTCTTCAGTTAATGTCGATCGAGCAGCTGTGCGACAACATTGATCGCTGCTTCGTGTCCTGTCCACCTCGCGCGTTCCTTCCCGCTCTTTGTAAGATTCTCCTGGAAGAAACAGCGACGGAGAACGTCCTTGAGGTTGGTAGTGCCGGCCAGACGCCAGTAGTTCTTCTTTTTCTTCCTTACTTCTTCGAATATTTAAACTATCTTGTTTATAATGAAGCATTATTAAATTCTGACATTTTGTTTAATGTGAAAAAATAGTTGTTACTTTGGGATAGAGCAAATTATGGTTTGACGAAATGAGATGCTTGTGTGAATGTTTAGACTTGTCATGCAATCACATACTACTTGGGCGTGTCGAATGAGTGCACTCGGCGAATTACTCAAGTGTATGACCTCGGTTTGTCCTTCCTTTGTCCATATCCAGAATCATTTTTTTTTTAATTTTTTCTTTCACATTTTCGCTCATTTTGACGAATATTAGCCGACTACGAAAAGTGATCGTATGATATAGTTTGAGGGTTTAAAACGTCCACTTATTATTGTGTTTGGCTACGCTTGGGATTTGTGTAAAACGATATATATCCATATCCATGCTTGTGCACCCAATTAAGTAAAAAGTTTTTTTATGATTTCAGCTCATCTATGTCGAAAAATGACGATATTATCCTGTCTGTAATTTACAGGCAGGCTTAAAAAAAATTCTCATAATTAAAATTCCAATAAAATTTCCTTCCAAGTTCTTTTCTCCATATGGGATTCGAACTTAGGCACCCTGCGTCACGATGCTACAACTGTCCATTAGGCCACACTATTACGTTGGTTGCTTGTCGTGCACCATTTCCGCCACCGCTTCTATGAATTCCCACCACCACCACTTCAGTCGTCCCGTTTCCTTTAGCTAAAATGTTCCCTGCATCACTTTTTGCGTATCCCTTCAAGAGAGTGATTCCTTTGGATTTTGCAATGTTACTGTTCAAAATAGGGTAAAAATTTAACATAAATCGACGACAAAAATGTTAATAGAAAATAGAGGTACTATAGAATGTTATGTGGCTATTTTAAACAAAATGACAACACAGCAAATGGGGAAAGTAATCTGTTATTCTAGTTACTGCTCTGGAAATAAATCTATTAGAAATTTGCTTACATTTGCACTTCTGAATATTTAATATCTATAATTCTACGATATCTTTACTTATACAAAATTGAAACTAGGTATATGTAGATGGCAAATATGTTTCTCTGTTTTTAGAATTCATCTGAATCATAGTCTTGCTCTTCGGAATCATTTCCGTACTCAGTTACCGCGTCCATCATTGCCCCCAGTTCGCTATCATCATCATAATCCATCTCTCTCTCCATTTCTTCATCCGAGTCAAACACCGATTCTTCCAGATTGTCATCGGCCGGGTGCGGGCAGAGAGGCGGTTGCTGGGCGAGGAGAGGAACACGGGCAGCACTCGCGCGCCGCTTCTTCGCGCCGTATGGCGTCTCCTTCATCTCCGATCGTATCTGGTATGATTTTATTTTCATTATATTTTTTATATTAAAAAGCAAGCCGGGCCTCTTGTAGGAGTTGTTGCTAACCTTGTAGCACTTGATGCGTATGTCATTTTGAAAGGAGAGCGAGGGTGGAGACCAAACCTTCTTAGTCCTTTTTTCCTTGTGGGTCTTATTCAAATAAGCTCTTTGCCCAATCACCTACAAAGGTAAGCATATTAGTTATTGATTTCTGAGCTAGTACAATATTATACCACTCTCTTTCCGTCAAGCTTCTCCTTCTGTAGATTGTTCCAATGAAGAGTGAAGAGTTTCGTTCTTAGTTCATGTCCTGCTCGATTGAAGTATAAGTGCTTCGGCGCATATCGCAATGCCAGGGAATTCGCGCTTTCGTTCTGGCTGGTTGTGAGAAACGGCGAGACTTGCCTTTGAGAATATAATTAGTTGTTAGCCAAGAAGAAAAAAAACCGTACTCGATATCTGCCACAGTCTTCGCACTGGCAACAATCGATCTAAGTTTGATATAGTCCTTGCCAGTAGGAGAGAGCTTCTCAGGCTGTATATTAGGGGGCAGCGGGGCATGCTCGCATCGCTTGAAGCGAGCGAAAGTGTCATCCTGATATTATTTCATTTCTTAGTAAACTTAGAAAGTAGTACCAACCTCTTTCCATTCATGTATTCCACAAACGTGCTTTAGCAGAGAGAGATACTTCTCACGTGCCAGTAGTCCATCTCCTCCAGATGAGGAAACACTCCAGTAGGCATGGTTAACTATTTCTCTTATCCACTTCCGTACTTCCGCATATCTCTTTCCCTTCATCTGCATCATTTCTTGGGTATTTTATATTTAGCGAACCATATTTAATTATTCATATTTTTGCCCAAAATCACACCAGAAAAATCTTAGTAATTAATAGAAATCTGTGATTACGGTAGTTATACCGTATTTTCTCTATTAGTACCCCGGGTGTACTATTTTTCAATACCCATGCGGGGAAGGGGCACTATTGGAGGGGGGGGGGGATGGGTTCTACTAGAGTGAGGGGTACGATTTTTTAATGACAATATCAGGGGTGTACAATTAGAAGGGAGTTTCTAATAAGGGGGATACTAATAGAGAAAATACGGTAATTTATGCTTCAATTATTTTCCATATTTAACAGTTTTTTTAAATATCTTATTTAGAATAAAAGTTGACGTGATGCGATTTTTAGTAAAAAAGAAATTATTTTAAATAGTTAATGTATGAATATTAAAATCAAATTTTTTTTCCATTTGCGCAAACCGCCATTAGGGACAGGAGAAGATTCCGGAAGTAGTGCCACGGATCGTAGAAGTGCACGATGCGTGGGAACTTCTGCTTCATGAGGCTGATTGCCGCCGAGTGCCTATCTGTTGTGAGGGATGATATGGTGATGCCGACTCCCAGCCACTGCTGTAGATCTCGCAGGGCCAGTTCCAAGCCGTACACTTCCATTTTCGCTGAGGAGATCACATATCGACACCATTGTGCATTGTAGCCGCGCGAGTCAAAAGTACCATCTCCAGCCAGGTTCAGCTGGCCACCCTTTCAAATGAGACTTATGACATTCAAAATTACATCATAATTGGATAACCTGATCTAAAATCTCGATGACTCTCTTCTTCGTGTCCTCTCTGTCTTCAAGGAATTGCAACTGTATGGCTGGAGTCACATAGTGCTTCATGATGTCGTAGAATGTTGGGGAAGAGAATGGTTTAATTCCCAGAGACCGGAAAAATTGATGAGATGCCTGTAAGTAAGGTGGCTAGTTTGGAGAACTTAGAAAATAAATACAAAGAGTTATTATATCCATACCCGCTCTCCCATGCCAGTTACAGTTGCTGCGTAGACATAGTCCATGTTCATTTTCATTAGCTTTTCCTTGTTTGTCGACTCCGCTGTTCTCAGAGTACTGGAGGACTCCCAAAGCCCTCTCCTGTTGCACCGTGTGCACTTCCTCTGCACTCTTGCACTAAGGCCAATATAGGAGATACTGAGATCGCAGTATCTCCTATTGCAAGTGGTGCAGTGGCTTAGGAGATCCCACAGTTTACTCTTCTCTACCAGAATGTATTCTGATGTGGGATGCTGATCGTTGATTGTTGGACTGGGAATCTCCCAGTCTGGGTCGTCTTCTTCCTCTTCCTATAAAATTATTGTTATTATATATGTATATTTTTTTAAATATATAATTGAATTTAACTTACAGGACTCGGATCTCTGCTAGGACGTCTCTTCCTATGAGTGTGCGACAACGGGCCTGGAGACATTGGCGGAGGCGCCGCTTGGATGGTAGGAGTGGGCGGCGGCGTCTCTTCCTCAGGACGCTGTTAGTAAACAATTTCCGCAATATTTTCATTCTTTACATTCGACATTTAACTCACAATACTAATGGGTAGAGCCCCTGGCTTCAATATATCCGTATTTTCTCTGAACTGGTCTCGTGAAAAGTGAATATCGCAGATCTTTTGGCGCGCTGAGGTAGTGCTGAGGAATATGCGCAGCTTCTCTCCTTCTGCTTCATCTCGAGTAACACGTCGAATCCACTCCGCTCGAAGCTCCGGCCGCTCGGTAAAGTACCTAGACTCCTTCTCCGAGACTTGCTTCCAGCAAGCCACGCAACGTGTCTCCCTTATCTCAAACCTATTTTTATACTTTCCAGTTTCTTTTCTTAAATAGCCCATTCCTTTGGTAGTTTTTAAACATTCCTTGTTGTTATTATTCAGAGTACAAATTTAAAAGATCTTTATTCGAATAGTCAATCATTCTTCATCACTAGGAATAATTTCTCCTTCCAGGAATCCCTTGTAAGAAGTACTCGGCCACTTGTCTCGAACCGCTTGCACTGCACATGCTGGTAGGCGCACTCGCTTATGCCTTCCGAGTGGTTCGAGGTATCTTGCCACAAAAAGTCTGTAGGCCCCATAACGGCATCTTCTGTAATTTGCTTTTTATGTTATAATTGTTGTCATTATAAGTATCGATCTAAACATAGTTAGCTTAGAAGAACTCTTAGTCTTATCACTTCCCTGGCATGGTCGGCTTCTGCTGGGCGGCCGTCAAACTCCCCAAGATCAGCGGACGCGATGGCTACCTTAGTTTAATAGTCATTTATTTGAGCATATTTAGTCGAGAGATATTGAATATTTTGTGTAGTTCAATGAGCTATGCTATGTTCTTGTATCATAAAGCAATACAATGCGTTATAAATGAATGTTGACATGAAGTTGTTACCGTCTCGTTCAGAAGCATATGAGTAAAATCCTTGCTCTGGGAGATGCAAGGTGCAGATTCCAAGTCGGGCATCTTCTCTGCCAGGCCGTCGCGAAGTCGAGTTCCAAGAACCTTCAGAGGATGCAACCATAGTGCCCGGCAGCAGTAGTCCTGCTCTTGCTGCTTAGAGACCAAGCAGTAGTCGTGCTCTTCTTGCTGAAATCGCGGGGGGCAAAAGGTACACGAGCACTTGGCGGCGTCTTCCACGTTCACAGATGCCTGGAAGATGTTGGCTCGCTGTCGCTGTTCCCATTCGAGCACTTCAGCCCTCGCTTTCGTAGTCTCTTCTCGTGTAGGCTGCACTTCCCACATGCGTAAACAACAACCATTAGAATGCAAACATCGTGAATACTTTATTAGTTATGTAAACAAAAGAAAAAAGAAAGTTGCATGGCTAAAACGAGAGCAAGTTAATATTCAAAAAAACAAATTTTCGCGGCGAGCGTCCTTGGTCCGTAAAATTGTAAATCTGTGATATAGACAATGCACTTTTCTTAATGAAGGCCACGGAAATTGGGTAGTCCAATCACACTACCGTCAGGGTAGTTTGAATTTATCTTTTCAAATGCAATTTTCTCGCTTTTTGAACACTTCTGTAACTTCATTCTTTGTTAATGTGTTAATCAAAACCGTCCACGTCCGATAGTGCCAATACTTGCATATCAAAAATATTCACTTTGCACCTCCTTTAACCGAAAAAAAAAAACAAATTTGTTAGCTATGAATTTATAATTATGTAATACTTTTAAGGATTCACTTTAAGCAAATAATATTGGTAAGTGACATTAAATTTTGACAAAAAAATCCGACAAAAGTAAAACGCAGAAGTAAACACAAGGGTCTGGAATTTCGTTCTGTTCAAAAGACTGATTTCCGAAACACAGACACACACATCTTTGAAGTCAAAGAGTTTTTTCTGCACTTCAATTATCTTTTTATACACCTTTCAGGTCCGTAGAAAAACATAAATTGATACGTGAAGAAAGGCCTTCATGATTAGTACAAAATCATACTGCGAGATTATGACTCAAACATACATCTGACGAGCGATCATGGAGAAGGGATCAGAGGAGGGAAAATCTAGGGTTGTACTCGATGGGGAGGATCTTGAAAGCCCAGCCGATGCGGCGCGCAGAGGTGTTGACCACCTAAAAAATAGAAGCAATTAAATACAATTGTCGTTTTATCCTTTAGGATTAATTAAAATGATGGAAATAGTAGCTTGGCTAAAGAAGCTAGATAAGGAATGGAGACATCTGAAGAAAAAAAAACCTTGATGTGGTAGGTGTGCTCGTCGTCCTAGGGCGCGTTGAAGACGACCTTGGCGTTGGGCTGAGTGACGATGTCGCCAGGAGGAACGGACTGAGCCATGGCTTGGAGAAGAAGTGGAGAGGAGAGCAGAGAAGCACAGCCGACGACTGATGGAAATGCCTCTGAAAGCATTCTTTTATACGAATTTCTCTGCTTGAAATTTTACATTTCCGCTAAAGTGCAGCAAATTTATTAGCCAAATTCGTGATTATTTCTCAAAAACACGTATTAAAGATCAAAGTTCAAAGGTTTTTTTTCCTTCAGATGTCTCCATTCCTTATCTAGCTTCTTTAGCCAAGCTACTATTTCCATCATTTTAATTACCGTATTTTCTCTATTAGTGCCCCTCCCTCTATTAGAACCCCCCTCTAATAGTGCCCCCCTCTCGCAAGGCTATTGAAAAATAGTACCCCTCCCTCTAATAGAACCCCAGCCCCCTCCAATAGTGCCCAGCCAATTTTCTAATAGAGACGTACCTGAAATCTATCCTTGAGGTATGGGATGCTCTTACCTATGAACTTATTGCAAATTCATTCAAAATCTACGGTAAAACTGATATTCCAGTAATGATTCCATTGAAGTAGAGCTATAATTCTTCGCTTTTGAGAATAAAATTTTGTTATCAAACCTTTAGTCAATCACATTGAAAAATAGTACCCCTCCCTCTTTTAGAGCCCCCCCCCCTCTAATAGTGCCCCCCTCTCTCGCGGGGGCATTGAAAAATAGTACCCCCGGGGGCACTAATAGAGAAAATACGGTAATCCCAAAGTATAAAACGATAATTGTATTTAATTGTTTCTAATTTTGAGGTGGTCAATACCTCTGCGCCTTCAAGACCACGAACATGAAGCGTCTCGGTGTCGACCCCAAGGAGCCTGTCCTCGTTGCTGTCTCCTGCGACGCATTCGCCTACGGCCAGGTTCACATATATTTTTATTAAATACAAAATAAAATTTACAAATTGAAAAAAAATATACGTCTCTTTATTCTTCAGTGGTATATATGTAGTATATAAAACTATTTTAAGGAGGACACCAAGAACGACCGCATCACCATCGAGTGGACCAACATCCCGGACGGCGCCGCCAAGCAGTTCCGCCGCGAGTGGTTCCAGGGCGACGGCATGGTCCGCCGCAAGAACCTCCCCATCGAGTACAACCCTTGATAGGCCCTCCTCAGATCCCTTCTACATTATCTCTCGTCCCCCAATAAATGTATGTATGAGTTATGATCTCGAAGTATGATTTTGTACGAATAATGAAGGCATTTCTTCTCGTATCAATTTATATTTTTCTAGAATTACAAACTATGTAAATAGGTAGATAAATAATGATGAGACTTTTTGCACTGCTGGCATTATTCGCATGCATTCTTCCACTGAACAAGGAGAGGAAAAGATCCCGCACAGCGTCGCTCGCAGCTGACGGAAGCGACGAGTCTCCCCATTGAACTGCATTTTTTTTATTCTTACTATTGCAGTATCAAAGAAATTCCTGTTTTACAGTAAAATATTCAGTGAAAAATTCTCTTTTTTATCGCCGGTGATCAGGGGCACAATCATTGTTGTGTCCTTCTGTGGGAGGGACAAGGAATTGATGCGGGAAGACGAGGCTAAGAGCGGGAAAGGGAAATCATCAGATGGAGGGAAGGAAAGGTTGGTGGGTGACCTTCCCGTTCTACTGCACTTTCTTGCGGTCGTCGAGGTTGGCCTTGGTCTGGAGGGCCCTCTCGAGGTTCCGAACACATTCTGCAAATTAGTCATGCTTAAATGTGTGTTTGTGTGTTCGAAGGAGTGGGAGAGAAGTGAGAAAAAGAGAGAGGGAGAGAGAGACAGAGCGACAGAGAAGAGTTAACAGACCCATGTCGGTAGTTAGTCTGTCTTGCTTCTTCGCCAGATGAGCTTTGTAGTGCTCGACCCATTGCTCATGATTGAAGTCCTTCTTCTGCCGCATCTGAAGCAGCTCGGCCGCTTCTTCCGCTTCCTTCTTCTGGAATTAAAGTAGCAGAGTCGTCTCCCTCTCACATTCTGCCCACCTGGAAGACTACGCATGAAGACAAGTTCGCCATCACTTCCGCATCCCAGTCCTTCACTTCTTTGTTCGCGATCAGCATGGCGCGCTCGAATTCAGCCGGATCCTTCAATAACAAATCGCGTGCAGAGAATTACATAATAAAGACAAGAGAGAGGGAGAGAAAAAGAACATCTCCGCCGTCTTCGTCTCGCTTCTTGCTCGCGTCGGTAAATTTGTCTTCGGCGATGCTCGGCAGCTTAGGTCCAGCTTCTTTCTTCGCTTCTCGAATATGATGTAAGTGATATTTGATATAAAATATATCACATATAAAACAAAAGACTGGCCACTGACTCGCCGGAATTCGGGAAGATGCGCGTCCCGACGGTTCGTGGCTGGACCAGACGAGACTTTGGCGCAGCCAGATTGTGCGGGATCGTTGGCTTCTCCTTTGGCATGGCAGAGATCTCTGCAATGAAAGTTCGAACGGTAACAATGATCGCTAATTTCTTATTCTGCAAAAAACCCATAGTCATATAACTAACATTTGGAGTGTTTAAGCTATTAAATCCATAGATAAAAAGCTGGTGGACCCATGACACTATGCTTTGAAGCATTTTTCAGTAGTTTCTATCACATAACTATATACCATCAACTGACTAGCAGCAAGACGAGGAGAGGCACGCGTAGTGGTGGCCTTTGGTGGGCAGGATGGTGCGGAGCCTTTTTTGCTGGGCAGCGTCTTCTCCTCCACTGGTGTTTCCGAGTGGCCTGTAATGAAAGTTCTAACAATCCCAAAGATTACTAATTTATTATTCTGCAATAAAAATCCATAGTCATATAAGGAATATATGGAGTGTTGAAACTATTAAATCCACTGTTAAAACGCTGGTGGACTCATGCCATGGTGCTCCCATCAATGAGTTCTATGCTTTGAAACGTTTTAGAGTAGTTTCCTTCACAAAATTACTGACTGGCAGCGGGAGAGGAAGACTTGCACAGCCAGGAATATTCCGACTGGCCACAGGAGATTGGAGCAGCCTGAGGAGTGTAAAGGGTATTTGTACGCCGTGAGATTCTTTTCTGTACTTTCTATGATTATCTATTTGAATATGTACTTTGCGAAGTGCATGGATCAAAATATAAAAAAAGGTTTGTTTTAGCTGTATAGTACAAATTCAAATAGATTACCATAGAAAGTGAAAAAAATTTTTTTCTAAATTAGCAAAAGATTTTGGCAAGATTGAACTTGCGACTGAAAAATTTAAGATACATAAATAAATGAGGTTTGCAAGCATCTGTAAATGGGTATAAAAACTTTTCTAGATGGTTCGTATCCTAATTTTTACATTCCGAACAATCCAGTGTGATGATGATCTATCCATAAGCTTTTTTTAGGGTTTCTGTCAGTTCCCCGGTAAGGTGGAGAAAAGAAGTGCCAAGATGGATAGGATGCTAACGTCGGATTCGGCCATTGTAGTCGTCTTCAGGTGACACTAAAAGAACAAAGGAAATGAGAAAACAACATTTAAAAGAAAAATTACCCACAGAATTTTAAAGCAACCCATGGGAATATCCTGGCTAAGAATTTTAACTTCACAGCAAACGAAAAGAAGGAAAAGATATACATATTAATATGGGAGATATCATATCCACGCAAAGCAATCAGAATTGGGCTTCAACGGGAGGGAGGTTGGCAGAGAGAATAAGAGATAGGAGGGTGAGGAGAGTAGGGGAAGAGGGCGAGAGGGTGTTGAGAGAAGAACCGAGAGGAAGACCAACCAGAGGTCTTGCGGACGGGAGTAGGAAATGAAGTGAATGTTTGTTTTTCGAACTGGGTCTGTTTATATAGACCTGGAGGATGGAGTACTTTTGTAAGGGCAAAGGAATAGTGCAGATATAAGAATATATTACAATGATCGTACTTGGATATCTCCATAAACACGACCAGTATCATACTCCACAGCTCATACTCAAGTGGCCACGCTAATTTTCTTACACATCCAAATAAATTATTTCTGCTAATATGCGTGAAATTGTGTTTTTCATACATTTTTTGTCAACTTTCAAATCGATTCTTCCAAGTACACCCGACTTCAAGGTGGGGGGTCAAGCATGCGCTTATCAGAAAGAAAAAAATGTGAATGTGCACATCGCAAAGAATGTTCTCTAATGGTAAGAATGAAATAAAGAGTAGCTTTCATTTGATCAGAAGTTAGTCGAGTTCGCTTTTTGCTGGGTTTCGATTCGCTTCGTCGGCTGTTGAGCCCAACGAGTACCCGAATAACATGACATTGAAGCGATGCCGCCTCCAGAGGATGCTCGATGGAGAAAGAGTTTATTTATTTATACATCAATTAAAGATGTGACAATATATAGAATATCACGTCATGCTATCTGTGCAACTAATGCGAAAGGGGAGGGGGAGGGTAGGGAAAGGGGTCTATTCCCCCCTTTCCCTACCATGCCGTTCCCTATTGCTCGTAACCACATTAAGATTTTTTTAGCCAATATTTAAGATTACAATTTTCGTTCCCACATTCCTTGACCCCCTCACCCCAAATTGGCAGCCTCTCGTTGCTAGCCTCTCATTATCTGATTGCGCTCAATTTGCTCTTGTTTTTTTTTATATTTCTATTCTTATTTTCCATATCAATACAATGCAAGCCAGATAAACATATATGCATATATTTAGATCAAATTCCAATTTTGTTTCTCATTGAAAAACAACATTCTTAAGAGTTACAAGTTTGGATTTAGCATTTGCTGAGTTTCTTTATTCCTTCGATGTGGTGGAATGGGAATGGTCTTCAGGGATTGTACTCGATGGGGAGGTTCTTGCGGCGGACCATGCCGTCGCCCTGGAACCACTCGCGGCGGAACTGCTTGGCGGCGCCGTCCGGGGTGTTGGTCCACTCGATGGTGATGCGATCGTTGTTGGTGTCCTCCTGGAAATCATGTCAAATTATATTTGGGTTTTTTTAGTTTCGAAAATATTTTTGATTTTTCTTTTCCGGTTAGAGCAAGCATACCTGGCCGTAAGCGAAGGCGTCGCAGGAGACAGCAACGAGGACGGGCTCCTTGGGGTCGAGGACACCGCTGGCCGGGTCGACACCAAGACGCTTCATGTTCGTGGTCTTGAAGGCCCAGCCGATGCGGCGCGCAGAGGTGTTGACCACCTGAAAATATGGAACAAATAGCTAAAATAATTTCTTACATCCAATGGTCCGATGATTCTAGTGATGTGGTAAGCTGAAGAAAAAAACCTTGATGTGGTAGGTGTGCTTGTCGTCGTAGGGCGCGTTGAAGACGACCTTGGCGTTGGGCTGAGTGACGATGTCGCCAGGAGGAACGGACTGAGCCATGGCTTGGAGGAGAAGTGGAGAGGAGAGCAGAGAAGCACAGCCGACGACTGATGGAAATGCCTCTGAAAGCACTCTTTTATACGAATTTCTCTGCTTGAAATTTTACATTTCCGCTAAAGTGCAGCAAATTTATTAGCCAAATTCGTGATTATTTCTCAAAAACACGTATTAAAGATCAAAGTTCAAAACTTTAAGTGCTTTGTTTTTTTGTCTCTGCGAAGTTCAATGTACTATTTATATTTCAACATTAGAGAATAAATAAAGACATGAGAATTAAGGAATTTTGCATATTAGTTGGTTGCACGTTAGCTAAAATAAAAATTTCACGGCTGAGAAAATCCTATAAAAGGCGCTATCCAGATGCATTTCCATCAGTCGTCGACTGTGCTTCTCTGCTTTCCTCTCCACTTCTCATCCAAGCCATGGCTCAGTCCGTTCCTCCTGGTGACATCGTCACCCAGCCCAACGCCAAGGTCGTCTTCAACGCGCCCTACGACGACAAGCACACCTACCACATCAAGGTCTTTTCTTCAGCTGTCTCCATTACTTGTCTAGCTTCTTTAGCCAACCTAGTATTTCCATCATATTAATTAATCCTATAGTATAAAACAACAATGGTATTTAATATTTTCTAATTTTTAGGTGGTCAACACCTCTGCGCGCCGCATCGGCTGGGCCTTCAAGACCACGAACATGAAGCGTCTCGGTGTCAACCCCTGATTGGCCTTCCTCTGATCCCATCTCCATTATCTCTTGTCCCCGTATAAATGTATGAGTCATAATCTCGCAGTATGATTGTGCAATAATCATGAAGGCATTTCTTCAAGTATCAATTTATATTTTTCTACAATAGCATACTATTCGAAAATTTAAATTGGTAGATAAATAATGATGAGACTTTTTGCACTTTTCAATATGCATGTAGTTTGCTCATTTTCAAATTTGCAAGCCAGTAGAAATAAGAAATCTCTCGATTTTTTTTAGATCTCGTAATCATTATCAAAGGTAAGTTGATCAATATATAATTGCAAACAAAAAAAGGTTGTCAGTATTTCAGGCTAAAAACAACGGATATTACGAAATACGAGAGAATTTTTCCCTCGCGCTTTTTAGCAAGCTCGGGTTGAAAGACAGGTGAGAAGTTAATGAATGTGACTTATTACTAAAGAGAACAAGGCAATGATGTAGATGAGCAGAAGGAGGAGCGATGCCCTGAAGCATGACACAGCGATGTTGCCTTAATGAAAGATCTTATTGAATCCAGGTGATAACCAGGCTAAGTTATCTATGTGCTCAATGTAACAAAACGCAAAATCTTATTGTCGACCTGACAAGGAGCGGCTCGGTGCGATCGTTGAAGAAGTGGTCGTTGTGGTGGCCGGGGGAAAGATCCTTGCAGCAGGGATATGTATTGAATCGAATTCTTGTCGCAATACACGACTTTTTATCCATATCTCACGAAGCCATTTGAAAGATTTTCCCGAGAATTATTCGGCTCATCCGCCTTCCACCAAAGCTCGTCCGGAATCGCTTCAAAATACAAAATTGTTTCTGTGTACTGAAGTGCTGAAGGCCAGATTTCATCAAAACATTCTACCGTAATTCTTTCTCCGCCTTTCATTACATTCGCTCTGTCGCTGACTTTGCTGGATATGACGCAATCAACAACATTAAGTGTCGATACAACGAACTTGCACCGAGTCAAGGTGATAGTAATGATACTTGACGAACACTCAAAATTTGCCACCCGCACACATAAGCCTGACTTTGTCTTCCACGCCCACCTTGCGACCGCTCGACTTCTCCTCGGCTGCGTCGTCTTCCCTCTCGATGGCCTCGCCGTCTACATCATCGCAAGACACTGAGGAAAGGCGGCGGCGACTTATCGCTTCTATCTCATGCATCTCATGGTAAGATTTGGAGTATCAATGGAACCAATAATCTGCTACTATATGTCTGACAGTATGAAGCAGCAACCCTTAAAATTGCATTTGCTTTCATCGACTTTGAAGTAAAATATGCTTGAAAAACCAAAAGTAAAAAGTCTTTTCAAGGTACTGTACGTAAATAAATAAGAAAATTTTTAAGCCAATATTGTAGCTCTCGTCCTGTTGACGGCCCTGTTGACATGGCTGTTGCTGCTCTCGCTGACTTGGCACACCTTCCGCACCCTCTACAACACGGCCGCTTCCTGCCATCTTAGCGCGCGCTCGCGAGGGTATCACAAGGGAATGATGAAGATTCTGCTCGCGCAGGTATTATTCGCCCCATGTGGAATGAGCGCTGCGAGGCACCAATGTCCACATTGGAATGCTCTTCTCGGAAAGACATCCAAAGAAGACATTCATACCGAGACAATTGAATTCAACGAACATCCGTAGTTGGAAAAGTGAATAGATAAGATAATGACGAAGACTTCTGCTCATTTCTCAGCTTACTCTTCCATCGCTTCTAGTGGGCATTCCTCTCATATTCATCGTGTACGCCTTTGTAAGCCGCACCGATGTCTATGGTGATCTTTAGTTGCTGGAAAGCCATATTTTCAATTAATAATTGATCTTTTTTCATTTCAAACCGATTACTATTACATGTGTACAGTAATCAGATCACTTTCGTCGATGGTTTCTCTCAGACTTTGCATTCTTCTAAGCAGTTGTCGTGCCTCTCGCGTTCTTCCTTCTACAATCTCCACACCCCTGTGCAGCTTTTTTGCATGCTCCTTCTCACGCCCTCCTATCGGCACTTCATTCTCGGCCTGTTCGGGCGTCTCTTGCCAGTGTCTGGTCGAGTCGTTAACACGCGTCAAAGTGTCGTGGTTCCGATCGCCACAAACGCAATCTCACTTTAATGAATCGTTTAATATTGACAAAAAAACATTGTCTACTATCAGAATTCTGTTCTCTTTGTTCACGTTGTCTGTCAAAACAAAGGAGTTGCAATGTCCACATTTTACGTTTTATCGGTTAAGCCAATTGTCTTGCTTCTCGTTATGATTACATAGATGGCCTATGTATGTACATGTATTAATAAGTCACATTCATTGTCAACACATGCAATTAACTTCTCACCTGCCTTTCAACTCGAGATCCAGAAGCTTGCTCTTACAAGTGCATAAAAGGGAAGTGAAAGTGAAAAAGAATCTATCGAGCGAGGGAAAAATTCTCTCGCAATTCGTAATATCCGTTGATGCTAACGGATATTTCTCCGTGTACGTACATGAATCTGTAAAATTATCTGGTTATTCTCTGTCATTCCGATTGCAATAATAGGCTGATAATAACAAAAGGAGCCATCAGCAGACATCAAATATAAAGAGGCTGAGATTGAAGTGGACAATGTGGACAATGGAGAAGTGGACAATGTGGACAATGGACCTCGCGTTCTTGTTGCTCACCTATACCATGGTATACCAGTGCAAAGCCAGTTCGCCTTCCCGCGGAATGTTCGGTACAGTCGTTTTGAAAGTACGCTTTGCGAGTATTCGATCCGAACTATCCCGTTGCTAAGAAAAAGTATTAAATTTTCTGCGCTGTGTGTACAAGGCCTTTTAATCACGGGAGCTTTTCTGAGGAAATTTATTTCGAAAATTCATATCAGACAGGTATAAAAACATAATTAAATTAGCAACAAAAGAAACATATGTACATGCATTTATTAGAGAACACTTTAATTTCAGTCAGAGTAAGAAAAATGAAAAATAAAACAACTTTGTTGGCGAAATTGTTATTCTGGATCTGGGAGAGAGGGAGAGAGCGAGTCTGAGAACGAGTCCGCATCTGAAGAGTCGGAATCGGAGTCGGAGCGGGAGTCGGTGACAAATCAAGAAGAGTAGTGTCATCTTCCACCTCTTCACCGAAACTCCCTTCCATGATTTGTCGGTTCTTCACAAGTTTATCCAAGCACCCGCGCAGGTCAATGCTGAATAAATATTTGTAAAAAAAAACTTGTAAAAAAAAATCACATAATTAATGAATAAAAAATTCTACTTCAATTAACGTTATAGTGTTAAAGATTAAAAATTCTAAACTTACTTTAATTAAGTTAAAAAGTAACGACCGCAGTCCAACTGTTGATTTTAATGCTATTATCATTTTATGATAAGATTTTTGTCACATATTTTAGAAGCAAGAGAAAAATCATTATAGTAACTGTGGGATGACTGAATTGAATCAGAAACCGCAAGGTCAACCAAATAGATAAATAAATATGCGCTATCAGAACCAGTTAGAAACCATAAATAAATGTGTTAGGCATCTCCACTTCGAAAAACAAGCCCAAGTTTTAACTTGAAATTTTTAAAGGTTCCTGAAAACTGAAAACCATCGGTTTTCCGTTCTCAAACAGATCTAGCACAGGAAATAGGTAAAGTCCAACATAATTCTGTTTAATTTTTGAGTTATTTTTTTTTTTTAAGATTTTTTATTTTTATTTTACATTCATTTGAACTAGTTTCTTTGTGTTTGAGTGAAAACAATCGTTGAAAAATAAATATTAAAATGACACGTATAAAATATTCCACATCTTCACCTCTTGTCTCTGTCGTCCCTGCCGCTCTCCTCCTCTGGCGTTCTCTCTTTCATCTGCGTCTCTTCCACTGCCTCTTCTTTCACCTTCCTCTTTGCTCCCTCCTTCTTCTCTCTCTCCGTTCTCTTATTCTTCTTATCATTGCTCTCCTTCCTCTTCTGCTCTTGCTTCGTTCTCTTCTTCTTCTTGTCATCCTCTGAGGACTCTGCAAAAAAATTTAACAATCGACAGAAAGAAAATTTATTTACTTATTTATTAATAAGAAACAACGTCATAATGGTGCTAAAAACAGTGCACAAAATATTATTTCTAAAAATTACAAAATAGTATCAATAACAACAAAAAAAAGCCTTCGTCCCAATTCTTTTCTTTGGCCAGCCTTTTGCTTCATTTCTAACACTGTTAGCACACCAACGCACACCAACATGAAAACTTCGAAAGTCGACAAATTAATGAATAAGTTTATAAATAGTAAAAGCCTCTCCCTCTTTTATTATCATAATATAGACCTGATTCACTCGAAGAATCTGGGTTCGAGTCGGAATCGGAATCGGAGTCAGAAGATGAGGAAGACAACAAAGCGTCATCATCCACCTTCTCACCGTTGCTCCCTTCCTCTTTCTGGCGCTTCTTTGCGTGTTTGTCCAGCCACTCACGAAGGTCAATGCTGAGAATAATAATGTGAATAAAACTCGTTCGAAAAAACAAACAAATTAGAGAATGAATTCTACAACCATTAACGGTATAGTGTAAAATAATAGCGTAATATTTTTTCAACACGTATTAATCATAATTAATGTTAAATTTTTAATAAAAAAGTTTTATAGATGTTTTTAAAGAAAAAAAAATCATAGTAGATCATGGTAATGGCCGAACCTTAAACCGCCAAGTCCTATAATGGTGAAGAAGTTGATGGAGTAGCGAGTGTCGTAGAGGTTGTCCCGCGGGAAGATTCCAGCGAACGCACGTTGGAGGGCCCTGAAAACACCTTTTTTTTCTCTCCTGATTATTTTGGTCTAGAAATAGTTTTGTTTTTAATAAATCACTGTGAATAAAAAAATTGGTATCGCGAAGGAGATAATAACTGACGGATCATTCGTCCTCTCGTACAGCTTCACCATCGACATCTCTCGGCTGAGTTCTTGGAAGACTTCGAGCAGCCAGATTCGACCAGAGGATGTCGTGTCACGCTCGTTCAGCTTCACCTCATCCAGAATCTGGAATGAGAGAGAGAGAGAGAGAAGAGAGAGAGAGAGAGGAGAGAAAGAGCAGATAGAGAGAGGAGCGAGAGAAGGCAGAGAGAGAGAGAGAGAGAGAGAGAAAGATAGAGAAGAGTAATCCTAAACTGACCATCCAGTCAATGGCGTCCGTCTGGAGAAGATGCGCAGTGAGTCCTGCCATGTTCCTGAGCTTCGTAATGTCGAATCGATGTATCGTTCGATAGCCATCGCGGATGATTTGCTCGAAGGTCATCTGAATAAAGATTATTATTTAGACAATAACATAAATATGTCTAACTATGAACCTGTTCGATGTTGTATTCTTCAAGATAAATCTTGAAAAAAAAATTAATAAATAAATAAACAAATAAATAATCACTAATAAACATTCTCGACAGTCCCCAACCTGAAACTCCTTCTTAAGTCGACAGAAGCGTTCGATTAGGTAGCCGTAGAATCTCTCGTACGTTCTCTGCTGACAGCAGCAGTCTACTAGCATGTGGCAGAGTTCGGGCTGAAGGTTTCAATCAGTCGTTATTAGTGCGTGTTACAGTACTCTAATATACTCCCATACACAAGGTTGGCGCTGGCATTTCCAGTGTGCTACAGTAATCTAACTGCAGGAGAAGCTCCCACAGCATACCGTTTCATCAACCATCACGAATTAGACTGTTCAGAAAGACCTCATTAGATAATAAAGTAAGTGGATAAACAAATTTTCGCCAATGCAACACAAATTTGTTTACTTTTAGTAATATTTTTTCAATTAATAAAACCATTCGAAATAAAACGCATAACTTCTCCTGAATCTGAACAAGACCTAGTTAAATTGTTTCAATTTTGACGCATTTTTTCAACTCTTAAAAAACTTAAATCTTGCAATTTTTTCAAATAGCTCTTAAAATGTTAAAATCTTGCTATTTTTCAAATAATTTCATTTACCTCCAACTCCGGCTTGACTCCCATTTTAAGGATCTTGTCAGCGGCTTCCTGGAAGTCGAGCGAGGACTGAATCGTCAAGTAGACCTCCCTGCGGAAGGCGACGAGGGGCATCCGAGTGTAGGCAGTGCTTTCGATCGGCTTGCCCTTCTTCTCGCTCGCTGGTTCCTCTTTGCGCGCCTTCTCGTACTCTGCCTCGTTCCTCTCGAACTCGGGGTCCAGCTTGAAAATGTCTGCAATTTGATGCAAGTCTAAGAAAGTCTATCAACATTCGTTGTCTACTCAAAATAACATAAAATTCACTAGCAGACGTGAAAAAATTGAACTATTCCTTACCTTTCTTGAATAATAATCTTAATGCAGAAATCAAATCGAAGTTTAAAAAACCAGATATAATACCAAGAGTATTCTCCGGGTCGATCGCATCTTCGAGTGTGACCATGTGTGTAATCTGATAATCTTCATCAATCAGATCAAGATCTTCGATCACCGCCGGATATGCCTCAAGTTTTACTTCTTTTTTTTAATTTAATACTTTACAACACAATTTCATTCTATTTCGCACATATATATATATATATATATATATACATATACATATATATATATATATATATATATATATATATACATATACATATATATATATATATATATATATATAATGTCAATAAGAAAATACAGTGAAAGCATTACATCTAAATTTAAATAACACAGAAATTCGCACCTACAAAATACATTTAGTAGCTCTTTCACAGTATACCTGCAACTTGTCCTTGAGAATGTGGAAGAGTGACTCAATCATGTACTGCGTCCTCTTGTCTACTACTTCGCTACTGCTGAGAATTGCACGGAAGCGATCGACAACCGAAGCGAGAGAACGAGGAGCCACCTGGAAAAAAAATATTTCAATTACACACTTTTCCCATTTTCTAATGTGGCTTTATTTTTCACTTCAAAATTTTTCTTCTATTTATTAGTAGATTATTTCTGGTAACACTCTCGTGCAGGGATGTCCAAAGCGGCCAAGACCGATGTCTTGGAAGCTATCTGCCCGACTCGCAATTGAAGGAAAGGTCCCGTGCCCCGGGCCCGCCAGGATAGAAAGAATGTGTATGAAAGATCAGGATTTTTTTATATTCAAGTATTATGAATATACTCATTCAAACGATTTTTCTACTTTAACTCACGAAACGATTATTTCCGCAAAGCTGGAATAATGTAGAGTTTTGACTCATTTGAACTGATTACTGCAGTATTTAAAAGTAAAGAAATATTCTGTGACCTTGTTAGCAACTTGTGATATGAACTATGACTGTTGCGGCAACAAGTTCCCGAGTCCCAAGAATAGAAGAGCCTTGTAAAAGAAAATCAAAATAGCTATTTCTCCCAGTTTTTGCAGAAAAGTTCTGGAGTTTTAGAAAAGTATTTCTAGCCAAAACATTACACTGATTCAAATTTCGCGCCAAATCATGGTAACGTCTCGAACGTGGCCAAGTTTGGCGCCGCATTCCTTGATGAATGCGATGACTGCATTGACCGAGTCATCCGCCGGCTTCTCCAGCATAAGAAGAGCGATCTCCAGGCCGAGCAGTCCGTGCGTCTGTAAGTTACTTCATTAGTTCACATTTTATTTAAATCTTTTCCTTAGACGTTACAGCTAGGAAAATTAGCCTTAAACAATCGCTCATAAGTCGAACGGCCAATAATTATTGGTAACATGCATGTTTTAACTAATCTGTAGTGTAATTCTACCACTAAAATCAAGGAATTCATAATTGGTATCTTCAACTATTTTACAATCGTTTGACTCGAAAAGAGAAACAATTTATTATTCTGCTAATTTTTGTTGCTGTTGATAGTTTACCACTTGCTGTTTGCTGAGCTGAGTGAGGAACTTGAGGATCGTGACTGTGGTAGCCTTATCGCCCCTTTGAAAGCATTCCTTGAATTGCACCACAAGACGGCGCACGAGCAATTCGCCGATGAAGGGACATCTGTAAAATTAGTAGACACATCATAATATTATTTTCGACTTATCCTTAATTAGGCTAAATCAAAACCTGATTCTTTAATATAGATGCTTGCACATCAATATGACACAAGAACACAGGAAAAAAGTTTTTTTTTCTTTTTAAATTAAAGATATAACTAGGTTATTAATAAAAGTTTTTTTTGTTTTTAAATTAAAGATATCACTAGGTTATTAAAAAAAGTTTTTTTCTTTTTAAATTAAAGATATAACTAGGTTATGACAATGTAGGTATGAATATAATAAATGAGTATTAAATGTAAAAAAAAAAGAAGACGCTCACTTGGAGTTGATGACAGCCACGAGAGCAGCATAGACGTCAGAGAAGCCAGGCAATAAAGCTTGCGCTTGAATGATCGAGCGAGCCAGGAGCCCTCTGAAAATGGAAAGCAGTGCTGAAACTGTCCCTATGGATGACTTCGGCCTCGGGGGATGCAATATCACGCTGCTTTGCTCCCTATTTTCGTCAAATCGGCCCGGGGGTGGTTCAATGGCCCTGGGATTTCAACCCCGAGGTGTGCAATTTCAACCCCGGGGAGAGGGGTTGCAAGGAAAACCTGGATTTCAGCATATGTATATGGAAAGCCAAGATTAAGTAACGCCTAGGAAGTCACTCCCTAGCTTTCCGCCGTGGAAAAGAATCCCACCTAACTCCAAACGGACAGACATATCCGTGATACACTCTCTTCAACTTTATAAGCTCCACCCACCCGTCCAACTCACTTTCCGCGGACAAGGTTCTCTTGGAGAAGCGAGACGGCGATGGGAACGATGTTCTTGACGTTGACCTTGTTGACACTTCCCTGGATGCGCTTCTTGAGACGCTCCCAATTCTGGCGCTGGTACTGCTCGCTTGACTGCAAATAATACTTCTTAATACCTCATACCTCGTTATTTTTATTTTTTATTATTTTTAATTTTTTTTAATCATTATTTAGGTATTTTTTCAATAATACCTCATTTAAGAGTAAGGACAATGTCCAGTGTTGAACAAGGTCCGTGCACGATTCCAGACCTTGGGTACAAAGCCAAAAGAAACATTTTTTTATCTAAAATCACACTTATTTGGCACCGACTTTTGATCAGCACTGATTGTGAACAGTGTGAAAATGGTAGTTCCGAAACGGAGCACCCACCCTGTTTTTCGGCCCTAGTCAGGCATTTCCCGCTACAGTTTTTGATCGTTTCTACAATACCTTACCTTGCTTCTGGAGCCAAAAAACCCCTACTTACACACGTTTGGGGGTTCCTCGGACCACCCTTTTTCCCCTGATTGTGAGAAGGTACAATTTCATATTTCCTTAACCGTAGTGTACTTTCTTCAAGTTTAACTTATTGTATAAACTTTAAACTTAGGTGCCTACCTTGTCCGAAAACTGTTCTTGCATCCTCTTCAGTTTCGCTGGAGGAATGTACGCAGCACCGTCCGCGCGCGTGCGAAGCAAATCGAGCGGCTCTTTCTACAAAAAATAATACCTTTAACGGAAATAAAATATTACTTTCATTGCTATAAATACACTTTTTTATCATAAAAATATATATTCCTTCTTTTACAGTAAATTGATTTCTTGCAAGAATAAAATAAAAAAGCGCTTAAACCTTTTTTTTAATAGTATCTTCTCACTATTGCAATTTCATTCAAATTCTTCCTTCCATTTCTCTCATTTATTTATTTATAACCATTTCCTTCTCCCTGTCTCTTCTCGCCCTCTTCTCTCGTCGCGGTGGGCTCGATTGATAGCGCCCGCTATGCACTTTCGGGCTCCTCGAGCGTCGAGGAGAACGATGTCTGAGATAATTGTTTTTTTTTAATTAATTAAACAACGCATAAGTTAGTTATCTTACTATCAAGCATAAACTTCAAATAAAAAAATGTTATTTTACAACTCAAGAAAAAGAACTCGCTCGTAAAGGATAAAGGACTGTCTGAATATTTATTTTTTAAAAACATTATTTTCATGAATTGGCTCATAAGTACTACCTTGCTTCTGGCGCCAAAAAACCCCTACTTACACACGTTTGGGGGTTCCTCGGACCACCCTTTTTCCCCTGATTGTGAGAAGGTACAATTTCATATTTCCTTAACCGTAGTGTACTTTCTTCAAGTTTAACTTATTGTATAAACTTTAAACTTAGGTGCCTACCTTGTCCGAAAACTGTTCTTGCATCCTCTTCAGTTTCGCTGGAGGAATGTACGCAGCACCGTCCGCGCGCGTGCGAAGCAAATCGAGCGGCTCTTTCTACAAAAAATAATACCTTTAACGGAAATAAAATATTACTTTCATTGCTATAAATACACTTTTTTATCATAAAAATATATATTCCTTCTTTTACAGTAAATTGATTTCTTGCAAGAATAAAATAAAAAAGCGCTTAAACCTTTTTTTTAATAGTATCTTCTCACTATTGCAATTTCATTCAAATTCTTCCTTCCATTTCTCTCATTTATTTATTTATAACCATTTCCTTCTCCCTGTCTCTTCTCGCCCTCTTCTCTCGTCGCGGTGGGCTCGATTGATAGCGCCCGCTATGCACTTTCGGGCTCCTCGAGCGTCGAGGAGAACGATGTCTGAGATAATTGTTTTTTTTTAATTAATTAAACAACGCATAAGTTAGTTATCTTACTATCAAGCATAAACTTCAAATAAAAAAATTTTATTTTACAACTCAAGAAAAAGAACTCGCTCGTAAAGGATAAAGGACTGTCTGAATATTTATTTTTTTAAACATTATTTTCATGAATTGGCTCATAAGTACTGTAGAATACATTATATTTTTGCACAAAAAAAAGACACAGAATGATTATAGCAACCAGCTCTTATGCTTTTCTCATTTACACAGCCTCACTCTCTCTCTCTCTTTCCCTCTATCTCACTCCATCTCTCTCTACCTATTTCTCTCTCTCGCTCTCTCTCTCTCATTCCACTCACAGTAACCTCTTACGCTTCTTCTCATAATCGTTGTCACTGCGATGTCGACTACGTCGCTCCTTCGAGCGAGAACGAGTGCGGCTATAAGAAAAAAAGTAACTAAAACATAAACATAAATAGTTTTCCCAGCATCAAAGAAGAAGCTGGAGTGATTTTGGAGTAACAGTTGTTTTTTTTTCGAAAATTTTGGTGCAGGAGTTACTGAATAGTAACCAATGTTTGTTTGACTATTAGAAAACAAATCATTTTGGAACTATTTCTTTTGATGAAACATAAACGAAGCAACGTGAGATTTATTTCGACTAAAATTGTGCAAATGTGCCCACAATATAATTAAAACATCCGCTCAATTTTTATATGCTAAAAAAAAAGTATCCCTTTTTGCTGGACACATCAACCAACCATAAGAACAGGCATGACTATGCATGAAATGTGTTAAGAAAGCTTCACTCCTTCCTAACTAAAGCTTTTTTTTTAAAGCGCGCACCGGAAACAACGGTGATATTCACTTGCTGGCTTTGTTTTGCGATTAGGCTGTCCATTCAACTCCAAAACAATGCAAAACTTATGCCAATATTTAAGAAGCAAGGTTCATCTCAAAAGTAGTAACATATAAGTGCTATTTATTCTCCGCATTATATGTATATCAACATCCCCCTGGCCATGAGGTATATCATAAGCCCCGTGTATTTACGAGATCTCCGGGCTAACCTGGCATCCTTCTCGATGTGCTTCTCCTTCTCTTCTTTGTCCTTGTACGGCCGGTGGTCGCCGCGGCGCCCGCCACCGCGTCCACGACTATCCGTGTGCGATTGATCGCGACGGCTACAATTACAAGAAAAAAAGGATACCATTAATACTATCTATTCCATCCTCATAGATCGAATTTTATTTTTATTACTTTTTTTCTCGAAAATTGTGTTCGATCAAACTACAAAACAAATACGACATGTCAACAACTACAAAAATAAGGGCACTAATACTACCAATTCTAACCCTGAGGTCGAGTTTGTTGTCGAACATTGTTTTTCGATGAAATTACGAAACAACTACGGCATATATATTCCCAATGTACAAAACACTTGGCGAACCAAAGGTCGGCAAAGAAGCACGGGTCGGACTTCTTAATCTCGCCGAGCGCATTTTTGAGAATCGTCTGGTTGACCGAGAAGAGCATCTTGAGCGAGCCGGCCAGCTCGATGTACTGAAGAAGAGCAAGGAATCATCTTAGTATGCAACAACTCAACCGGATGGAAACCAACATCAATGCGGGGCTGCGCGGGTGGCGGCGGATGGTATGCGGCATAGCCGCCAAAGCCTTCGCCAAGCTCTCCGAAGCTCATGAATCTAAACAACAAGGACAAACAAAAGTCTTAAATAAAACAATATGCACAACATATGCATTTTTCCCGCCCGAGAGAATTTTTTTGGCAATTAGTAATATTCACCCTGTCGCACAAACAGTCATTCAACTCACCACGCATCTTATAGTTTTAATCACCACGGAGTTCTTTGGTGTTATTGATTGATTATTCTTGATCCTACAACATGATTTTTGCACATACGTAAATTCAGGATATAACATGAACATTACATACATATGTCTTGGAATTGCGAGTGAGTAGAATAAATAAATAAAAGAATGCGTGCAATGACGTGACCTTACACTTGATTGCACGACTGATGTCATATAAATTTAACATTGAACTATCGCATGAGAAAGGATAAGAAAAGTGCGTGATAAATAGAAGGAAAAAAATTTGAAAAAAAAACCATTTCTAGGAAAGGATCCAAGAGCGTGCGGCACTGTAGCAGTGTCTCCCGCAGAGCCACATAGCATGGGCTCGAAAAGGATGAAGAAGTCGGTGAGCAAGGAGCTGTCAGCATCGGCGACAGTGTGAATAGTAATGATGCCAAAAATTTCTCTCGAGCTGGAATCAGGTCGGGGAAAAATACATATATTGATGCATATACTTTTTAAACTTTTGCTTGTCACTGTTGTTTTGATTCATGAGCTTTGGCGAGCTTGGTGAAGGCTTTGCCGGCCGGCTATGCCGCATACCATCCGCCGCCACCGCTGACCCACCACCGCCTTGATGTTGCTTTCCATCTACATAGGCCTCTTCTTCTTGATAGGGGTATTCTCAATCTTCTCACGTATTTTCCTTCTGTCATTGTGTGCGATCGTCAAACTTCTTCTCGCTTGAGGAATCTTCTTTTTCATTTGAGACTTCTTCACTGAACCTTCTACATCTCTTTTTTCTTCATTTGTAGATATGTTTACATATGTAGATATGTACTTGATCCAACACCTATTCACAACAGTTTATTACTGCAAAGCCTGTCAAGTGCATTGATAGTATTATAACACTGGGTATTTTTTTGACATTTGATCATTGGAATGTTATCGCAGGTTTGCTCAACCGCTAACCTCGTCACCTAAAAAAAAGAACATTACTTTCTTCTTCGCCAGCGACTTCCTCAATTTATTAGAAAGCTCATGAAAAAAGATTAATTAATTAAATATCTTGTTACCTAATTAGTTAACGTAAAATTAATTATCTGTACCTAGGCAACGGGTTCCTCGGGCATAATGCATGTCGCCTGACGTGGACGTTTAGCTGAAAGAATAAAGTGCCTCTCAGATCGTTTTATGGTTGTTTTTATTGATCTAAAAAATTACCATCTATGTATATGAAGTAAGGAAATACATATTTCTTCAACATTAAAATAAATGCTTAAAAAACCTATTGCACTTCTCAAAATGGACAATAATTAATGAGATGATAATGAAAATGAAAACCTGGAAGCGTGTAGAGGCTTCCGAGTCGCCAGGCTAAGCCCGTCAGAGGAGTCTTGTGGCAGTCGAGGTACTCCGGATAATACCAGTCGGTTCCTGACTGTTAAAGGAGCACGAAACACTCAACAACGATCTAGGTCAACCTTCATGACTAATCTTGCCTCGTCTCTCTAAAAAAAAAGCTCTCTTTCTCTATCGGCCTTGTGTCAAGGAAATGGCGCGAATTCAAACGGTGAATTCAAGTTTGTCGCTCCGTTAAAAGGCTGACTTTTGAAGAAGATTTGACACTTCTATAATCTGTGCTCACGTTTGTTTTTGTTTCTAGATACGATCTTAAAATGTTTTCTATCAAATTTTGCGAGACATCATTCCCATTAAACACTCACAGCGACGGCGAGTTGAGTGTCGTTCCTGCATCGATAAATTTTGCAGCCCGTGTCGCGGTGAGTGGCGGGTTCGAGGAATTGTTCGTCGCAACAGAAGCCGGCCGGGCAAGCCTCGGTTGGCAAAACGGGATTGCAGCCCGTGCACGAGTCTGACGGCTCTGCAAATTCTCCAGACAATTCGAGTGTGTCACATTCAGGCAGCAAGAATTGACAAGTGAGGTTTTGTTTAAGACTTTTTTCATCCGATTTAACAGTTTTTTTAAATTATTTCTATAAATAATTTTTTCATTAAGCAAAACAGCAGGTTTGCATGATATTTACACCACCTGTATAGTTGAAGGTGCACGTCACGGACACGTTTTGTCCATAATTCGCGCCGTCTTTGCTGCCAGTCCAGTTGCCATCGCGACACACAAAGGCGTCGTCGTAGTTGTCGTGCTCTTGATGCTGTTGGTTGTTGAAATTATGAATATTTTTTTAGGTTTTAATTTTTTTTCTTCTACAAATTATTCATATTAAAAAATTCATAACACATTATTCATAACTTTTTTTTCTACAAATTAATTCATATTAAAAAATTACACATTATCGATAATTTTTTCTACAAATTAATTCATATCAAAAATATATAACAATTAATGAAACCTTGAGTTGTCCTCCGACGCAAGCGACGACCTTGCAATTCTCTGTCAGATTCCATTGACGTACGTGCATGTGGAGACAGTGCTCTTCCGGGAGGCAGCACCTGACCGCGCTCAGGGTCGGACAGTCGGCCGTGCAGTTGGCGAGCCCTTCTTTTGGGATCGAAGGCAGCTTCTTTTCTTGGCAATGTGCCAAAACGGCAGCAAAAATGAAGAGGAGCAAAAGCTGATGATGATGAAACATGTCTTTCTCCTCGTCTTGCGACTGGGAAGTGGGAGCCACGACCATTTTAAAGGGCTCCAAGTTTACGCGTTTCCACGTACACGTTGTCAATGGGCGGGGCATAAATGAAGGAGTGATCGAGCGAGTGGAAGAGAACGAGAGAAAAAAAATGCGGGAGAAACGGAAGTTATGGCCGCTGCCGAACATAGACATCTTTGGCTTGAAGGTATAATTAAATCTCTGACGGCTTCTCCCATCGGAGCTTATTTTACGAGAGAATATTTCATTCCCGTTCCATAGAAGCATTCTCATCGGCAGAGCCTTTAGTAATAGGAACGTCTAAGTTCTCTATTAAGCACATTTAAACAAGTTTCTGTATTTCGGTGTTACAAGGCAGATGAGAAATTAGTTGTATTTGCTGAGTGCTACTTATATATGTATGTATGTACATATGTATATCATTGATGAAACTATCATTAAAGATAATAGGCAGAAATTGAGCCGAAGTGGCTGTTACACAGTGAACACTGCAATGCCTTGGCCATTCAAAGTGAACAAAGAGAACACAATTTTGATAGCCTGAAATTTTGTTTGGCTCGTTTAATAACCGTCATTCCGCCATTTTACGGAAGCCAGATTGCATTTGTGGCGACCGGGACCACGACGACACTTTGACGCGTTTTAACGACTCTTCCTGACACTGGCAAGAGACGTCTCGAACAGGCGGACATTGTATTGTGTTATTGATTGATTAATTATTCTTGGTATTATTCTATGTATGCACATACAATAATCATGTACACACAGGATATACTACATGGGTACGTACCTTGTACATTACATACAGATATGTATCTAGATGCGTTTCGGAATTGCGAGTGGAATGCGTTTATATATGTTCATATGTACATACATACATATGTATACATTAGTCATACAGTCGGTCAGAACAATGCCTAGCGACAAAAAGAAAAATTTCTGTTAACACACGAACAATCCTAATTTCGTGCGAAGACATGATAATTACCTGCAAAGTAGTCGCATAATGATGAAGCTGCTCTTAAAATGCAATTGACTGCTGAATCATGTCCAGTCTCACAAAAA